>JASCZW010005588.1:0-245036 GCA_034211315.2 Aedes japonicus
CAATCCAACTCCAATCCAACCAATCCAAATCCAATCCAAATCCAAATCCAAATCCAACTAAATCCAATCCAACTCCAATCCGAATCCAATCCAAATCCAATCCAAACTAAATCCAAATCCTAAATCCAATCCAATCCAAATCCAATCCGTAATCCAAATCCAAATCAATCAAAACCAATCCAATCCAATCCAAATCCAATCCAAATCCAATCCAAATCCAATCCAAATCCAATCCAAATCCAATCCAATCCAATCCAAATCCAATCCAAATCCAATCCAACCAATCCAAATCCAATCCAAATCCAATCCAAATCCAATCCAAATCCAATCCAAATCCAATCCAAATCCAATCCAAATCCAATCCAAACCAATCCAAATCCAATCCAAATCCAATCCAAATCCAATCCAAATCCAATCCAAATCCAATCCAACCAATCCAACCAATCCAATCCAATCCAAATCCAATCCAAATCCAATCCAACCAATCCAACCAATCCAAATCCAATCCAAATCCAATCCAACCAATCCAACCAATCCAAATCCAATCCAAATCCAATCCAACCAATCCAACCAATCCAAATCCAATCCAAATCCAATCCAAATCCAATCCAAATCCAATCCAAATCCAATCCAACCAATCCAAATCCAATCCAAATCCAATCCAACCAATCCAAATCCAATCCAAATCCAATCCAAATCCAATCCAAATCCAATCCAACCAATCCAACCAATCCAAACCAATCCAAACCAATCCAAATCCAATCCAAATCCAATCCAACCAATCCAAATCCAATCCAATCCAATCCAATCCAAATCCAATCCAACCAATCCAATCCAATCCAACCAATCCAAATCCAATCCAACCAATCCAAATCCAATCCAAATCCAATCCAAATCCAATCCAAATCCAATCCAACCAATCCAAATCCAATCCAATCCAATCCAAATCCAATCCAAATCCAATCCAAATCCAATCCAAATCCAATCCAAATCCAATCCAAATCCAATCCAAATCCAATCCAAATCCAATCCAAATCCAATCCAACCAATCCAAACCAATCCAACCAATCCAAATCCAATCCAACCAATCCAAATCCAATCCAAATCCAATCCAAATCCAATCCAAATCCAATCCAAATCCAATCCAAATCCAATCCAAATCCAATCCAAATCCAATCCAACCAATCCAAATCCAATCCAACCAATCCAAATCCAATCCAAATCCAATCCAAATCCAATCCAAATCCAATCCAAATCCAATCCAAATCCAATCCAAATCCAATCCAAATCCAATCCAAATCCAATCCAACCAATCCAAATCCAATCCAAATCCAATCCAAATCCAATCCAAATCCAATCCAAATCCAATCCAAATCCAATCCAAATCCAATCCAACCAATCCAACCAATCCAACCAATCCAAATCCAATCCAAATCCAATCCAAATCCAATCCAACCAATCCAAATCCAATCCAACTAATCCAAATCCAATCCAAATCCAATCCAAACTAATCCAAATCCAATCCAAATCCAATCCAACCAATCCAATCCAATCCAATCCAATCCAAATCCAATCCAAATCCAATCCAAATCCAATCCAAATCCAATCCAAATCCAATCCAAATCCAATCCAACCAATCCAAATCCAATCCAAATCCAATCCAACCAATCCAACCAATCCAACCAATCCAAATCCAATCCAAATCCAATCCAACCAATCCAAATCCAATCCAAATCCAATCCAAATCCAATCCAACCAATCCAAATCCAATCCAACCAATCCAAATCCAATCCAAATCCAATCCAAATCCAATCCAAATCCAATCCAAATCCAATCCAAATCCAATCCAAATCCAATCCAAATCCAATCCAAATCCAATCCAAATCCAATCCAAATCCAATCCAAATCCAATCCAAATCCAATCCAAATCCAATCCAAATCCAATCCAAATCCAATCCAAATCCAATCCAAATCCAATCCAATCCAATCCAATCCAAATCCAATCCAATTCCAATCCAAATCCAATCCAAATCCAATCCAAATCCAATCCAAACCAATCCAAATCCCATAGAAGTTGGCAGACTCACTCCCCCATCCACAGTGCTTCAATCGGGTGCCCTGATGGTCCCTCCCATTTCTTAATATTATCATAATTTTGGTTATTCAATTCAGTACATGAAATGTAGAATACTGAAACCGTACGTATCTATAATATATGATCTTCAGTTAGTTGATCTGCAGCTGAATCCCGGCTGAATCCCGGAAGAAAAGAAATTCTCAAAATGTCTTTCGCTTTGAACAATTCTCTTTTCTTGACGGCGGATTCCAAGCGATCAAAGAGAAAGAGAAAACCCCGATTTCAAGCGCAGACAATTTAAAGTTCTCACAATTTCCACCAGATGCCTTTGACAGCTATTTCTAGACTGATTATTGAAAACGTTCCATTATCCGTAAGAAAACCGCTTTCCATTAGTTTTCCATTTTTAGGAATGAAGCAAGAAAAACTGCTTCGGATTTTTTTTCCAACTTGCAAATTTGTTTATAACTGCATTGCATCTAAATAGCTAATGATGATTTAATCCGATGAAATAATCAAACAACGGACTTTCAAGGTGCTTAAGGATGTTTTCAAAACTATATCAAGAAAAGTTCACGTGTGTAAACAAAAAATTTAATCTTAAAAAACTGTTCTTAGTGAAAATAAGCAGGAAAATATGTGAAAATGGCACCTGCAACAGCGTAAGTAAGAGATTTTCTTGAAACGTAATTGACCTTCATTCAGGAAACAAACTTTTATCTTATGACTTCTTTTTATGTATTTTGAAGAAAACTAATTTATCATGACTATTCAATTTTGAGGCCTCCCTAATTTCAGTCGATACACCTATACACAAAAAACTACAAAAAAAAGTTATTCAAAGAACTTCAGAAAATACTTCACAGAACATAGGATTAGTTCTTCAAACAACAACGTGGAAGTTCTTCGCAGAACAACGGTTAAGTTCTTCCGAGAAAGTTAAGAAAGTTCTTCTGAGAATTATTGGAAAGTTCTTCCGAGAACTCCAGGGAAGTTCTTTCGAAAACTCCAGAACTTTAGGAAGGTTCTTAAGAAAACTTCAAGGAAGGTCTTCAGGGAAATTTGAGGAATTTCTTCGGAGAACTTCAGAGAACTATAGGAAAGTTCTTCAGAGAAAGTCAGGGAAGTTCTTTCTTAAAACTCAAGGAAGTACTTTAGGGAAGTTTCTCTTCCAAAAGTTTTCGGAAAAATTCCTGAAGTTTTCGGAAGAACTTCCCTCGATTTCATAAAAAAAAAAGTTCTTGGAACAACTTTCCTAAAGTTTTTGGAAGATCTTTTTTTAAGGTCTCATACGAACTTCCTTGAAGTTCTGTAAAAACCTTCTCTAAAGTTCTCAACAAAATTTTCATAAAATTCTCGGAAGAGCTCCCTGAAGTTTTAAACAGATCTTCCTTGAATGAACTTCTCTTTCAGTTCTTGGCAAAATTTGCTTCTTCAAAGTTTTCACAAAAATTTCGTTGAAGTTCTAGGATCATCTTCTGTGAAGTTCTCGAATGACCTTTCCGTAACTTCTGTTCCCTCCCTCCTGCCTGCCAGTAAATATGTGTTTCTGTTTCTGTTATCAATATCTCTTAAAAACCTACTGTCTCGAATCAACTTTATCCTTTCTTGACGTTTATCAATTTTTTTGATGAATGCCTGAATGAAAATGAATGCCTCGATTGCTCAGAATATCAAGATTGATTGATTTTAAATCATTTTATCAGCAAACAATAAATGTCCTGGTTCAGACTGAAAGATCTTGCCAGTCATTTCTTTATTCTAAGATAAACTTTTATTATACTGAATTGAAGTTTTCAATTGGCAATCGTCAATGTATACTGCTACACATATAGTTCTGCGTCTGGCAAGCAGGCATAGCACCTTGAATGTTTCCTAGAGTAAAACCATTTTGCACAATCAACTATGCCATCCCATAGCCATTGCCAAAGCCATCCAGCTTTATTCAGTTTTATTAAAATTTTAAGAAAGCCACCAGAAATCAATTTGGTTTTAATATGGCAGCAAGTGGTGCCAATAGATATCATATTTTCGTGAGGTTTATGAGAACATTCACAGCTTGTTTACAACGTTCTTAAAACCTTATTTCCTCAAATTCTTCTAACTCCTATCAAAGGTTTTATTTTGACTTTATGAACTAGTAAAATGCTGTTTTGAAATGCCGTTTTAGGACTCATTAATATTATATTATTATGATCAGTTGAAAAAGCATTTTAAAACCTTGTTGCCTCCTGTAAATGCATTAAACGGCAAATTGGTTTTATAGTAATCATTGCGAAAATAAATCGGCATTGTGGTAAAATTGTGATTTTTTCCAATAACCATATTGATGTAATCTGAAAAAACTTTTATCGTTATACCGACAATTAAATCAAGCTCAGGATGACTATTGCATATAATGATTATAATAACCATGAAAATGGTCGAATTCACCACGATAATGGCATTCTTGACTATGATCATGGTAACGAGGACTATTCCGACATTATGGCAAAGGTTGGATCAACTATTATTAATGGTAGTTTTGCCCATGATCATAGTTGGCTCAAAATCACTATACTGCAATAGTCATCCTCACCCCCAATAATGGTAAAATTTACTATCAAATTTGCCTCTGTGTATAAGAAAAAAATGAAATGTGGAAAATAAATGTTGAATGCAATGCAAATGAACTGTAGATCGGAGGCCAATTTATGCTTTCTTCCTGAATTCACAAATTTTCGTGTAATTCATGAACATTCTATCGAATATATTTGTTTTTATTGTAGTAAAATTGCATAATTTCTTGCACCACTAGAACTATTTAAGGCTTAATGAATCAGAAGAGCAGAGAATCGATCAAAGCAGAACAACAATAACCAACCACGATATCACAGTGCAGTTTGACAGCTGTGGCCATTTGGCTCTATGCCGGTTAGCATGGCAGCCAACAGGTTTTATGAAGGTTCTCAAGTGGTCCTAACTTCTGTCACTAGAACATTTTCAAAATCTTTATGGTCTTATAAAGGGTTTATTAACTTGTTTTCACAACCATCTCGAGAGTGGGCCACTTTGTACAAATTTCGGTTTAAAAGAAGCGCAGAGGAGGTGTTGCTAGACAAAACCGTTTTGAATGTAGTTTTGTCATTAAAGCCGGGATAAGTGCTATACGGCTGGAATAAAGCTAAAATGGTTACTTGGGAGCTGTTTAGTACAATGTGACGTATTCTTAAATGAATATGTTTTTTTTTTTCAGTGCAAACCGTCAAACACCAGGAAACATGCACATCACAAATGGAATTACTACCAACTGTCAACCACTTACAGGGTCCGGAAATTGAAGTGCTACATTGAAACAAACAGATAAATTGATCAAAACAAAACCATTTGATTTCAAATCCATTTAAATTCACTTGTAAATAAATCACTTTTTAAAAACTCACTGATCAAGTTCAACTTGATCGCCCTGAAGTTTAACACTCGCCAGAGACGAGCGAAGAACACATCGTACGAGGCACATAGGTGCTCTTGTGGTATTTCATCCCAGGCTGTCACCAGATGTCGCTTCAGGATTTCAAAGCATACCCCAGACAGCAAAATCCAAAGGGTTCAGGTCCAGCGAACTCGCCGGCAACTCCGAGCTCGAAATGAACCCTGGAGTCGCTGGAACCATAATGAAGACCTGCCCACGGTTCGATGCCGTTCTGTAGACCTAGCTCCCGATTAGTTTCAGAGTGGAGTCCAGACAACGAGGGTGATTGCGGCCCAAACCATCACCGGTGCTGATTTCTGTCACCTGATGGCCCTCAGCATGTTGGCATGGGTTCGTGATCTTTCTGGCAACCAAACTCTGTCGTTCTGCTTATTCACGAGTTGTTGTACGGTGAAGCGTTTCTCGTTGGTAAAAACGGTACTCTCCAAACTTCCATCCACGTACCTCTTCAGCAGCGCCTTTGTTTTTTATACCCGTTCTTATTTCTGCCTCACCGGAAGATTTTGAACCTTCTTGGTCTGCAGTTTATCTATCAGGATCCAACGGAGACTTCGATCGAATATGATGAGTTCCTCCGCCAATTTAGTGGCACTACGTCAAGGATTTCTCTTAAGGCGCCTATTGATGATCTTCACCTTGGCAGGTGTCGTCCCCCACCTTACCGTTTTTTTTTTTGGTATTCCGGTCTCCAGGTATCTTTTTACTGTCTTCTTCTTCCTGGATTTTTTTTACGTTCAATAAACGAGCTTTTGCCTGCTGCACAACTTAGTGTTCTATGCTCACTTCCACAGTTATTAATTGAGAGCTTGCATTGCCAACATCAATGCATGAATTTGTATATTGTGGGGCAAGCACAATTATTCTCTATGCCCAGAGAAGTCGAGAAATTTTCCAACCCGAAACATTCCTACACCGCACAGTGGGACGAAATAAAAAGGTGGGACATGGTGTTGGTGGCGAAACTTTTTGGTGTGGCCCATTGGTGTATTCTTAAATGTTTCTACATTTTTTACGTACTTTTTTTTTGTATTAACAAATTTGATTTAAAGAGTGTATACACCTGGATAAAATATATTACTTTTTTAATTTCTGGTTCAAATTGTTAAACATGCATGAAAACATTGTAGATTAACACTTCATTTGATCACTTTAAAAAAAAAATAGTTTCCCAATCACAATCGTTCGACTAATACGCTCAAGAAAGTTTTTTTTTAAAATAGTGTTTAAAAAAAAGTGAAAGTGATTGTAGATTAGGTCAATTCATGAAACTTTGTAGTAGACAAAAACTTTTTATCTCTTAACTGGGCGAAGTTGTGGGGTGAAAAAGGAATAAAAAATGTAATACCCCCTTAAAACTCCTTTATTTTTGCATAACTTTTTTATTTGAATTTTACCATTTTTTAAGTGTTCTACAAAGTTTAAGGTATTTTTTAAATTCAGTTTTTTGTACAAGACTACTAATCATTATCTCTTAATTTAAAGGATAAACGTCAATTTTAATGATTTTTGTACTATCTTCGAGGATGTGTAGACTACAGGTTAGCAGTTATTAGCAGCTAAACTTAACGTTAATTAATTCAACTACTGATACCCTTCAAAATGATGTGCAATTTATAAGGAGATTCAAGAGGGCACCTAAATTTTTTTCAAAAAAGTAACTATGCTTCTTATTATATTATGTTGCATATATAGTGATTTGTTCATCTTTTTGAATAAATATTTGGACGTGCTGTTGATGTTTAAAATAAAGGCAAATTTATTAGATAATGAAGTCTATTTGATTATAAGAACGAAAAACAAATCCATCGTTCTACTGCAAATCTTCCGAATTTTTATCGTTGCCCTTCTGGTAGAAATACAAGCAGCTAAGTTACTTTTTTGAGAAACTGTTAGGTACCCTCTTGGACCCCCTTATAATTTGTACATCATTTTGAAGGGTATCAGTTGTTGAATGAATTAACATTAAGTTAAGCTGCTAATAACTGCTAACCTGTAATCTACACATCCTCGCAGATATCACAAAAAAATCATTAAAACCGACGTAAATCCTTTACATTAGGAGATAATGATTATTAGTGTTGTAAAAAAGGTTTCAGTGACCCTTTTTAGAATGCTTTGTTACTCACGTCCATTCTTAAGTCATTTTCACTTACAACAAGCCCCACATAAATACAGTACAAACATTAAATGGATATAGGTACTGTGCATACGCTTCCATCATCAAAACAAATAGTTTTGAGGATGGCAAGTATTTAGAAGTATCGTTCAAATTTAATTATAAACAGATAGATCTCACCAAAAACTGTTGATGATGTCAGATTTTATTTGGACGGTTTCCCTGCGATACTGAAGGATGGATTTATGTTCCTAAAGGAGGAGCACTCCAATGTTCGGCATATATTTTCACATCATTGTTTTCGAATGGAACAGCATGAATGCTATTATCACTTCAAATAATCGCGCACAAATACAATCAAAATCACAGATAAAAACACTCTAGATGTCTCTCTGGTGGTTGCATGAATGACTGACAGATCTTCAGATCTTCTGATGTTTCTGACATGGGTTTAGATCCTGTATTTTTGGGAATTGCTGATATTTAACTATGGTTGATCTCACTAGGCGTTGATGACTCGTGAAAAGTTACTTGATTAATGAGTATGAACCTAAAACTCTCGATAGCGCATTAATTTTCATTTTGGGATAAATCAATGATTCCGCACATCCAAGCAGCAATACCAACATGTATGAGTACGATTGAAAGGAAGCAGCGATTGGTTAGTCATCACGAAATTTATTTCCTGCGTTGCGTGATGACAGCATTTCTTAGATGACACGCATTGTGTACAAAATCCATGTTTACGAAACGAGTTAAAGCTTATTTACGATAATAAATTTTCAGTACACACATTGGCAAAGCAACACCGTTTTTAACTCACTGTGCACCGTTTGGACATAAATTGCCGATTTTTCATGGGTTTACCTTCACCCGCACTGACAAAACTACCCATGCAGCATCAATCATAGTAACTCATGAGTCAGCAAACAAAATTTGACAGCTCTATCAGTCGAACTCTAACCGTGAAGGCAAAAACAGTGAAGCAACTCCGTTAAGAAGTGTGCGCGTTCAAAGAACGGCATCCCACCGCGTCGAAAACGGACATCATGCGGCACTATTAGACAACAATCAGAGCACTGAAAGAAAGCCCGGTTCCGAACGGACGACGACCCTGAGCGACAAGAAGCTCCAAAGGATGCTGAGGAGGAACACCGAGGGAAAAGTGGCTACATCGCTACGTGCGCTTTGCCGGGAGGTCGGATCAACTGGCCAAACAGTGAAAAAAGAACTTGGCGAACATGAGCATACATGTCGGGAAGCGGAAGTCGCGTCCACTGGTTTCGGAACTGTAGGCAATGACGCAGTGGCAGCGGCTGAAGATGGTCAACTCGATTTTACCGACGAATCGCGAAATGCCTGTTTGGATTTTCGCCATGCACGTGCAAAATTTTGATGCGTTGCTTCTCTTCCTTCGACGACATTTTGATAACTGGAGTGATAATCTCAAAATCAAAGTAGAGGCATGATGATGCACGCACACATCTTCAAAATAAGGGACGTGCAACATTTTTCAATGCACGATGAAAGGAAATGCGTCAAGTTTAAGTCGACCAAATTTTATTCGAAACACTCTTTATTAACAATCAAAGCACTATTTACTAGCACTAACTAGCATGATGTCCTGTTATAACAAATATTGCAATATAATTTATCAATTAACAAAACACACTTAAAAAGTTTTCTTTGCTAGTTTAATCAGGTAACCTGGTATGAATAAATACATATTAAGTATATCATGTAATAGAACTGGTCTACTTTGATTGATTGTAGTTATTAAATCTTGTCAAACAGGGAAGAGAGCCTTTTGCTGTCGTGCTACAGTCCATATCATCATCATATCATTATTTAAGTTTTTGAGCCAAGCCATACAGTTCCTTACAGATAATTTGAGCTGCTTGAACATGGTGTAGTTAACGTTTATTTATAACTCTGTGATATAATTTGGAATGTCTTGTGATGTGATGTGATAAGAACCTAGCATCATGCAAGGAATACTTATGTTTGAAGGACTATTCTTAGCAAGTTGCCCGGAAAGAATAGCCTACGTGATGAAATATTGCAAATTTCTGCTGTTCCTAATAAAATAGTTGTTTTAAATTTTAAAAACATACCATAAAAGCATACCAGTCTCTATGTTGTATCATGTATTGAAAGAATAAAACTTTCAAACGCATCTTTCACTGGTTGTTATTCGTATAGGACTCATATGTTTTTGTAAGCTGATCGAATATGAAATGGATCAAAAACTGAAATACATCAACTTTGTTCGTTATTTACAAGGGGTTACTTTCCTCACACAAAAAATTAGGATATCATAAAACCCAAAATTCTTATTTCAAACTTGAATGATGTACATGGGATTTTAAGACACTAATTAAATTACTTGACAATTTAACAAGCGGCTACAGTAAATAAATGCGAAAACAAAATATGCGTATGAACATAATATATCTGACATCCACAGGAATGTTACTGAAAAATATAAAATAAAATATGTATTAATATTCTACTAGTCCTGGAAAAGCCAAAAATAGAATAGTTCATTCTAAATATCAAAGATATATTTTCAATGAATATTTTTTTATACGACATGTCTTTATACTATTCTAATTGCATTTCAAAGATAGCAATTTGAGTGATAGAAGAGCCTGGTTGGCTGATTTCTGATTTAAATATAATCATATACTGCTTATAAACGCATGCTAGTCTTTTATGAAATTCAGAAGTGCAATTTTATAGTAAATGTTATACTAAAATGCTGAAGCCCATGATAGAATTTTTAATGTCTTGCTTTAAAACCCAAATGCTAAATGCTAAGACTGTGAGTACGTCTTAACAAATCACATTATATTTCCATTTTCTGTTTAGGAGGTTCACTCCTCTTGTTGAATGCCATTGGAGTGTCCTCAAACTCACCGAATATTCTGGATCCTGAATTGCACCTCACCGACTCGTCACCTCCACCCTCTCATAACCAACACAGTTCCACGCCCGATTTAAACGGATAAATCATCGGTTTAATGAAATTTTGAGTACCGTGGCCAAACACATCCCGGCTGGCAATGACGGCGCCCCCGCAAATTACGCCGACGATGCGATGGTTGTTCCGGCCTTTCGAAACAAAACAACATTGTTATAAAAATAAATGCTTAAGCGGTGATGAATATAAAGTACGTCCACTACCGGCGATCAAAATTCTCGCCAATGGCCACCATTTCAAATATTTAATGTTTGTCCTGATTCCGGCAGCTCTAGCGGTGTCCCCCTTAAAAAAAATGCACACTGTTTTTTAAATGGTTTATTAACTTCTGCACGTGAGTGTTGGTGGGCGGGTTCGGGGGAAGGAAAATTGTTTTTCCTCCTGTATGACATAAATTTTTGTGTGTGTGCACACATGAGTGGATGATGAGTGGAAATTAATTTTTTACGTGATCGGTTTGCGGTTTCGCATCAACTCCGGGAAAAGTAAACTGCATTATACAGCTGATGGGACGTGTGATGAATTTTAATCGAAATTGAAATTATTATCCTTTTGCGGCATTTAATAGATGGAGAGGAGGAGGGGGGGGGGGGGCGGCAGCTTCGACATGAAATACAATTTTCCTATCAACTCAAAATGCATTGTTAAGCGAACGGATGAGTTATTTTTATATATTTGTTCTTTTCAGATCTGACATTTTGCTTGGAACGTCAGCAACGAGCCAAATGATCGCTGGATCATAATAAAAGGTAGGTGGAACATTCTGAGGTTTAATTAAGGGGACTTTTTTACGTTATTGGCTTTTTTTTCATTCTTACTCATAATTTCGTTAAGCTGAAATCTGCTGTTGCAAGTTCTCTAAAATTTAAATTTCAAATGAAATATTTCATTCGGAATCGACATTGGAAAAAAATTACTAACGAAAACCAGAATTGTCTCCAACTTCCATGTAAGGGGAAAAGTCCGTAAATCGTTCCCCATCTCCAGCCATCATCAATTACCTGTCGCAGCGTGCAAAAGTGTGAGAAAGACGACGACGATGATGACGACACTTCCCGCAGATCTTTACGATTGTCAAACGCAAATGGTGCGGAAAAAAAAACACCATTCTCGAACACCCCCAAAACTGGCGACCGGAGAAGATAAGTGCTGTCAATTATGCGCTCTAAGCACATTCATTTCCCCGGCCGACTGGGGGGCGGAGTACGAGGGAGGGGGAACTTTGTTCAGGGCCCCCTCTTCGCTCTCAAGAGGCATAAGCTAACAAAATTGGATTTTCTTCGAGTCTATTCGCCGTCAGTCGGAGCTGGCTTGAGCAAATACATACACACATACATACGTAGCGTGCAGATGTGGGAGCAATAATATATCAAAATCAAATTCCGCTTCCGGGACCTGGGAAAATTCATAACTCACGGAAATATATTTGTTTTGTGTTGCGCTCACGCCTGGAAGGCTGGATGTTCCTGTCAGCCACAATCGCGCCCTGATTTTCGCTTATTTGATGTGTCCTCTCAATTGATGTCAATCACATCCAGTGGGGAGGGGAAGTGATTATTTGAAATGATACGGCATTCTTGAGTGGAAAACGAGGAAGAATTGACGATTTCCGTATTTGCAGCTGAGCGGAGAAGGTGTTTTGATAACCATTTGTTTGGCATTGCGAAGAGCAGCAGATAGTTAAATTTGCAGTTTTCTTGGTACTGTGGATATAACTTTCAAAAACAGCAAATAATGTGGTTCAAACATTTTCAATTTCTTCCACGCTTTGCTGTTTGAATTTCAACTCTTATCATGAAATATGATAATAAAAATTGATCTTTGAAGAGTTTACTTCAAAAAATAGGTCCACTTCACTGGTTTATTTCTGTTAAAAACCTGAAATGCTGCATTTGGAAGTTGAGTGTGTATACAATGGTTGCTATGATGAGTTTTCACCGTTTGCTCTCCAGTTTTCAAAATGACGTCCAAGCAGGAGGAGCAGCGTGTCAAAACTTCGCTCGCGTAGCTAGAAAATCCAACGTTTTCGCTCGCCACGTTAGAAAAATTGCTGGATGTGACCAAATCGATCGGGACAAACGTTTTAAAAGTGTTCGGGATGTCAACCGCCGCGTATGTCAACCACCAGGAAGCCTGAAAGCGCTGGCAATCGTAATCTGGACGTAGCAGCGACGACGAAGAAAGTGGCGGCAAAATATAAGCGGAATCCTAACCTCTTCATCCGGAACGTCGCTGGCAAGCTCAACGCCTCCCATACTGCTGTACAGCTGGTTAAGAAACGATTCAGGTTGTCGACGTTTAAGAAGGTGAAGGTGGTGAACCGAGATTACAGTCAAAAAATATGTCAGTAAAGCAGTGGTCACGAATGCTGTACACGAATATGCTCATGTGAAGGCGCATTGCAACTTGGGTGTCACACAGAAATTCTCAAAACCTTCAAACTATCGAAGTCCTCGAAAAATACCTCATCTGCCAGGCAATATGCACGTGTGGTCCAAAAGGCGGAATTTTCATCACTGCGGGAACCATCAATCAAGAGATCTACGTCCAGGAGTGCCTACCATTCATTGAAAAAACATATTAGACCTCCCAAGTAACCATTTTAGTTTTATTCAAGCCGTTTAGCACTCCTCCGGCTTTGTTGATAAAACTAACTGTTCAAAACTGTTTCGTCCACCAACATCTCCTCTATGCATCTTTAAAGCCGGAATGTGTAAAAAATGGCCCACTCTATAGATGGTTGCGAAAACAAATTAATAAAACCTTAACAAGACCATATAGATTTAAAAAATGCTCTAGTGAAAGATGTTATGACCTCTTGAGAACCATCATAAAACCAATTGGCTGCCATCACAACCAGCATAGGGTCAAATGTCCACAGCTGCCAAACTTCACTGTAATGTCTTGGTTAGTTTTTATTGTTTTACTTTGATCGATTCTTTGCTCTTCTGATTCATTTAGCAGTAAATAATATCTAAGAAAAAAATTCTGGTGTTCCGGAAAATTTTGTTTGATTGCAAAATATCCAAAACAAATTGAGTTTATTTAATAGCTTTTCATGCTCCAAATCATATGCGCATTGAATTTTATGGTGAATATTGACACGATAAGAGCCGAAAATAAATGCACCTCGGCGATTATGCAAGTTTATATCGAAAAAAACAAAATTGAAACAAATATATTCGATGAATGGATCATGAGTTTCTTGAAAATTTATACAATTTAATAAGGTTACCGTGAACCGGGGTGACTTTGATCACTTTTTGAACTATTTCTTGAAATTTTCTATGATAATTATCTTTCAAATTTTGTTTTACATTTTTAAAACCAGAACAGGTATCTGTAGTATTTCACTACACAGAAATATTTAAAATTTATTATGTCAGATGCACTTTAAAAAAAATTTCCCGCTGCCAATTTTCAATAATGGGGTGACTTCGATTAAAATCAATTTTTTCCATTTGAAGTGCTTAAATGAATAAAAAAACACCAAATTTTTATGCAAACCGTTTGATGCAGATGTCTCTCAAATAGCACAGAGGTGGAGCATTCCCCAAAGAGAACGTTCATTAATTATGTCACGCAAAAAATGATCATTTTCAAAACCCTCCCCCTTTGACATGTTTTTCTATGGACCTTAAATTTTGTGTACAGATTATCACAATTTCCAAAGTTCCCTTTCATTAAAGCATGACATAATTTATGAGCGACTCATCCATTGCTATTTTTCAGTAGCTCACCATAATATTAGACAAACAGAAATACCTCACTCATGAGGTTTTTAATTCGGTACTACACCGATTTAGGGACGCCAACTCTGCCGTGAATGGCATATCCATTTGGACTTCTCAATGCCATTAAGTTGTCGAAATAAATGTTTCACAGCTTTTTTCCAACACAGAACAAAACCAAACAAACCATTTGACATATTGGAAGGTAGTGCAACACTTCGAGAAGGATGTCGCGTTTATTCGTTTGCTCTTAATTTTCAATCAAAAATTTTTTTTCATTCATTAATTTGTTTATGTATACAAAATTAATATTTTTTTGATTAGCTTAGAGAGACGGAAGTTTAAGTAACCTTGAAATGTGGTTGTCGATTTTTTTAAAAAATCATTTTATTGCTTGAACATATGATTGTTGTTGGGCTTGGTAGAAAGTATCATTTTTTTTAAATATTTTTTTATAGCAAAGGAAATAGAGAAATGCTTAAAACAAAATGCATTTATGTACCCTTATAAATGCTGAATATATATGGTTGAAAGCTTAAAAAAATCAGCCACTTGAAGAAGGATAATTTTAAATTGAATAAATATCGGACTTGGCGGTCGAAGTCACCCCGTTGATCGAAGTCACCCCGCTCTACGGTATCTAAAACAATGCCAAAATTAGCCTCTGATCTTCAGTTAGTTTGCTATGCATATGAAATTTGGTGTATTTTTTTCCCCATTTTAATTATTTCTTATATTTATGGCGATTGGAAGCAATAACAGTTTTGCCAAAAAAGCCAATTTATCTTCGCAATGGCTGCTATAAAACTATTTTGTCATTTGGTGACTTTCCTCAATGCCAATTTGCCGTTTATTGTATTAACTGGTGGGGAAATGGTTTTAAAATGCCTTTTCAACTACCCATAATAAGATAATTCGAATGAGTCCTAAAACGGTAATTTGAAAACAGCATTTTACGAGTTCATAAAGTGAAAAAAAATTGAAAGGAGTGAAAGGAACTTCAGAAGATAAGGTTTTAAGATCGTTGTAAAGAAGCTGTGCAGGTTTTCATAAACCTGACTAAAAAACCTATTGGCACTTCTTACTGGCATAATAAAACCAAATTGATTTCTAGTGGCTTTCATAAAACTCCAACAAAAATTCATAAAGCTGGATGGTTTTGGCAATGTTACTTGGGCTGTGCTGTTCTGGCCGGACATGGCGAGCTGCCACTATGGGAATACAATGGTGGTACCCAAAGACCACAACTCTCCAAACAGCCCAGAACTGCGCCCTATCGAACGTTATTGGGCCATCGAAGTGAATCACTACGATAATTTTACAGTAGAGGATTTCCCCTTTGCAATAGAAGAAGTAGTTTACTTGAGCTAGTTTGCATTTTCAAGAAATTTACGGAATAAACCATTGTTTTCGTTTGCGGCATTGCCCCTTATGATGGCACTTATGGCCCTCTTTCTTTAAATATATGAATTGAACTACCAAACCAAAAATAAGAAGATTTTTGTGTTATGAGTTTTGAATGAAAGAAACGATTTGTTTGTCGATCAATTTTTACGCGTTCCAGTCTTTAATCAGTTGAAAATAATCTCCAATGCAGAGGTCCGCGAAGACTTCAAATTTAAGGAAGCTCACAAACATGTGCTTCAAGGTTCGCCCATACACTGAAATCAAAAGGATTTAGGTCTGGTGAACAAAGAGGCCTCCATGTCTTAGATCAGCCACTTGGCATGTTGTGTCAAGGTGGTGCATTCGATCATGCGTTGACCTACCCCGCATGGGGATGCTTGGTAAAAGTTTGTGTTTCTGTTTCGAAATACTACCTCACAATGCCCTCCGCTCAATTTCAAACTACTTCTATTCAACTTTCACCGCCTGCCGTGAGCTAACGGAACTATCAATACGTTCTCTTAACAACTTTGTTCTAGCAAAAATTGCTGTCTACTCCTAAAGCCTCATGGTGATGAGAAATTATTTCCTTCTCAAAACAACATCATCATGTTGTGTTTCCTTATGATAACTTTAATTTCATTACCTTTCAATAGTGACCCATAACCACGAGGGTGGTACAAAGTATCGTTTCAGCTCCATTCCACTCAATGAATTCCATCTTCCAATCTGTTCATTCTCCAAAATTTTAAACTCGTTTGTCTGCGAAATTGAATTGCAATAGCAATTCAAAATGCCCGTGAATTCTTCTCATTCTCCTCATTCTCATTCTCCTTGCTCTCTGGCATGACCACTTACGAAAATATTTGATATTTGTTACTACGCGAAATTTTCCCGGCAAAAACTTTACCGCTAACAGTTTTACGATAACTAATCTTAGTTTAACTTAGCTAAGCAGTCAGTCAGGCACGTATTAATGGCTGCTACTGCGTGGTTGATCACAATCAGTAAAATTGCACAATGAATCAACTGACCATTCTCACTGTACACGTTTCAGTGATTCAATTTCTTTAATAAGCAAAACGGCCGCCGGCTACGTCCGTGCAATCAGGTGGGAATAGGGTAGGAATGTTAGTGTAACCTTTGCTGCTTAGGGACCGTGTTTACCTCTGCATCGCCTCAAAGGTCGGAGTTTTTTTTATGTTAGTATGATAATGCTCGGTGGATCAGAATTCACATTGACAAGTGATGTTATCATCGTTAGTAAACTCGGACGGCCGAACAATAGACAACCGACACAATACGAAACGTGTCATGCTCGCTAACAAAATAGTGCGCAATAAAGCATCGACACAACCGTTCACAGCCGATGCTCGAAGCAAACACTTTTTTCGTAAACTTTCAAGTTTTAAGCCCGCGCTCCACAAGCCACTACACTACTGTAACTAATATCCGCATCAATCAAGTAGAAGATTTTGAAGACATTTTTTTTTCAAAAACTAGGTAATTGTTTAAATAATTTTTCAGACGTTTATTACAAAAAAAAGGGTATGAATCCGAAACTTGTTTTTTTTTCTACAAAAAAATGTTGAAAATTTTAATGATTATGAACATATGCGAAATACGTAACCAGAATCCTTACCTATATAATGAAACATTTTTCGTGTGTTTCAGATGGATAGTTTAAGCTGGAGCGTGATAACCGCAAAAATGAAGTTTCCGGAGGGCCTCCATAAAATGCCTGCCACTGCCACCATTTTGTGAAAATTTGAATAATCGAAGTTTAAACCTGTACATCAATTATATAACAAAAACCACTATGCTCTCGCATTGTTTTCTATTGAAGAAACAAAACCAAAAAATTACTATTTTTTGGGACTCTCAATGAGATACTCCCCTTAAACGAGCTTTTGCCAACTTCTGAAATTACTGTTCTAAGCGCACTTCCACAGTTATTAGTAGAGAGCTTGCTTCGCCAACACCAATGCATGAATTTGCATATTGTGTGGCAAGCACTATTATGCTCTATGCCCAGGGAAGTCGAGAAATGTTCCAACCCGAAAAGTTCCAAGACCGGTCTGGAATTCAGCGATTACGCTATCCGAGGCCCCAACAACAACTTACGATAATCCATCCAAAAATTTCTAAATTTTACGTGCATTTCGTGTCTTCTGGCAACTTTGGTTTCCAAGTTCATCGATTTAGCACCAACCGGGGGAGACTTGGTCCTATACCCAATGATTTCATGATCTGCAATCCACTAAACCAATCGTAGGCAGACCGACAGGCAATTGGTGGAGACCCACCTGGTTCCTCATAGCAAGATGTATAGAGATAGATCGGAGGGTTCGATGAGCTACCTGCCCCTTTTACCGAAACAGCTCTCCATTAGAAGGTCAAGTAAGGTAATTATAGAATAATTTCTTAGCCATTAAAAATGATTCACAGCTTTTAAGGCAACACTGTTTACCTGATACATATATGACAGCCTTTATGATATGATAGCCTTTGATATTGGTTCCATTCTTCGTACTGGACATACCAATTTAGCCTTAGCAGTAAACAAATCATCTCATAAGAACAACATCTACTTTAATAATAGTAATATCTAATATAACTAATCGTCGTCCGGGTTTCAGGGACACCTTCAGGAAGCCCCTTTGAATCTTGGAGAGGGTTACGACAGTCGTGTTTGTTATTTAACATTGCATTAGATGGTAAAATTCGAAGAGCGGGGATAGGCACGAGTGGTATGATTTTCCTAAAGTCAGTCCAACTTTTTGGATTTACCAGCGCCGTTGATATCGTAGCTTGTAACTTTGAGACGAAGATGGAAACGTACATCAGACTTAAGAACGATTGAGCCTTGGATTTATGCATCAAAAGCAATATACATGAAAGGAAGAGACTCACGAGAAGACAATGTTAGCCTCCCACCTCGAGCTCAAATTGGCGGTGGTGACATCGAGGTGGAAGACAAATTCTTGTATCTGTGCTCATTGGTGACCGCCGATAATGACACCAGCAGAAAGATACGAAAGCGCCTTATGATTGGCAATCATGTCTAATTTGGATTCTGAAGGACGCCGAGCAAAGCTCGTCAAACTACAATGTTGGCCATCTATAAGTCGATAATTATACCGGTAGTCCTCTACGGCCACAAAATACGGACGTTGCTCGTGTAAAACCAACACGCCCTTGAGTCTTTGAACGGAAGGTGTTACGTACCACGAACTGCATAAGAAGCGAGGTGAACCTCCCATCATACACACCGCTAGAAACCGTCGGTCGACTACGGTGGGTTGGCCAAGTCGAAAGAATTTAGGACGGCATTCTAGTTTAAATGATTCTCAAAAACAAACCAACAGGCACAAGAAGAAGATGCGCGCAACGAGCAGCGTGGATCGATCAAGTAGTGGACGATCCTCCATAGACTGCGAGGTTGGCGAAATAAAGCAATAGCTGTGTACAGCAGAGGCTTGATTATGCTAATGTTCCATCAAAAAGTTTCTGGAAAAATTTCTCAAAGTCGCAGATATCAATCATGTCAGTAGGTTATCATGTCAAAGACCTGGGAGAGTGAATGCGAAAAGTTTCGTTTTCCCATTTTAATTCCCAGATAAACTTCAAAGAGCCACTGCAGTTGAGTTTGCTACCAAATAAGCATACCAAAGCATAGCATAGCATTTTCCGACCATTACATAATCCTGGGTTGGCTGCTGTAGAGACGATGGAAGCGCCAGAAGAGCTGTCTTGGGTGTGACAGGCTCTTCGTCCATCGATCTGTTTGCACAACACTTGGTCAGGTCCTTATGATCAGCAAGGGATGGGAGGGAAGTGTTGATTAGATTTTTACTTAAGAAGATGCTGAGAACTCATGCGACCGTCATAAACATCTGGAGTTGGAAGTTGGATGGGATTGCGCGGGAGGCTTTCCTTGGTGAGAAAGCCTATGTATATAGGTCGTTGGAAGTGACGAAGCTAAGAAAGTTAATGCACTCCTTTGTTGTCCACACAGGCGTTTTCCACTTGTATCCAAGCTCCAAATCCAAGAATGTAGCGCCTTTTCTTGCATAAGAGCTTGACGGGCTTGGGACATGAGCACTAACTCGTGTCCTAGCCTTTTATAGCTTATGGTTATAGCGCCATTACTCGCTTTCTGAAAAGAGAGGAAGGACGCGGCGACACAGAGTCATACGCTCATACATATACACACATACAGGCACACACTCTCTCTCACACACACATGCACACACATTAACATTTATATGATTTGTAAATTATGTATGATTAAAGGATATTCCCCCCCTGCACAATAAACGTTAATGGAGCTAAATCTCTATTGATATCAAATATATAAAAAGTAAAAAGTACTTAGCTGAACTCCTTTTAATTACGTGTCGGATCAGGCAACCAGCCCGAAAAAGCCCGATCAGGCAACTAGCATCAAGCAATGACCAAAACCTCCATCAGACTGACGACACGGGTATCGTTTTATCGCACAATTTCTTCATTATCCGAATAGAAGCACAGAATTAAGTACAGCTGATAATTACTTCAAAACATTGTCGAAAAACTTAATATGCTAGATTTCATAAAAACGATTGAACCTCATCGCAGGTCATTGAAGAAGGCACACACATCCGTAGCAAGGACACCGTTGGGGCAACGCACAAAGTAAGATGGTGATTGGTTGGCACTCCCGTAATAATCAATGGAAGCACACTCCGGAGAGCACTCCATGACCGACATTTAAACAAATACAAATAAAAGTCAGTTGAGTTTACTACCAAATAAGCTCAAATTTTCGGGAATAATCACAATGGAATTTGAATTGAGTGGGTTGTGATTCGAACTTTGAACCATCCCCATTTCCATACAATTTTTTCATATTAATCACACGTAATTGAGTCTTAGTTTTGAGACTTACAACAAACATGTTTACATTTTGTTGCTCGAATCTAGAATTTTCACCAATTTGGGAAAAGTTCCTATCTAGTGTATTTTAAAAGAGAGTGAAAAGCCTGACATATTACATAACCATAATAATGAAATTTTTCATTTTAAAACTTTTTGACGCGATCATTAATGAAGAACTGTTTTGTCAAATTTAAAATAGTCACTACCATGCAACAACGCTCAACTAATGGAAATTTACTCAAGTTTTTTAACTATTCAACAAAAACCATGCTGAAATTCACTATACAGACCGCAGCAAGGCTTCTGTTCAATCTGCAAAAAAAAGAGAATTAGGATAGGTCTTCTTATATGGCTCTAGCCTTATTTTACAAAACGCCAACAAGTAGTCAAATTAAAAGGCAAGACTAGTTATATTCAATTTTAGTTATTTCAGGAGTCCCTCAAGGCTCTCATCTTGCCCCTTTTCTGTTAAACCATTTGAAATTGACATTTCCTTCATTTTGAATTATGTGAAAAATATAATTTATGGCAATGTATAAATATATTAGAAAAAAAACGAAGAAAACAAAAAGTTACTCCAAAAAAAACTATTATTATTGTATTTTTTGGGTAGAAAATGCTTTTTGTTGGAAAACGTCCAAAAATGTGTTGAATTTTTTTTATTCTGTAAGCTCATTTATTTGTACAGGCTTAATTAAATGAACAAAGCAATGTGTTTATTTTTAATATACCTCACCCATCTAATAATTCCAAAACGAATTGGTTCTGTTCATGTTTAAAGGTAGTTTTATCAAAGCATTATGGAGTCAATCTGGTTTTATCGGGGGATTTTACTAGTTAAGGTGGTTTTTATTGATAAAAGTTCTTAAGAGTAATGAACATTTGAAGAAACTTCCATAAAACTACACCATTTATAAGTGTGATTCATCTCATAAACAATTTTAAAAGACACTTGATCCCTCTCTCAAGACATCGTTTCGCTACTTTCAGAAAACCTGATGAAAGTTTTGAAAAAGTTGAATGACATTCTTCTTTAAGATGAATGTATCTTAAAAATGCTGCCATACAACGATCTCAAAACCATTTGATTTTAAATAAGAGCACATACTCTTGAGAAAGAAAGTTATCTGAAAGTTATCGTTCAAGTGGAAATGCATTAATCGTCCGGAGTGGACGTATGAGAATCGGAGACAATTTTCCAACCAAATTGTTTTGCCATCGCAGGATTTCATTGGACTGCCAACTGGGTCCAACACTGAGGCAGGCTTCCCTGATTTCAATTGTCTGGACTATATTAAAATGCATGCTAAAAGTAAACGAAAACGCTTTTTAATGACTAATCTAAGAAAGTTATTTGAAAATTTCATACACGACGAAAATATGAACAGTGTTGCTTGATCGTAAATAAAGAGCTGTCAAACGGCCACCTACTGAAACAAACCTATTACAAGTGTCTATGCGTTGTATAACCTACTTTGATTGTATCGAATCAAATTATATGATTCACTATGGAATGAAATCTTTGAAACGAATTTGTGCTGGACTGGAAGTGTTCTTAAAGAGGGAAATCATAAAACTATCAAAACATGTGGTAGTTATATCATGGTTTTAAGCAGATCCTGAGTGTCCCTAAAATTTAACCGATGAAAATATCAAGTTTTAAGCGAACCTTGGAAAATAGTCGTGAGAACTTAAGCCTTTTTCAACTTATGGGAGTTTTATGGCTGCTTTGTCGATGTTTTGAAGAATACCTAGGCGTGATTTTCAGAAACGGAACAATTGTGTCGCTTTAGGAAAGGCAGTAGACGCTTTTGTAGGCACTCGCTGCGATAAATTTCCTGGTAAACGGTCCCGGTTGCAATGTAAACGTTGCTCTTCAAGCCACAGGTACAGATGGCCTGCCACACCAGATATTTCTTTGAAAATTTTGGCAGTTGAATGTGCTTGAAAATATCTGCCACGTTTCCCCGTCCGGTTGCTGTAAAAAATTTACTGTCCAGGAGGCTGTATAAAGCCTGTCTTGACGTAAGTTTCATCGTCCTGTACCACGTAATCAAACTTCGTTGGCATCGTCGTGTACAACTTTCGCGATCGTGCGTTGGCTGACGTGTTTTGTTTATCGTCGCGATTTGAAGTCACCACTTTCTTGTAAGTCTCAGAGTACAGTCCTGCTCGTTTTTTAACTCTATCCACGGTTGAAGGCGCCACGCCCAGGCTCTTTGCTATATCTCGGACGCAGAAATTCGGGTTCCGCTCGAAACAGCGAGCAACTCTTTTTATCGTCGTTGTGTACTCCGGCTTTCGATTTCCCCCTACCCGTTTTCCTGGCTGTTGACAAACGTTCACCGAACACTTTTAATACGTTGATAACAGTTGATTTAGCCACATTCGACAATTTCTCCAACTTGGCGTGGGTGTAGTTTGAATTTTCGCCATGCACGTGCAACATTTTGATGCGTTGCTTCTCTTCCTTCGACGACATTTTGATAACTGAAGTGCTAATCTCAAAATCAAAATAGAGGCATGATACTACACGCACACATCTTCAAAATTAAGGGTGTGCCAATTTTTTTAATGCACGATGAAAGGAAATGCGTCAAGTTTGAGTCGACCAAATTTTGATCGAAACACCCATTAGCAGGATGCTAAGAAGTGATCCCAAAGATTCGATTGAAAAATACTCATCTGCTTAGAATATGTCAACACACATATTTAAAGAGGACTACGCTGATCCAAACTTATGTTGAGATTCAAAATATAATTCACAAAGTATGTTGCTAACCTTTTGTGGCAACGTTCCACTTCGAACCGAAACCAACCCAAATCGGCGAAACCAGCAACGGTTCGTCACGACATTGAAAACACATAATTGCGAGCCACTTTGAGCTCGTTGAAAAAAAGCCTTTTCACACCCCCAAACGTGCGAAATTGCCCATTCGTCCACCATCGTTTGAAGTAAGTCATCCCCGCCGCCACCTCGAGTGGGCCACATCACCGAACTTCTTCATTGAGTCGGAGCGTTCCCACACATATCTGAACACCTTCCTTCGATTCGATAAGTTTTCATTTCTGCAGGTGCACCAACGACTAAATATCGAGACTTACAGGTGGTAAATGAAAGGTTTCGGGGTCACCGAAACTGGAGCAAGCCGGTGGCAAAGACAATCGGCGATGTGAAACGTTGCGTAAGCTCAAGTGACATTTAATCAATATTATCATCATCATCATCATCCATGCTGGATCGCGTTGCGTTGCTGGATGCTGAAGCTGCACTCGCACAGAAAACCGGATCGCCACATATGCATACATACATAGGTGCGACAGCAATGAACTTTGATATGCAAATCAGGTAAACGGTTCATTTTTACTCCGCAGACGGCTGGCTAATGCTGCTAATGATGCAAAATATGATGCAGCAGGTGCTTGGTGCTTTTCCAAGTTGACCTTGTGCAGGCTGCTGTCTTTTGGTCTCGTTGCATTTGCCGTTGATTTATGAAGCCTACTTTGTGTGAGTCGTTGAGTTTTTCGGAATATTTAAGCAAGCGGTGAGAGGCGTTCAATGGTTCTAATGGACAGTTTTAAGCTGAGTGATCTTTGCAAAAGTTGACCATCGATAGAGGCACTTAATTTTTCATCGATGTCTTACCTCATGCAAAATGCAGACAACAGACGACCAACTCCAACGCGTTTTTGCATGTGAAAGAGATTGAAAAATTATTTAATACTACAAGGCGGACTACCTGGTCTGCATGGTAAGAGCACCTATCGAAGTTGGCGAGGCAAAAAGCTCCATTTTCCTTCGGCACTTTCAAGGTACTTTGAGCCTGTTGTTGAGCCTGCTCATCAACGACGGTGACTGACTGGGAAAAACAAAACACCGACCGCAAGGCACTCTGTCGCCATGCAAAATTAGCTCTCACATAACAGATGCAATTTCAATATCAATCGAGCGTGTTGCGGTGTAAATCGAGCATGGCCGGCTGTTGGATAATCGATGACAGCGACGACGACGACGACGCGACGCCTACGGATGGGAACCGTAGCTTACCCATTTCGCCGATGATGTAACGTCACGGTGCACGCGGAATTGGGTCATATCGATGGGGGTAGTAAAATAAATCCCTTTATGCTTCAATTAATAAATTTAGCGCATGTTTGCTCGTCAGTTTACGTCGAATTTGCCGTGGCGAGCTGATCAATCGCTTCCTCTGTAAGTCATCAATAATGGCGTCCCATTTTTTTTTTAAATTTTCATTCCGGCTTCGTTCGGATCCCATTGACATTTTCGCGGCTGACACAGCTCTTAAAATGCGCTCATAATTTAACCAACATTGCGTTTGCCCCGCTCGCACCGAACCGAACGCCTGAATGTTATTTTATGAAATCGATGATACTGAAAACTGCAACAGCCCAAAGTACCTTCACGCGGCTGCCAATTCTTGCTCACTTGTTATTGTTCGACAGCTCATTAATTTTTCGACTTGCTTCCCTTCGTTCGGAAAGTTTGACTTGACTTGTGCGGCGGTGCTGCGATGTGACGGTTCAGGATGGTTCAAAAACAATGTTGGTTCCCAGATGAATTTTCATAAAATATCCTTGAAAAGTGAACATTGTTTTATCCCAGTGTAATGATGATGTTTACTTTCCCGGTTTTCGTGGTTACCGTTGTCACTTCTATGCCAACTGAATTTTGTTTGCTGCAATGAATGAAGTCGGAAGTGCGGGTCAAAACTCTGCTGTCACTGTTATTTTGATTATCAATCGGTAAGCATGAATTTCATAAGACAAAATCTGAATATCATCTCTTGTCATGATTTTTTTGTTTGTTTGTTTGTTTGTTTGTTTATTATTAATTGATTTTGAAGATAGATTTTTGGTATACACGGTGTTCAATAAGTTCGAATACAAGTTTTCATCATTGCGTAGGTATGCGCCATGTACATATTCTGCATTGGTATTGGTGTCAGCTTTAGCTTCATTCATACGCTACCGAATGTGCGCGGTGTTGACATTCTGTTAGTTGTTGTTCGTTTGTTACGCGCGATGAAAGAGTATCGGGACTTCGTAATTAAGCGTTTTTTGAACGGTGAGCGACCCGGCGATATATTCCGGCTGCTGGAAATCGCACGGGGTCAAGCGGAACTTTGTCTACTACGACCATCAGGCGATGCCGGAGACGTCCTCGACCAATGACCGTGCGAGATCCGGTCGGCCGCGTTCAGCGAGGACGCCACGGGTCATCAAGATCGTGAGGGAGCGAATTCGGCGCAAAAAGACACGAGTGGTACAATCTTCAGGAAGTCTGTCCAACTATTTGGCTTCGCGGATGACGTTGATATCGTAGCACGTAACTTTGAGACGATGGCGGAAACGTACATCAGACTTAAGGTTGAAGCTGGTAGAATTGGGCTTGTGATTAATTGAAAACAAAATATATGAAGGGAAGAGGCTCACGAAAAGACCTTGTTAGTCTCCTACCACGAGTTCAGATCGACGATGAATCAAGGTAGTAGACGAATTCGTGTATCTGGGCTCATTGGTGACCGCCGATAACGACAACAGTAGAGAAATACAAAGGAGCATTATGGCTGGCAATCGTGCCTATTTTGAACTCCGAAGGACGCTAAGATCGAACAAAGTTCGCCGAACCATCAAGTTGACCACACAGATAAAAAGAAACACTGAATTTTCTGCGTTATCTGATGCACATAAAGAGAATGCTAGATTTGGCAGAACATAATGGGATCTTTCATGTAAATTTAAGCCAGAAAACGCCTGAATCAAGCCTGTTGTATGAAAGATTGCACACAATATCGTTGTTTACGCTCCTTTAGCTTGGAATTACACGAGGGGAAATTTTACGCGCTTGTTAAAATTAATTATTTTTTTCTGTGCATCTACAAGACATTAGTTAGACTGGTAGTTCTCTGCGGCCACGAAACATGACAGGTACAAGAAGAAGAGGCGCGCAACGAGCAAGTTGGATCGATCAAGTGGAAGGCATCCCACGGACCCTCCGCAAACAGCGAGGCTGGCGAGGTACAGCCATGAACCGATTACAATGGAAACATCTTCTGTGTACAGAAGAGACCAAGCTGGCCTTAGTCTGATTGGTAAGGTAAGTAATGATTTTGAAGAATAGATCCTAGCAATGTTGTGCAAGAATACTCTGGACTAGGTAGCCCATGATTTTTTTACGATCTCGATGGGTAATTGATATTCATTTTTCTGAGATTGCAAAGGCATTTTGAAAATCTAACGTTCATTCTTCTGGCTATATTTGTTGTCACGAGCAATCCTTTGATTTTCGCATGGAACTTGTTATGTTGCTTGAAAATTTACGCTTTTGAATCTAACGTGGATGTCTCTTATTAAGACTGCTCAAGGCTGCTGGCAGCACACTGTTCAAGATGATAGCATTCCGGAATTATTATTTTTCGTTTGGACTTAACGCAGTTCCAAAATTCCCGTGGATTACGACATAGAATTCGCTACATTTTGTTCACATTATGACGATACAGTTGCAAGAGTATATTTTTGTGCTGGCTACTTACAACTTAGAATGAAATTTTCTTACTTGTATCACATATGATCATGTCTGTATCATCTCTACATTCGATTACGCAGCTTTTTACTATTTCATAGGTCACGTATCAACCATGGGGGTTCAACAGGGAGGGTGAAAACAAGGCCGTGAAGGATTCCTATACAATGCATTTCTTGTTTATAATTTCTACTGAGTTGAATATAAAATATAAAAGATATCTACTCATCAAAACACATTGAATTTAATTTGCCCGTAAAAAATGGTCTCTCTAACAGGGCTTTAGTTCAATTATAAGATTCCCTACATCACACTACTGCAAAACGAATCTTCTTTCTACTGGAAAACCGGATCAGTATACGAGGCATTCATGTTCTAAGGGGGAAATCGATTATTGCAGCAAAGTCCGTTTGACAGGCCAGGTTTGACATGATAATGAATCATGAGGTGTTTGTTTTGATAACTCAATGTTCAAGAATACTTGGACAAAATCAGTGCGGAATTTACATCAGGAATATGATGTGTGTACTTAAATTTATGGAATTTATATTTAAGTTGTGATGTTAACATTAACTGATCAACTCCTCCTTTCTCTTTCATTGCACTAGGTTTGTAGGATCCCAAGTAACAATTTTAGTTTTATTCCAGCCGTATAGCATTCCTCCAGGCTGTGTTAATGAAGCTACATTCAAAACTGTTTTGTCTACCAACACCTCCTCTATGCATCTTTATACCCGAAATACGTACAAAGTGACACACTTTATAGCCGGTTGTGAAAACAAGTTAATAAGACCTTTATAAGATCATAGCGATTTTAAAATAACGTTTCGAGTGAAAGATGTTATGACCACTTGAGAACCTTCATACAACCTATTAACTGCTATGCAAACCAGCATACGGTCAAATGGCCACATCTGTCAAACTTCACTGTGATATCGAGGTTGGTTTTTGTTGTTCTGCTTTGTCCGATTCTCTGCTCTTCGGATTCAATTACACGGAAACCAGCGGTAAAATTTCTTCTGGTCTAATTTCAACCAAAGGAGGCGTAAACAATGAAGTTGTATGCAATATGCCATGCACCATACAACAAGGTTTGTAATCTGTCATACAACAGGCCCGATGCAGGCGTTATCTGACCTCAATTTACATGAAATATCCCATGAATTTCTGCCAAATCTAGCATTCCCTTTATGTGCATGAGAAAACACCTAAAATTCAATGTTTCTTTTTATCTGTTTAAAAGTCCAAGTGTTGCGGGAAATTTTGTTTGATACCAAACATATTGAGGTTTTTCACAGCGTACCATGCTTCAAATCATATGCGCATTTAATTTTATGGTGAATATTGGTTCGATTGGAGCCGAAAATTATGCGCCTTAACAACAAACACAAATATGTGCGATAAGTTAATCATACATTTCCTGAAAATTTATGGAATTGAATAACTCAAAAAGAATGCCAAAATCGGTCTTTGATCTACAGTTCATTTGCATTACATTTGAAATTTGTTGCATTTATTTTTTTTTATATTTCAATACGACGATTGGAAAAAAATCACTGTTGTGCCAAAAAGCCAATTTATCTTAGCAATGGCTATTATAAAACTATCTGGTCGCTTGGTAGCTTTTCTCAAAGCTAATTTCCGTTTAATGCATTTACTGGAGGCAAAATGGTTTTAAAATGCCTTTTCAACTGACCATAATAAGATAATATGAATGACTCCTAAAACGGCATTTCAAAACAGCATTTCATGAGTTTATAAAATCAAAATGAAACCTTTGATAGGAGTATAAGGAATTTTAAGGTCGTTGTAAGCAAGCTGTGTAGGTGCTCATAAATCTGACTAAAATTTGAAACCTATTGGCACCACGAAGATGGTTTTCGAAATCAGAAACTCCGAAATCCGTCAGGTGTTTTTGGTTATCATTTTTAAAGAGAACTATTAGATTTCAGTTGATTGCACATTTTCCGGTATTCCAGAGCTTCTGACAGGAAGATACGGTTTGCTTTGTTGAAAAGGGGAAATACGTAGCTCAAAAAGTGGAGGAGTAGTGGCAACTTCAGATGATTAGGATGACAGAGAATGCGCTGTGCGGTTTCATTTCTTTCGCAGTTGGTTTGGATTGTGAAAAACAACATGAGCTCCAAAAACTGTTCCAAAGTCCTTTTAACAATTAATGATAGCCATATGGTGGCAGATGGATGCAGAAATTTCTAAGGCGTCAATTCCAAGATACTTTGTACCGTTTGGAATTCCATGGATTGTTATAGGCTGCAAAAATATAACTGAAGATATCTCGCATCAACTGTTCCAGGTACAATATCAGCTTTTTGCGTACATAGCTAACCCAAATAGCCAACGAATGGCATGTAAATTTGATAATTATCAAATGAGGACAGTCGCATTTCAGCAGCTACTATATGGATCGAGCAGAACCCATCCGATTGGATTTTAGCTCACAAGCCTTTTTTTGCTAATCGGTGCCATCGATCAGGAACTGTTTATTAATTTTCCAAAAAATATATAAAGGTTTTCGCACTAGAAAACTTTATAAAGATAACAAAAATTCCGTTTAAAATAACGAATAAATTCGAATAACACACATGACTAACAAAAGGATTGCTCTAACTTCCCAAATTAATCTGCGTGAATGCATGAAAATACTTCTAAATTGTAGAAGCTGCATTTTTGTGAAAATTCCAGCTGAAAATTCTCTCGAAATTTGTGGAACAATTTCTTGATGAACTTTGAAACAAAATTTTTATCAGCGGAATACGTAAGGCAATTATTGACGAAATTTCAGGAGAGCTTTATGGACACATCCTTGAAGAAATTTTATACAAAATTTAAAAAAAAGATTCTACGAAAATCCCTTGCGGAATCTCCAAAGTAAAGAATTAAACATATGAAATGCATGCAAAAAATTATCTTTGATTTCTTCAACAAACCAGTATTTTTCCAACAATTACTTCAGGAATCACCTAATAGTTATTGTGTAGTTCTTTCAGTTGTCCGCTAGGGATTCATTTAGGATCACAAAACTTTACAAGTTCAGGGATTCCTCCAGAAATTTTATCACAAGAAAGTGTGAAAAAACTGCCGATAAAATTCCAAAAGCAACTCCTGAAAGCATCCTTGGAGGAATAAAACCTACTGAAAAATACCTATAGATACGGTAGAAGGTACATCTTAAGGAATATCTGAAAACTTTTCATAGAATATTTAGGAAATTAGGTAAAATTTTCTTCTGTTTTTCAAAACAATTATATAAGTTATTTGATAGAGTCAGTGGTACTGACCCTGTAGGGTCAGGGTCAATTGTTTTTGTTTCCTTCATGTGCCTAAAACAGCACACTGAAAGTAGATTTGGTAAAAACTTGGATCCTAATACATATTCATTTTTTGTTTGAATTTGTCTCATGTTTTTATCTCAAAAATCTGTTATCTCTACAAACAGATATCTGTACGAAAAAATGAAAAAAAAATCTATGTCAATCTAGATGAATCTGTGCATGTGGCAACTCTGCTTATACAATGAGTTTGTTATTTTATCGTTGCCATGGTATCTCGGACGACGTCGATTGTGCTATCGGTTTATCCTGAGCTACTTTGCTCTCAATCAGACATTCCTAGATTTGAAGCCGCAGTTAGAACCAGGAGTTTTGTAAGCAAGTCGGCCAATTGATCACGGGTACTAATCGGCTCGGAAAGCACCGTACCCCTCTCAATCAGAACCCGGATGAAGTGTTTGGTCCTTTTACTTACCAGGTTCTTGGCCATACCAATAAATCCTCAGTTGTCCTCGTAAAGTGTCATAGAGGTCTTCCAACCTCACTGATCCACACGGCCTCTGCTGTTGCTGCGCTGAGAGCAAAGTACTCAGCTTCGCTTGAGGACATCGAAATTGTCAATTGCTTTTTGCTGCTCCAGGATATGGTACATCCATAGATTGAAATGAAATGAAGCTGCTCACGGATCATCGGCCCAATCGACATCAGCGTAGCCAACAAGCACTGCACTTTTTCCATTGAAGTCCTTATCGGGTTTGGTTTTGAAGACTTTCCGAGAGGAGCGCTAAAGGGCGATACGGTCAAAATTTGGTCAATATCAACTTGACGTATTTCTTTCAATTTTGCATTTAAAAACCTGAACACCCCTCATTTTGAAGGTGTGTGTGTGTGTGTGTAGAATGTTGCTCCTATTTTGATTTTGGAATTCACTCTTCAGTTGTCAAAATGCCGTCCAAGCAAGAAGAGCAGCGTATCAAAATTTTGCTCGCGTATCGCGAAAATCCGAGCTACTCGCACGCAAAGTTGGCAAAATCGCTAAAAGTTGCCAAATCAACCGTTACAAATGTAATTAAAGTGTTTGGGGAACGTTTGTCGACAGCCAGGAAGTCTGGATCGGGGAGAAATCGAAAACCGGAAGCCGCTGAGACGACAAAGAGAGTTGCCGGTAGTTTCAAGCGAAACCCTAACCTATCTCTCCGAGATGCCGCAAATAAGCTGGGTGTATCGTCTACAACCGTGCATCGAGCCAAAAAACGAGCCGGACTATCGACTTACAAGAAGGTAGTGACTCCAAATCGCGATGATAAACAAAATACGACGGCCAAAGCGCGATCCCGGAGGCTGTACACGACAATGCTGACGAAGTTTGACTGCGTGGTAATGGACGACGAAACCTACGTCAAAGCCGACTACAAGCAGCTTCCGGGACAGGAGTTTTATACGGCAAAAGGAAGGGAAAGGTAGCAGATATTTTCAAGCACACGAAACTGTCAAAGTTCGCAAAGAAATATCTGGTTTGGCAAGCCATCTGTACCTGTGGCTTGAAAAGCAGCATTTTCATAGCTTCCGGGACTGTCAACCAAGAAATTTACGCTGAAAGAGTGTTTGAATAAACGTCTACTGCCTTTCCTGAAGAAACACGGTTGTTCGGTACTGTTTTGGCCGGATTTGGCATCTTGCCATTACGGTAAAAGGCCATGGAGTGGTACGCCGCCAACAACGTGCAGGTGGTTCCAAGAACAAGAACCCTCCCAACACGCCAGAGCTCCGCCCAATTGAGAAATACTGGGCTATTGTCAAGCGGAACCTAAAGAAGACCAAAAAAACTGCTAAGGACGAGCAGCAGTTCAAGGCAAACTGGCTTTCTGCGGCGACGAAGGTGGACAAGGTGGCTGTACAAAATCTGATGGCAGGGGTCAAGCGTAAGGCCCGGCAATTCGGATTTGGAAAAGCGGAAGCCTAACTGAATATTTTTCCTGAATTTTATACTAATTGAACTTGAAAAAGAAATTTAATTTGATTTTTTAAATCAACGATTTCACCGATTTACACGCGTTTTCCCTTGACCAAATTTTGACCGTATCACCCTTTATTCCTATTATGCTTTCTAGAGAGTTCAGAATAATGGATCACTTAGTCTAGCAGTTTTCACTAACATTAGATCTCCGAAGATAGACATCATGTTAATGGTTGTTCTTCTACAACCACGAGATAAATGATCTATGCAGTGTGTTTCACTCTTATTGTTATTTAACCAATTTTGTAAAATCGATGATGGATAGTGATGAAATTCCATAAGTAATATGATGTTTCTGCCTTAGTTCCTTTCCAATGTGCTCAGAGGAATGTCACCCATAACATATTTGAAAACTATGACGTTCAACAGGGCACGACAGAGATAAGCTTCGGCGTTCAGGACACTGGAGGGAGATAAGCTAAATAATATATTTATGAATTCATCTCACTTGTTACCAAAGCAATTCATGGGAATTTTGCACTTAGTTTGTTAGCTGCCTGCAAAATAAGTGACATAAGTAAACGTAAACCACTGACTGTCGTGGTTCATCGAAGCTTCCGGTTCACCTCCTAGAAACCCCGTTCACTACTTACAACCTATATTACGTGATATAGAGTATCTTGATATCGAAATGCCATGCACATTATTTCCAGTGGAAAACTAGATGTATAGATGCTGATATCAAGATAGCCTATATCTACGTAATATCGGCTGTAGTCTGAACGGGGTGTAAGCATCTTGCTATGAGGTACACAGATAAAAAAAAAACATTGAATTTTCTGCGTTTCTAATGCACATAAAGGGAATGCTAGATTTGGCAGAAAATAATGGAATATTTTATGTAAATTTAAGCCAGATAACGCCTGAATCAAGCCTGTTGTATGAAAGATTGCAAACATTGTTGTATGGCGCATCAAGGACTACAACCAATTGCGTTGTTTACGCCTTCTTTGGCTTGGAATTAAATGAGCGGAAATTTTACACGCTTGTTAAAATGAATTATTTTTTTGTGTGTACCAGGTGGTTGCCCGAGTAAAGTCAAACATCATAAAAATAGCAATATGAAAACTTAACTTAATATCAACGTAAAATAGAATTCAAAATTAGCTTTTACTTCACATTTGTCAAACTTCATATCAAATTTAGTTTGCATCTTACTGTAAACTGTTAAAAGTACACACTACCAAAAGGTCATGTAAATTTCTGTCTCCTGAGACCGACACATGCAAGCGTCCTTTAGCACATAAGAATGAGCTCAAAAAGATGCGAAAATAAATACAATCAAACACATCTTTCGACGAATTGCGAATGTGTCAGTCTCAAGAGACATAATTTTACACGAAATATTTCTTTACGTTCCCCGACTTTTTACAAACATGGATTACGGCTCGTGTAAAATTCATAATTTCTAAGTGTGTTGTTTTGTTTTCATTGTATTGACAGATCATCAAGTGGAATACTCATTTTGCTATAAACGGGAAAAAATGTACAGCAAATCTTCGTTTCAAATTGCTCTCTCTGAAAGCAGAGTCAGTTTAAAATTTGATGTTACGGGAATAAATGTTTATATATTATAGTTCATATAATTCAGAGGACAAAAAGGATAACAATTTTTGCTGAACATAGTTTCTTTTAACATAACGTATCATTCAAAAGTTAGGGGTAATTTTAACTAATAACAAGCGTATTTTCTTTTCGACCTTATGGTTGTTTAGGCAAGAATTATCCAAAAAACCACCAAATTCTTGTTTCAATGCGTATCAAGGTACATTATTCTATATAAATTAGGTTGGGTATTCCTGGGGCACACAAGCATGAACTATGCTTATAATCGGACATATGTTTTGTTAAAATTACCCCTAACATTTGAACAAGAAAATATACCCAAAAACTTAATTTAGCAAAAACATACATCACAACTTGATAACACTTTGTCTGCAGATAATTTTTTTTCCTAAAATTGGAAACTAAAAAGTGAGAAGCTCCAAACTAAAGCCCCTCTTTGTTAACAAAATCAGATACGTCTGTTAGAAAAAGTACGCGAGAAGTTTACCGTATTTCAAGAATTAAACTTTTTTTGGAATTTGGACCGATTATATTAGTTATCTTAAAACTAAATACAGTTACTTAATAAGGCTGCATGAAGAAACCACGAACTTTTGAGTTTATTCCAGCCACTAGGGTCTGTGCAGACTTCTCTGAAGCCGATTTAGCAGCTTTTGTCTAAGATTTTCAAAAATGTTCTATAGTTTTAGCTTGTAGTATATATTTAGAGAGTTCTCTCTTCACGAGAGCCCAATACCGCTCGATAGGTCGCTACTCTGGGCAGTTAGGTGGGTTCACCTCTTTCGATACAACATGAAGTCCATTTGCTTTAAACCATATTAAAAATATAATTTCAAGCAACCTTGCTGAATGCACAATTTTTCTAGCTCTTCGTTTGACCATGGTAGAGCTGTTTTTCTTTTCTAAATCCTTTTTTGTATGTAAAAGTGAGCTTGAAGCGAGTTAAAGGAAACGTACCGAAAGATCTGATCTCTTCTGCAATATTTGCTTCACCTTAGCGTCCTTCTGGTGGTTCCTGAGACCCGTGTTTGTTCCGCTCCCAGCCATCCTGGCTGTGGTTAAGCTTATATCAAATGATTTAAGTACGTTATGGACAGTGCTTTCAGGAAAACCAAGCTTTTTTGCAAGATTTCTTACTGACAGATCCGGATTTTCATTGCGACCGCACACAATTGCTTTTCGCTCCTGCTCTTCTTTCGACGCCATCTTCGGTCTACGAGCTTGTAGCAGGGATGCCAGATATTTTTTTCAAATGTCTGCGATAAAAATTAAAAATGTCTGGGAATGTCTAGAAAAGTCTGTTCCTTCTTTTGCTAAATTAGACTTCTTGCAACGAAAGGACGTAATAAAAAAGCGAATTTTGTAATTTTCGCTGTTTGTGTGATTATTTCTACATTTCTGCATCTATATCTTGGATTGTATGCAATTTTACACTATGTTTTATATTTTTTAAGTGACACATGAGCTTGAAGTATTCACATAGATGACACAATTTTCTAAAGTTTATTTTTTCTCCTATAACGTTCTTTCCAGTTTTGGAGTTTCCATAAACTAAAAACTTGAATCCATTTTTTTTTTAAGTTTTATTCATGGAAAAAAAACTGCAATGAAACTTATTGTTACTGAATAAAAAGTTCGGGTGAAAAAGAATTGTATTTCATGAAGTATTGAGTGTTATTTGACGTATTTGGTATTTTACGCAGTATTTGCGTATAATTTCTAGTATAAGATATACGATTTTTTAACCCACCCACTTCAGACATATCTAACTGTACCTTAATAAAGAATTTATTCGTATTTTGATACTGAAACATTTTTTTTTTAAATTGTATTTATGGTTTAGTGGATAGATAGAGTTGATTGCTTCTTGGTTAAAATACTCAACAAACGCTTTTTTACGGTAAATTTCTCAAATATGATTTGTATCGGTGTGAAACTTTATTCTCGTTGTGACTTAATGGCAATGGACCAATATTACCAACGCTTTAACAGTAATTTTCATGGTAGCTATAGCAGTGAAGATTATTGTATTTTTTGTGATAAATGGATGGATAAGAAAGTTGCATTTATGAACCCCATATCTTACGAATGAGATCGAAGATTACCATAAGTGGTGACGCCATGCTACCCTCGGAAAGGGTCATAAGCTGCTAATCCCTGGGCCCATTCTGTCTCCATGTGATCCACCGCTTTCGTTTCCTAAAGGATTTCTAGTTTAAAAATAAATTGTACCTACTCTATTTTAAAATATGTCAACAAAGCTTCTTAACACATTTACTATGGAGGAATTCAGCCAGTGATGTCCATATCCTCAGTGTGGTAGAGAGAGATTTTAAATTTTCCACACACTCTTTCTACCTCAACGAGAGCTCTTCTCTCTTGTTTATATTCACCCCCGTGTTTGCATGCGGGTAGCGCATGTGAGTGGAGAAAAATGGTTTTTATTCACACTACACTCGATTGCTCTAGAGGGAGAAGAAGAGTTCTCAAATTCACAGAAGCGAATGCAGTTAAATTACCTGATGCGTGCGCCCCAGTGAGCTCACTGGTGTGGGCTCTTTTGCTAATATACAGCAGTGATTGAAAATTTGCTTTGACGCTACATAACAAAAGAAGGAAGAATATAGTTTCTTCCCGCTTCCTTTTTTCGGACATTTTCTGCAACTCCGACAATGTTTTAACTTTCAATCGCACCAGCGAATCACAGAAAGAGCACTGGCGCGTCCTCGCACAAGTGTACGCGGGTGTGAACGCAGGCGAGAGCACGTAGGTGAAGACAGATGAGAGCGCGTGAGCGCGATCGTTTAAAAGAGAATGTGGTTCACTTACTCCAGGTAATCGCATCACAGGCGCACACTTCCACTCTGTATATTTTTCACCGAATAAAAGAGCACTTTGCTTTATCTGAGGTGAGTTATGCTTATATCTTCTGTGCAGATACAAATCTCACGCACCGGCGTAACATTAGTGCGAAATGCCATCTCTGAATCCAGATAACGCAAAAGTGATGTTAAACGTCGTAGATGGCGCTCGTTGAAAATGGTTTTATATAATTGGTGATGAAGAATTAACAAGTCGGCATAAATTACGATATTGACCAATTCCATACAGTTTGAAAAATAGTCAGAAAGTTATTATCAATTTCAGTTTGAGATACGCTGATAGAAAAGCAATGATAATATCTATGTGTCCGACTAATGGATTTTTGCAATCTGATCAATAAATGATAGCTATTTGCAACCACACATATTTCCCATGTGTACCCAACACCACTATTTGTGGCCACACATACTTTTCATTTATCGCATAAACTTCATTTGTGTTGCTCAGAGGGGTCCGTTTATGTGGTAACAAGTCAGTATAATGTGGAATTTTGCATGGTATTTTTTCAATTAATATGTGTGGATTATTTCCCGTGAACTTGTCTGTCTGTCTGTCTGTCTGTCTGTCTGTCTGTCTGTCTGTCTGTCTGTCTGTCTGTCTGTCTGTCTGTCTGTCTGTCTGTCTGTCTGTCTGTCTGTCTGTCCTGTCTGTCTGTCTGTCTGTCTGTCTGTCTGTCTGTCTGTCTGTCTGTCTGTCTGTCTGTCTGTCTGTCTGTCTGTCTGTCTGTCTGTCTGTCTGTCTGTCTGTCTGTCTGTCTGTCTGTCTGTCTGTCTGTCTGTCTGTCTGTCTGTCTGTCTGTCTGTCTGTCTGTCTGTCTGTCTGTCTGTCTGTCTGTCTGTCTGTCTGTCTGTCTGTCTGTCTGTCTGTCTGTCTGTCTGTCTGTCTGTCTGTCTGTCTGTCTGTCTGTCTGTCTGTCTGTCTGTCTGTCTGTCTGTCTGTCTGTCTGTCTGTCTGTCTGTCTGTCTGTCTGTCTGTCTGTCTGTCTGTCTGTCTGTCTGTCTGTCTGTCTGTCTGTCTGTCTGTCTGTCTGTCTGTCTGTCTGTCTGTCTGTCTGTCTGTCTGTCTGTCTGTCTGTCTGTCTGTCTGTCTGTCTGTCTGTCTGTCTGTCTGTCTGTCTGTCTGTCTGTCTGTCTGTCTGTCTGTCTGTCTGTCTGTCTGTCTGTCTGTCTGTCTGTCTGTCTGTCTGTCTGTCTGTCTGTCTGTCTGTCTGTCTGTCTGTCTGTCTGTCTGTCTGTCTGTCTGTCTGTCTGTCTGTCTGTCTGTCTGTCTGTCTGTCTGTCTGTCTGTCTGTCTGTCCTGTCTGTCTGTCTGTCTGTCTGTCTGTCTGTCTGTCTGTCTGTCTGTCTGTCTGTCTGTCTGTCTGTCTGTCTGTCTGTCTGTCTGTCTGTCTGTCTGTCTGTCTGTCTGTCTGTCTGTCTGTCTCGTCTGTCTGTCTGTCTGTCTGTCTGTCTGTCTGTCTGTCTGTCTGTCTGTCTGTCTGTCTGTCTGTCTGTCTGTCTGTCTGTCTGTCTGTCTGTCTGTCTGTCTGTTCTTATGATTGTTTGAGACCGTTTCCCTCTTATCGAAAAGGGGAGGGCTCCAATACAAATGAAACACAAATTTCTGCATAACTTAAGAACTAATCAAGCAAATGGAAACAAAATTGGTATGCGGGGTTTTTTGAATGCAAGAAATGTTTCTATGGTAATTTCAAACAAACCTGAGAATTATCCAGGTCAACAGAAATGAAAATTCTGTAAGGTTACAGACAAGTCTGTAAATATGACATCCCTGGCTTGTTGTATCACCAAAAATTTATTATACAAAATAAACAGACATATGTTCATCAGTCTGCGAAATATTCCACACGTTGAAGTTGAAGTATTTCCAAAGATATACGTATTTAGGGGTGTCCAGATTTTGTCGCGAATAAGCCCTTAGCACGAACCTGGTTTATGAATACCTTTTCGTTTCTGACGGAAAGTTGTTCTGATAAAGCTTTGTAATTTTTTGGAAATGATAATCATCAAATTAAAATTATAATCTACACTCAGTAGCAAAAAAAAAGCCGAGCAAAATTTTGCTTACAAAAACCGTGTTGTTCAACTTTCTGTTACTTTGTCAATTTTCAATATTTTTGGCTGAAATTTTGACCATTCAATAATCAATGTATAGACCTTATGTGACCGAAATTTCATGTTGATAAAACTTATGAATTTGGAGTTATCATAACATATGTGAAAAAAGTCATTTTTGGACAAAGCAATTTAAAAAATCCGTAGTTCTGTGAAAAATTTAGGTAGCATATTAAAAATTTATCCGAAGCATATAAAAGTAAAGAAAATAATGTGGTCAGAATTTGAACTGTTTCCATTAAATGGTTTGAACTACAGCTGGCGTCAAAGTTGACGCACCAACATGAGCATTTTCCTTTTTCACCCGATACTGACCTTGCTGAAATAGCGGTGCAAAAAAAAAGCCGAGGTGAATTCATCTTATTAATACACATGATTGGTTACGCGAGAAATATCCCAAATAACTAGTGTAAGCCACGAAGAACTTTGAAATTATGGGATTCAGTATGAATTGGTTTGTGAAAATTACGTATACAGTGTTATACAGTATTATTAATAAAATTCACCTCGGCTTTTTTTTTGCACCGCTATTTCAGCAAGGTCAGTATCGGGTGAAAAAGGAAAATGCTCATGTTGGTGCGTCAACTTTGACGCCAGCTGTAGTCCAAACCACTTAATGGAAATAGTTCAAATTTTGTACACAATATTTTCTGTACTTTTATAAGCTATGGAGAAATTTTTAATATGCTACCTAAATTTTTCACAGAACTACGGATTTTTGAAATTGCTTTGTCAAAAATGACTTTTTTCACATATGTTATGATAACTTCAAATTTATATATTTGATCAACATGAAATTCTGATCACATAAGGTTCACACATTGTTTATAATGTTGTCAAAATTTCAGCCAAAAATATTGGTAACTGACATAGTTACAGGAGGTTGAACATGAAGTTTTTTGCAAACAAAATTTTGCTCGGCTTATTTTTTGGTACTGAGTGTATCAATTCGTGTTACTTGGGATACCATTTGTTTCGTTGAATTATGTTCACGGACCCGTGGTTTATTTAAATCGGGGCATATATTCGCAATGAAAAAGTGAGTTGTTTGAAATTCATGACTCGAGGTTGATAAATTACATAAATATACCGTGTACTCAGATCTTCCAGAAAAGTTGAGCAAGAAATGACCATCAGTCTTAAATTAAATTTCCTTCATTTCTAAATCCCCAGTCTGAACCAGTCTACTACGATTGCTTGGCCAAAAGTTTCGCGTACGCACAGAAAGAGGTGCCAGGCTTCCTCCGATAGGCACGGAGCGGAGCTACATTTTAAGCATATTGCATACCGATAATGGTGAAACGAAAACCATCGCAGTGTGCTTCGATGGCATAAACGCGTGTATGTGCGCCTCGGCGGCGGCAGGAGCCAGCATTTTTGACAAGCCGACAGGATGACATTTATGGTGAGAATTTCACGCGCAAGTTTCGTCGTTGCCATTTCGGTTGATATGAGCAAATGGTCCTGAGCATGCATGCATCAGTAATAATGATTACGCAAATTTTCCGAAACGCAATATTTATGTATTTACGTACGATTCGAAGCCGGTCGCATATCAAACATTATTGGCGCAGGCGATGGCGATTTTCAGAGAATTCCGGGTGCTGAATTGCATTTTCGATATGTTGGTTTAAAAATTGATGTTGTTTGTGGAAAGTGAACGATTATGAGCTGGATGGGAAGTGAAATTCGTGACACAACGCTGGTTTACTGTACCAATTCTCCTTGGGAATCTACTGAGGATAATTAATGACCGAGAATCGAGGCCGTTGACAGTGATTAACGAATAGAAGGTGTCATCCAATGAACCCTTAAGAACAAGTCACTTTACCTTCACCAGTCGGCGGTATGTCGTTAGGAAATCAAACCCCCTTTTTTGGGTGGAGAGCGCAAGCAATAAATTTCCAATCTTTGCCAGGTCAGCGAATTGCACGGTCACATTCTTCGATGATTCCAATATCCTCCATCCTTCGAGCGTATTTAAGACGAGCAACTATTGCAACTATCGACTCCCCCGAGGGAATGGTCACAGCAAGATCAAAGCATTCCAGAGCGCTTGCAATAATTGACTCGAAAAAGTCGTTTTCCATTTAATCAATCAATTTCTTAATTGCAAAACTCACTCTACTCTAATCGAAGTACTTTTTCTCACTTTCAGGTATGCGACCGGACGTCAGACGTCAGTTCGTCACATCAAGCGTAAGTGTCAGCAAGTGGTGGTTGGAATTTCACAGATCAAAGCGAAAACATAACCAATTTGACCGATGCCACGCAGATCGCATCGAAAGAAAAGGCAGTTCCCTTTAATGAAATTAATTATGAAACCCACAATGGGACCTGCCGATGAAGTCGATAAAGGGATGACTCAACAATGGGTGCCACCCGTCCCGTCAACCGTCCGTCAGTCCGTCAGTCAGTCATCTGCGGTGAAGACATAAAACTCTCACTTTCTTTCGGGCCGATGCCGAGTGCTGAGGTGAATCGCGTAGGTTGCTTCTGAACAAGTTTTAGAAATTGAAGATGGAGGAAAAAAACTTTATTGGATTCCGATGCGTGTGGAGGAAAACTAGTTTTACGATGCCTATCTGAGATGTTATGATTTTTTTTTGTCGCAAAGCAAATTTAATGACCATCAAAAATAAATTATTTTCGTGCCAAATGTTTGTGAGGATGATTCGAATTTGCATGGTTTTTTTGTCAAGATCTTCGCAAAATTAATGCAAATTTTGGGACTTGTGTGGAGTTACGTAACGGAATGCTTTTGAGTTTGTTTTGGCACAGTTTTATTAACAGAGCTTGCAAATTTGAGGGTATAGAAACACCATTTATCAGCATATGAATGAATTTAAATTTCCATCAACTGATTGAGGCTTGATAAATTTCCTTTTTCGAGTTATGGTTGATGATTGGATCGTTAGTAGCTTCTCTTTTTTTCACTCATCCGCATGGTGTTTTACGATTTTTCATTTAAATTATTGCTTTTCGAGATGCAAAGAAATTTGGAGATTTGTATCAAGTCATAAAAAAGAAATACCCAAGTGGAAAATTTAGAGACTGAAAAATTATCACTCTAACGTAACATAACTTCCATCAGAAATAAGTTAATTTATTCTTTTTTCACATACCACGAGCTAATACGTTCAGATTGAATCCAAAAAGTTTCAATACCGTTATTGAAGGAAAGATTAGACTATATATCAGTATAAATTGGCTTATCTCTTAGAAACTCTCAAAATTTCCTGAGAGTTGCTTCATTGTTCTTGAGTAGCCAGCTTGAAACGCAAACCAAATCTATGTGCGATACCCTTTTTCAGTATTTTGAAAACACTTTTGAGAAACCCCGCATACCGAAAATGACTAGAGTATGAAGAGGAATGTGGCTCTAGCTACTGTGGCAATAATATACGACTAGCTGAACCTGGTGCGAGCGTTGCTACGGTTGCCACTAAATGAATGAAAATTTAATAAAACTGGTCCTATATGGTCGTCTTTCGGAATGAGTTTCATTAAAATATTTGCGACTGCTAATGAGTGACTTCGTTGAAAGAGTTTCTTAAATTTGTTTTTGTTCTTATTTTCATTTGTGTTATTAATTTAACCCTCAAATCAGTAGTTCCTACCATGGGTTTTCTTTCTATGTAGAATCATTTCAGAGGCAAAAAAAATATCTTCAAACTACGCCGTATCCTTTCAGTTTGAACGTAATTTTCTCTTAGATCAACTACTTGTGCATATTGTAGCACAGAGAGTAGCTCGAACATTCCCGTTCCTTGACTAAGAAGAGGTTCAAACTTCTATCAGCTCATACTTCTTACCCAAAAAAATACACATTTGGTGTCTAAGTACGTGGGTAATTCTCATTTTTGGTTGAAATTAGGGTTTCGTTTCTATGAGAGCCCCTCTTTCAGAGAGGGAGCGGTCTTGAACCACCATAGAAACATATTTTGCCTTAAAAAATCTACACATGACGAATTTCAAGCCCAACTCCTCGCATGGCTGGCAGCACCCTCAGAATCCAATGGTAACTTTTACAGGACTTTTCATGCCAACTTTTTGCATAATTTGTTTTTTCAGGTTGATGCTAGAGCTACCATTCTTGAAAAGGGTTTAAGTTTTATTTTATCGATTTTTAATCAGAATGTAACCTCAAAAAGGAAAGACTTACAGAAAAGGATGATATGTGGTGGCTCTTGAAGTTGTCAAAGCTTTTATGAAAAAAATTGCTAAAATTGTAAAAATCGTCCATCATTTTGCGTAGTCCATTTTTCATGAAATTGGCTTTAAATTTTAAAATATTTTTGTGGTGTTTTCGATTTTCAATTTCTAATTTTATCTATAAGGCAGCTACGGCTATATCCTAAAAAGTATCATATGACATCATTTTTTTGTAAGTTTTTTCCATTTCAGTTATAATGACATAAATAATTTGTTGTTCGAAAAACTTTTTTTCGTTAAAAGTGCCCATCTGCAATGCATAGTGAACTTTAAGACAATTATATTACCTTAAATAAAAAAAATCGTCCAATTCTGAGAAAACCATTTTTTCAAAATCGACTATTTACTTTAAAATATGTTTTTAGTGTGTAAGAATCGATTTAACAGTTATTATTATTTTTTTCATAGAAGTAAAGACGATTTCCTTAAAGTCACTAATACATCACTTTTTTGTAAGTCTTTTCTCTTTTGATTTATGTTGGTTTTAAGAAAATTGATCAAAAACTTAAGCCCTTTTCAAATGGTAGTCTAGTAACATTTTGAAAAAAAAAGTATGCAAACTTGCTTAAAAAGACATAGTCTACACACCCACAAAGTTTCATTGGATTCTGAGAGGGTGGTGCCAACCAGCGGATGAGTGAATTCGCCACATGCCAAATTTAGTTCCATCTGCTTGATTAGTTCTCAAGTTATGCAGAAACTTCTGTTTAATATGTATGAGAGTGATCCTTTCCAGAGGAGGGAGGGGTCAAAAAACACCATAGAAAAAAATTTGCTTTGAATAACCCCCATATGCCAAATTTGGTTCCATTTGCTTGATAAGTTATCGAGTTTCTCGAGCTGAAATTAGTGTTTCATTGGATGGGATCTCCCCCGTTCAGAGAGGAAATTTCCGAATTTCCAAATTTCCAAGTTTCCAAATACCCAAATTTCTGAAATTTCCAAATTTCCAAATTTCCAAGTTGACAGATTAACAAATTTCCAAAATTCCAAATTTTCCAAATTTCCGAATTTCCAAATTTCCTTCCAAACTTGCAAACTTTAAAATTTCCAAATTTCCAAAATTCCGAGTTTCCAAATTTCCAAACTTTCACACTTCAAATTTCCACTTGATACCCAAATTTCAATTTCCAGGTTTCAACTTCCTAAATTTCAACTTCTCAAATTAATTTCTAAATTTCCAATCTAAATTTCAATTTCCAATGTCAATTTCCAAATTTCAATTTCACCACTTCAATTTGGTCTCAAATTTACATGTCAAAATTTCACTGAATTTCACTTCAATTTCACTCTAAATTTCAACTTCCAAATTTCAATTTCCAATCCAACTTCACTTCAATTTCCAAATTCAATTTCCAAATTTCAATTTCCAAATTAATTTCCGGTTTCAATTTCCAATCAATTTCCAAATTTCAATTTCAAATTTCCTTCAATTTCCAAATTTCAATTTCCAAATTTCAATTTCCAAATTTCAATTTCCAAATTTCAATTTCCAAATTTCAATTTCCAAATTTCAATTTCCAAATTTCAATTTCCAAATTTCAATTTCCGAATTTCCAAATTTCCATATTATCAAATTTGGATTATTAGGAGCTTGAATTATTTAAAGTTTGGATTTATTGGAGTTTGGAATATTTGGAGTTTGAATTACGTGAAATCCTTATCAAGATTGAATATTTTTGAGTGAAGATATTTTGGAAATTGGAATATTTAGAATTTGGATTCATTTGAAGTACGGATTAATTGGAGTTTGGATAATGTGGAATTTCAAATATGATTATTTGAAGTTTGGATCAGCTAACATTTGATTCCTTTCTAGCTTGGATAGTGTGGAGTTTGGATCATTAGGAGGTTGGATTATCTATAATTTGGATGATTTGGAGGTTTATTTACTTAAAATTTGCATTATTTTAATTTGGAGTATGAATAACATAGAGTTCAAGTCGTTTCGAATATAATATAAGGTTTTAATTATTTAAGTTTGAATATGTTGTAGTTTGGATTATTTAAAAAATGAAATATTTGGAGTTGAAATTGGTTGGAATTTCGATAATTTGGAGTGTTTATTATGTGTAGTTTATTTTATTTGAAATGTTGATTATTCTGTAATGCTATGATTTATTTTAGTTTGAATTATTTGAAATTTGGACAAGCTTTCGCATTACATATGTAAGTATGAACTATTTGGAGTTTGGACTCCTGGAGTTCAGATAATATGGAGTTTGAATAGTAGTACGGATTTTTTTGTGTATGATATAATTGAAGATTGATTATTTTGGAGTTTGTATTATTTAGAGATTGGGTAATGGGGAATTAATATATTTAAAAAATGAATTATTGAGAGTATGGATTACATGGGGTAGCAATTATTGAGAGTTTTGATTATTTGTATAATGGATTCTTCAGAGTTTGGAGTATTTGAGATGAGGCATTATTTACAATTAACATTATTCGGTGTTTTCGAAATTTTGAGCAAGGATCATTTGGGGTTTCGATTAATAAGAAAGTTAATTATGCAGAGTTTGGATTATTTTGAGAATCAATAATTAAGAGTTTGGATTATTTTAAGAATGAATAATTAAGAGTTTGGATTATTTGAAGTTTGGATTCTTCGGAGTTTGGAGTATTTGGAGATGGGGTTACCTGAAGTTTGAATTCGTTGAAACTCTGGATTGGATTATGCACTCTGGATTGGATCATTATTGGATTTGGCATTTTTGCAGTTTGCATTACTCGAAGTTTGGATTGCTACGCAATTGGATTATTTAGAGCTTGCATAATTATGAGTGGGGAATATGTGGAGCTTCGATTATTCTTAATTTGGGTTTTGGATAATATCAGTCTTGAACTATTAAGAGTTGGTACTATATGTAGTTTGGAATTGTGGGAGTTCAGATTCTTTGGAAATTGAATAAATTGACTATTTAGTTAGAAAACATGGAGTTTGAAGTTTAAGGAGTACGAGTAATTTGTTTGTTGGATTATTTTTAATTGGGATTATTTTGAGTTTCACTTCTTTAGGATTCAGATAATTCGATATTTGGATAATTTGAAATTTAAATAAATTGGATTTTACAAATTTTGCAGTATGGCATATTCGAAGAATGGTCCAATTGGAGTTTGTATTATTTGTTGAATGATAAATCTAAGTTTGGATTATTCAAATTTTTATTGTTTGAAGCATGGATTTTTTTAAGTTTAGAGTATTTAAAATTGATTTTGAGATTGAATTCTTCGAAAATAAAATAATTTTTAGTTCCAATTATTCGGAATTGAAATTATTTGGAATTTTGAGTATTTGAAGTTTAGATAATTGGAGGTTGTACTATTTAAGGTTTTGGTTATGTGGAGGTTGGATTATTTGTAGTTTGGATTATTTGAAATTTTGGTTGTTTTGAGTGTGGATAATTAGACATTTAGATTATTTTGAGCTTGGATTACTTAAGCTTCGATTATTTGGAGTTTGGAATGTTTGAAATATGGATTATTTGGAGTATATACTGATAGAGTTTTGAGTTTCTTGAAGTTAGGATTATTTGAAGCAAGGGTTATGTGGTGTTTGAATATTTAAAAGATTATATAAGTCGTGCTTAGATTAATGAGAGCTTGGATTATTTGAATTTCCGAAGAATTGAAGTTCGTTAAATTGTAGCTTAGGTCGACAAGAGTTTGAATAAATTGAAGGTCTTATTACTTGAAGTTTGGATTAATATTTTTAGATTTTATTGATTTTGGAATATCTGAAATTCGAAAAGTCTTGCATATTTGAAATTGAGATTTGTAAATTTGGATTTCCGGTCCGTAATTTAGGAATTTGAAAGTTGAAATTGATAATTTGGATTATGGGGTTTGAATTTATTAGAGCTTTAAACATTTGAAGCTTGGAATATTTAGAGTACGTTTTATTTGAAATTTGAAGTAATTTTAGCTTGTAGACTTTGAAGTTGGGATTATTTTGAACTACATATTTGGTTTTGGTTTTATATGAAGTTTCTTTTATTTCGAGTTACAATTATTTGGAGTTTGAACTATTTAGAGTTTGACGTAGTTAGAGTACCTAAAAAAAGGGAATTTGGAATTTGAAAATTGGAATTTGGAATTTTGAATTTAAAAATTGGAATTTGGAAATTGGAATTTGGAATTTGGAATTTGGAATTTGGAATTTGGAATTTGGAATTTGGAATTTGGAATTTGGCATTTGAAATTTGGAATTTGGAATTTGGAATTTGGAATTTGGAATTTGGAATTTGGAATTTGAGAATTTGAATTTAGAATTGGAATTTGAATTGGAATTTGAATTGAATTGGAATTTGGAATTTGGAATTTGGAATTTGGAATTTGAATTTGGAATTTGGAATTTGGAATTTGGTTAGATTTGGAATTTGGAATTTGAATTTGAATTTGGAATTTGAATTTGGAATTTGAATTTGAATTTAGAATTTGGAATTTGGAATTTGGAATTTGAATTTGGAATTTGGAATTTGGAATTTGGAATTTGGAATTTGAATTTGGAATTTGGAATTTGGAATTTGGAATTTGGAATTTGGAATTTGGAATTTGGAATTTAGAATTTGGAATTTGGAATTTGGAATTTGGAATTTGGAATTTGGAATTTGGAATTTGGAATTTGGAATTTGGAATTGGAATTGGAATTTTGAATTTTGAATTTGGACTTTTGGCAGTTAGAATATAGAATTAAGAATTCAGAATTTGGAATTGGGCATTCTGAATTCTGAATGAAAAATTTTGAATTAGGAATTCTGAATTAACAATTCTGAATAAGGAATTCTGAATAAGGAATTCTGAATAAGGAATTCTGAATAAGGAATTCTGAATAAAGAATTCTGAATAAGGAATTCTGAATAAGGAATTCTGAATTAGGAATTCTGAATTAGAAACTCTGAACTATAATTTCTGAATAATTAATTAGTAATTCGGAATTAGGAATTAGGAATTCTGAATAAAGAATTCTGAACTAGGAATTCTGAATTAGGAATTCCGAATAAGGAATTTTGAATTAGGTATTCTGAATAAGGAATTCTGAATAAGGAATTCTGAATAAGGAATTCCGAATTAGACATTCTGAATTAGGAATTCTGAATTAAGAATTCTGAATAAGGAATTCCGAATTAGACATTCTGAATTAGGAGTTCTGAATTAAGAATTCTGAATAAGGAACTGTTAATTAAGAATGCTGAATAAGGATTTCTGAATAAGAATTTGGAATGAGGAATTAGGAATTTTCCTCTTCATATTAGTTTTCCAAACAGTAAACGCTTTTTACCCTTCTTACATCAATAGAAGGGTATTAAGATCGCTTGAAAACTCGACTTTTTATCCGAGGCCCACAGGGCCGAGTGTCATATACCATTCGACTCAGCTCGACGAACTGAGCACATGTGTCTGTGTGTATGTATGTGTGTTGTGTGTGTGTGTGTATGTGTGTGTGTGTGTATGTGTGTGTGGTGCGTTAGCGTAAATAATGTCACATCGGTTTCTCAGCCATCTGTGAACCGATTTCAGTTCTGTTGACGGCAAATGGAAGCTACAACATTCCCATAGAACGCTATTGATTTTTTTCATTCGGACATTTCGTTACGAAGATATGAACGAAACAGTACTTGAAGGCTCTATTATAATAGTAATCAAACAGTTTAGTCTCCGATTACATACTGAGCTATTTGTGTATCGATTTTAGTTTTGTTGGTGTCAAATCAAAGCTATGATATTTTCAAATAACTGGTCAAAATTTCATTATGATTGGATAATTCTTCATGGAGATATGACCAAAACAATACCTGAGAGCACATAATTGTGAGATGACAATATACTCGTTGCAGTGCAAAACCGAACAAGACCAATCACACCAATCGATGCCGCTTGCATTCTATTGTGTCGTATCTGGAGCGTTGTATAGCACATACAGCGGACTAGCCACACTATGCTACTGTATAGAATTAGAGCAGCATCGATTGGCTCGAGTGGCTGGTTTTCAACTGCAACGAGTATATTCGAAAATTACACAAAGTCTCCATTTACTATTTTCAACGAATATGTACTTATTAAGCATCTTGAATCCATATCGATAATCAAAATTGACACTTTGGATTATCTTATAATGCATTCTATGCAAGGTTGCGGCTTATCATTTTTGACTTATCCATATTCATTTGCCGATAGCTCTTCTTAGAAGCTTAATTTCAAAATATAATGTATGATGAACTTATGCTGCTTGAGTAGACCTACAATTTGGTCTAACAATACATGGCTCTATCTCTTATATCTGAGGAATAAGAGCGTATATTCGCAGTGATCGTCGCGACGATATTCGCGGTGAAGATCACGCGATTATCATCGTGAAGATCACTGTGATATACGCTCTCATGTGTCGAAGATATAGGAATTAGAGCAATGTACTGTTAGACAAAGTTGTAGGTCTACTCATGCACTACAAGTTCATCATGCATCATATTATCAAATCGACCCTCTGAAAGGAGATATTGGCAAATGAATATGCCTGAGTCAAAAATGATAAGCCGCAACCCTGATTCTATGGACTAATTGTATGAAATTTCTAATATTTATGTCATTTCCCCTTCTACATAAATAACATAAACAGATCATTAAAGATTAATAATGGTAATATTTTAATCACATCGATGAACAATCCTTCCAGGATTGACAAATAGTTCATTCTAAAAACTGAATGTATGACATATCGAATATTCTTGGATCTTCCTGAAATTTCTGATGATAATGTGTATACAGTACAATATTAGCCACATTTGAGTTCGAAATTCTGATGAAATGTAAGAAGGGTTCAGTCTCACCATCGGTGGATTAATGCGGGTTTTTAATTAAAATTTTAATTTTAATTTAATTTAAAACTTTAATTTTGAATTCAGTGAAATAATAAAAAGATGAAAATATTACACATAAAATATATTAATTTCGAATTTGATCAACTGGAAATTGGAGAACTGAAATATCATGATTCAAAAATTTCAACTGAAAGCCGATAAATTGAAGGTAACTTCTTCAAAAGAAGCTCGAAAACTTTCTAAAAAAGTTTTCAAAACGTTCTAAAAAAAAACTATTACGATCGTATTAGCGAAACTATTGTATGTGAAAAACTAGGAGCACCCGACACTGAAGAAGTCTGTAAGTCGAAGACGAAATAGGCTTACCTGTCAAAGGACAACCTTTTTCGAGTAGAATTTATAGAAATTTGATCGCGTTTGCTAGTGATAGTTTGAAAAAGCGTTTCAGTTTTCTATTTACAAGGTTTTAAAAACTGATCAAGTGCAGTGTTAATTTAAATTTTCCTAGTTCTTGAGGTAAAGGTTAGATACTTCAAAATCAAACACTACAAAATTGGACAACAGATAATTGGAAACCCGAAAATTTAATTTTCAGATATTAAATAGTTTTTAGGCCAGCGCCGATAATGTAGTGGGAAACATGACTGCTTCTTGGGTCCCCAGTGCCAAGGTCGGTGCGATTTTTCTGAGGCAAAACAAATATCTGATCACGTCTTTCTTCGGAAGAGAAGTAAAGCCGTTTGTTCTAGCTCATGTGCTGTTGTGTGCGGTATGTAGGGTGGTAGTGCCTCCTTCTATTGGTGAACCAGCCACCTTTATACTAAAAGACAAAGAAGAATAGTTTAAAATTTGGCTTTTGAATAATGGGCAATAATGGTCAGTCGACTGGACAGTTGAAAATTCAATCGTTGAAAAACGAACACTTTAGAATTGGACAGTGAAAAATCAGATACCTAGTTGAAAATTCAACAACAACAAATTATCAAGAAAGTTGAACAATTAATTTTCAAATTGGATACAGTGCACTTGAATACTGAACTGAAATCTGAATTGAAAACCAGACAAGTTTGAATATGAAGAGCTTTAGAGTGGGTTGAGTTATTTATTCCATTATTATTGCTTGATCTTCAACAGATACGCGTATTCCGTCTGCTACTTACAGACCATCTCCGTACTCTCAGACATCACATACATCAAATTAATTGGTGAAATTATGTTGCGTTCACGTGTTCAATGTAAAAAATGCCCATGTCAATCCCCTGTGTTGTATTTCGAATGAAAATGGTTTCGATCGTTTCTTACTGGAGCTTTCAAACCTGATTTGTCAATAGCGTCTATTGTTCCGTGCCTAACATCAAGCTTATTCATCCGAGAAAAACAAAATCTCATAATTCCACTGCGCACGATGTAATTTGATGACCTCATCGAAAAGACCATGGGAACAGCATAAACATTACAACACACGCATCAGACCACCGCACGAGTTTCACACTCTTACGTCTTGACATCTAGCCCCATCTGAAGTAGGAAGCGTGAAGAGGTGAAATTTCACTTCCGAAGCCCATCACAATGTCAACCTTGCACGACATTTATCATCATAATCGTCTTTCTCCCAACCCACAGAGATGACAAAACGAACAACCGAAAGCAAATGACGAGAGAGAGAGAGAAAAGAAACCAATCAACCGAACCGAAGGGTCACCAAACATCACTCAAACAAAACAAAACTCGTCGCGTCCAGCTTCCGTCTTGCCGGATTTTGGTCGTTTCGAAAATGTTGATCTACATTTGATTTCCTTTTTTATAAAAATTATCCCCATCAAACAAGCCATCAAACAATCGTTTTACATGATGCCGACAAATTTCCAGCAATTCACTCCGGCCGGAAGCATCCCAGCCGGGCACGCAGCAGGTATTTAAATTTCGTCAATTTCGGACCCTCGAAGACGACGACCACGATCGATTTGGAACTCGAGAGGGCCCTTCGGGGTGCAACGGCAATTTGAATACGTTTTCGATTCGAGTCGTTTCGAAAGCAAAAGTGCAAGTGGTGAGGTACCTGTCACAACTTTCCTTTCGGAGGGGATGTTTAGATGCAGCGCACCCTTTTCGTCGGAGAAACACACCTCGGGGCTCGCGGCGGAGCAGAGCGAAAGAGTCCAATCGATTAGAGGCAGGCCCACGTGCGCTTGAATTTTGTTTTGTTTGTGTTTTTTGTGATCTAATCGAAGTAGCCCCATCCGGGTTTGTTTTGGTTGGCATCCCAGAAGCAACAAGTTGAGGTGATTTGTTTTGGACGAGAAATTATTGGAAAATAATTCACTTTTTTCTTCCAATGGGGAAAGGGAGTGAAATTAGCTGCAGGGGTAGCGAAATTGGCTTTGGTCTTTGACGGCGACGCGCGGTCGGAGTACCGAGTGTAAGGGAGACTCAATCAGAGTGCTTGTGATAAAATAGATTATCAATCACCCTTCTCCTTGCCGGCGGGGAGGAAACACTCGAAATGCTCGGTGAGTGTGAAAAGTGGGTTGATTGCACCTGAATAGTGATAGATGGGTGGAGAGAGGGAAGGGGAAGGGGTACATTCCGTGAGAGGATGGATAATAACGATAATCTGAAGCGCGATTGACAGGTGAAAGATTGGATTCAAATAGCCTCGAGGGGGAAGCATTGTTTGCCGAGATTGCGGGAAATCTCGGGCGGGTAATTTCACCTGTTTTGCGTTGATGTTGAGCATAATTGCTTACAATTGTAAACATGGGGAACTACTTTGTGAAACGGGAGCTTTTCTCCGGCAATACGCCTAATTATAGACCTAATCAAAATGATCCGTTCAATCGTCATTAAAGCCAATGCCAAAAATGGACACCATCGTTTTCGTCACCACCAAGAATAGTAAGTGGAGGAGTCATGGCTGCGTAGGAATGGTAACAATCGCTTCCGGAATATTTCCTTCTTTACCGTTCCAGTAGTGATTAAGCTTTGGCTTGCTCGACCACAGCTGCATATTGCCTGTCAAACCAAATATTTGTTGGGAAACTTGGCCTTTTTCTTCGTCCTGTATAGAAAGAGATTCTGGGAAGCTGCTTAAAGTCCTCCAGCACATAAGTTTCATCGTCCATTATCTGGTCTCTTCTGCAATATTTGCTTTCACCTTCGCGTCCTTCTGGTGGTTCCTGAGATCCGTTAATGTTCCGCTCCCAGCAAGGTTCCAGCCTGTTGTCAACCGTGATCGAAAGATTTAAGAACATTATGGACAGTGCTTGCAGGAAAACCAAGTGATTTTTTGCATGTTTCCTTTCTGACAGATTCGTTTTTAGCACTTGCTCTTCTTTCGACGCCATCTTCGATCTAAAAGCTTGTAATAAGGAGTGTATCGAATATAAGCTATCCACATACATTTGCGTTGTACGCATGTATTTGTGATGGTTTTTTATGCTCTGAACACTGCATGCTGTGCGTTTGACTGTCAGCTTTCTTTTGTTTACTTGTTTGTGCGGTTCAAATTCTGCGTTTTCAAAATGTCGCGTATTGAAAAGGAAGTGAAAATTAAGGTTCTGGCTAAGTGAGAATGGTATTACTATGCGAAAATTGGCGAAGCGGTTTGGAATTCATCATGCGAGTGTTAAAACCATCATTAATAAGTTTGGGGAACACTATTCTTTGGATGAGCTACCAGGAAGAGGCAGAAAACCCGGTTCTTCCAACCCGAAACTGGAGCAGAAAGTGGTATCTCTAATCATGAAGAACAAATCAATGTCAATACGTGATTTGGCCAATAAAGCAGGAACGAGTGTCGGAATGATCCAGCGTATCAAGAGGCAAAACCACCTAAAGACCTACAAGTAGCAGAAAATCTCGAAACAAAGTGCAGAACAGAAGAAGCGAGCAGCAACAAGGGCCCGGAAATTGTATTCGCGTCTTTTGCAGCGTCATATGAGACCTATGTAAAGGAGGACTCAAAAATCCTTCCAGGTCCACAATACTTTCCAGCCGTCGTTGGGGAAGATGTGAGCGATGCGGACAGGTCGATTCAAGTGGAGAAATTCGGTCAAAAGGTACTGGTATGGTAAGCAATATGTTCCTGTGGTTTGAAGTCAACCATTTTTTACACTACCGGAACTATAAATGCGGAAATCTATCGATCTGAGTGTCTCCAGAAGATATTGTTGCCTTTATATAAGAAGCATAGTACACCTCCACTGTTTTGGCCGGATTTAGCGTCTCACTATACCAAAACCACTCTCAATTGACTTGCGGAAAAGGGTATCGATTTCGTTGAGAAAAACATCAATCCACGAAATTGCCCTCAGCTTCGACCCATCGAACGTTACTGGGCAATCGTGAAGAGGGTCTTCAAGAAGACTGGTAAGGCAGCTGGGAACATGCAGGAGTTCAAACAAATTTGGGCTCAAGCGTCCAAAAAATGCGATGCAACACTTGTCCGGAACTTGATGAAGTGCATTCGATCCAAAGTTCGAAAATTCGTGAAGGAATAACTTAAATTTCATCCGGTCTTCATTATGTTTAAGTTTAACCTCGTACAATAAAGGATCAATTTTTTGTATGAATAAAATATCAGTTTTCAACATAATTTGAGAGAAAGTTTGTGGATAGCTTATTTTCGATACACTCCTTATCACCAAAAATCGATTACAAACAATGAACAGACATAAGTTCATCAGTCTGCGAGATATTTCACGTGATGATGAAGTATTTCCAGAAATATACGTATTTAGGGGTGTTCAGATTTTGTCACGAACAACCCCAATTTGTCAAATAATGCGCAAAAATAACGAATTTCAGAGGGCATGACTAAACACACTTAAAAGCTCATGGAAGGAAGTTTCGGTTCAGAGGCTTATCGACACCACACCAAAGGAAAAAATCCTGAAAAGATAACTCCGAACTTATGACGCCTCAATTCTAAGAAAATAAGTACTGTATCGAAAATAAGTTATCAACCAAAAATACGGGGAATTGGGGCAAAATAAGCCCAATATCTCCGTTACCCGACCCGTGCGGTGGCTGCAACCACTTCCATTTGATTTCAAGGGAAATTCTACATAAGAATAGGGTTATTTTGACTACCGCAGACCCCTCCGACCATAGATTAATGAAAAATATTCTATAACATGGGGAAAGTGTGGTAAAATCAGCAATATCTCCATTATCCAACCCGTGCAGTGGCTGCAATTACTTCCATTCAATTTCTATGGAAATTTGACATTAGAATATGCTTATTTTGACTACCGCAGACTCCTCCAAGCATAGATTACTGGGCATTATTAGAAAGTATGGGGGAATTGTGGTAAAAAAAGCCCAATATCTCCATCTACTGAATTTTACGGCAAGTGGGACCCATTCCATTCGATTTCCCAGAAATTTGTACAAAAAAATGCTATAGTTCACTAACCTTGTGCTACTTGGAGCTGAATTATCGAATTCTTTCGTGATTCATGTACTTTTTTCTCCCACTGTTCAACGTATGACCCCTCAATTCTAACAAAATAAGGACTGTATTGGAAATAAGTTATCCACACATTTTTCTTTCAAATCATATGAAAAAAACTTCAAGGTACAGCTCCATTTGGTTGTACGGAATGATGACGTAGGACTACGTAACTTTCAGATTGTACAATGCAATATTCTTTGAATTAGCCCTCTTAGGCCGAAAGTGTTCCAAGCGTTATTATACAAGAAACTTGGTGATCTGATTTAATAAGTGCTCATAGAAGAATCGAAATTATTAACAACAGAAGGATATATTTTTTTAAATGTGCTAGGACTTCAAAACTGTCCAGAAGTTTAGAACTTAATATCCACAGTTGTAACAGTAGCTTTATCCGCTTTTAATCGGTAGGATATACATTCAAATAAATTCAACAAATGCCCTGGAAGACCAACAGACATTATGATATAATCTTGGAATATTCATGCCATACAAACTTATATAACTTGAATTCTGGAGAGTGTGAGTTGTTTAGTGGAATACCTGTAATTAGAAAATAAGAAGAAAGATTAGTATTATTCATTTAATACCAACTACTTTAATTGCTTGTCTTGACAGATACGCATATTGTCAACAATGTGTAGACTTCTTCAGTATCGTGTCAGTCGATTACTAGTGATAAGAAATACGCGTATTTGTCAATATAAGCAATAAAAGTAGTTGGAATTAAATGGAAAATGCTTATCTTTCTTCTCATTTTCTAGTTAATTTGACTTTGTATAGCCCATAAAGCTACTGTTACAATTGTATATAACAAGCTTATCCGCTAATGTCTGTGGACGTTTCAGAATATTCATTGAATACATTGAATACTAACCGTAGTTTTCTATAGCCCAAGAGGCTACGGTTACTACTGTATATCTTAAGTTCTGAACTCAAGTCAGTTTTCATGAACTTGAACAGCCCCAGATAATCTGATAATGCCTAGTTAATTTCAAATTACAGAAGATTCACTGGATGTGTGTGAAAGGATATCGTCACCTTTCATAGGTTGTAAAGCTAATGTTACCGCTTTAGATCCTAACTTCTGAACTCAAGGGCAGTTTTGGTGACCTAGAACATCCCAAGACATCTCATAGTATCCGTTAACTTTCCAGAGACTGACTTGAATTGGTCAAATACATATCGTTCTTTGTTTGGTTCAGAAAGCTACAGTTACAGCTGTAGATTTTCAGTTTTGAATTCCAGGGTGGTTTGGATACCCTAAAAGGTTATTTCATAATGTCTGTTCAAACAACATGATGGGTGATGGGTCTGTCTCCAAAATATTCAATGGATATGTTTCAATACACAAAGTAGCTCTCCAAATTTCCCAATTTCCAAATTTCCATATTTCCAAATTTCCAAATTTCTAAATTCCAAATTTCTAAATTTCCAAATTTCCAAATTTCTAAATTTCCAAATTTCCAAATGTTCAGTTTGAATAACTTAGAATCTGGATTATTTGGAGTTGTGAATGTTAGAAGTTTGAATTCATTCTAAATGTATTTGTAAATTGCGCTTGGGATTGAGGAACTGGGATTTTGAAATTTGGATCTTTGGGCTGGGATTTTGAAGTTTGAAATTAGCAAGTAGTCATTTGAAATTTGGAACTTGGATTATTTGGAGTTTGGATTACTTGAAGTGTGAGCTATGCCGAATTTGAAATAATGGAAGTAAGGATTATATGGAGTTGGGATCAAATGGAATTAAGATAATCTGGAGTTTGAATTATAAAAAAAATAGTGGGAGTTCGGATTACTTGGATTTTGAAATATTTGGAGTTTGGATTAATTGAAGTTTGGAAACTTCTGAGTTTGAATTATTTGGAGATAAAATTATTTGAAGTTGGGATTAGGTGGAATTTGAATTATTTGGCGATTTGATTATTTGAAAAAAAAAAATAAATATGGAGTTCAGATTATGTGGATTTCAAATTATTTGAACATTCATTTATTTTTAAGGAGATTGGATTATACGAAGCGCAGATTTATTGCATTACGGATTATATGGAATTTATTAAATTGAGAAATTAGATTACTCAGAATCTGGATTATCATGAGATTGGATTATTTGGAGTTTGAAGTATTTGGAGTTTGGATTAAAATTTATTTAGATTGTTTAAAGCTCAGATTATTTGAAGCTTGGATTATTTGGAGTTTGGATTACTTGAAGTGTGAGCTATATGGAATTTAAAATAATTGAACTTTGGATCATTTGGAGTTGCGATCAAATGAAATTTAGATAATCTGGAGTTTGAATTATTTAGAAAAAAAATCGGGAGTTCGAATAATTTGGATTTTGAAATATTTGGAGTTTGGATAAATTGAAGTTTGGGAAACTCTGAGTTTGGATTATTTGGAGTTTGAATTATTTGAAGTTTGGATTATTTGGAGCTTGAATTATTTGACGATTCTATTATTTGAAAGTTGTATATTTCTGGAGTTCAGATTATTTGGACTTCAAATTATTTGAACATTCATTTATTTTGAATATGAATTATTTGGAGCTTGCTAAGATTACTTGAATTTGAATTTAAAGGAGATTGGATTATACGAAGCGCAGATTTATTGGAGTTTGTATTATATGGAATTTATATAATTGAGAGTTTCAATTTTCGAGACTAAAAATCTGGATTATAATGAGGTTGGATTATTTAGAGTTTGAAGTATTTGGAGTTTGAATTAAAAATTGTTTAGATTGTTTGGAGCTCAGGTTATTTGAAGTTTGAATTATTTGGATTTTGGATTACTTGAAGCGTGAGCTATGTGGAATTTGAAATAATGGAAGTTTGGATTACTTGGAGTTGGGATTACACGGAATTTAGATAACCTGGATTTTGGTATATTTAAAAAAATTTGGAAGTTCGGATTACTTGGATTTTGATATATTTGGAGTTTGGATTAATTGAAGTTTGGAAAAGTCTCAATTTGGATTATTTGAAGTTTGAATAATTGAAAATTTGGATTATGTGGAGTTTGAATTACTTGGCGATTTGATTATTTGAAAACTGCTAATTTTCGGAGATCAGATTATGTGAACTTCGAATTATTTGAACATTAATTTATTTTTAGGGAGATTGGATTATACGAAGCGCAGATTTATTGGAGTATGGATTATGAGGAATTCATAAAATTGGGAGTTTGGATTACTAAGAATCTGTATAATTATGAGATTGGATTATTTATGTGTTGAAGTATTTGGATTTTGGATTAAAAATTGTTTATATTGTTTGGACCTCAGATTATTTGAAGTTTGGATTATTTGGAGTTTGGATTACTTGAAGTGTGAGCTATGTGGAATTTGAAATAATGGAAGTTTGGATTATTTGAAGTTAGGATTATACGGAATTAATATTATCTGGAGTTTGAATTATTTTAAAAAAAATTGGGAGTTAAACGTGACCAGATTTTTTTCGCCTCAGAAAAACCACTGACGTCGACTGGGATTAAACCCCCACTGGGGTGTCAAGTAGCAGTCACGCTTACCACTACACCACCGACGCTGGCCCAAGTGTGAGCTATGTAGAATTCTAAATAATAAAAGGTTGGATTACTTGGAGTTGGGATTATATGGAATGTAAGAAGTTTGAATAAATTTTAATTTTTTTTTTGTAAATTGCGATAGGAATTGAGGTACTGGGATTTTTAAGTTTGGATCTTTGGGCTTGGGTTTTGGATTTTGAAATGTGTAAGCAATAATTTGAAATTCGGACCTTGGATTATTTGGAGTTTGTATAACTTGAGTTTGTATTACTATTGTTTTTTCTCCGTCGACTCATGAATATGAGCCGGGACCAACGGATTCACTTCCCTTCCGAAGGAAGACGTGACCAGATTTTTTCGCCTTAGAAAAACCATCAACGTCGACTTGGATTGAACCCACACCCACTGGGATGCGAAATAGCAGTCACGCTTACCATTACACCACCACCGCCGGTCCAAGTGTGAGCTATGCCGAATTCGAAATAATGGAACTTTGGATTATTTGGGGTTGAAATTTGAACGGAATTTAGATAACCTTGATTTTGGGTTATTTAAAAAAAAAATTGAGAGTTCGGATTTCTTAGATTTTGATATATTTGGAGTTTGTATTAATTGATGTTTGGAAAATTCTGAGTTTGGATTATTTGGAGTTTGAATTATTTAAAAGTTTGGATTATCTGGAGTTTGAATTATTTGGAGATTCGATTATTTGTACATTCATTTATTTTTAAGATTTATTGTCGCACGGATTATATGGAATTTATAAAATTGGGAGTTTGTTTTACTATGAATCTGGATTATTATGAAATTGGATTATTTGGACTTTGAAGTATTTGGAGTTTGGATTAAAAATTCCAAACAATTGTTTAGATTGTTTGGAGCTCAGATTATTTGAAGTTTGGATTATTTGGAGTTTTGATTACATGAAGTGTGAGCTATGTGGAATTCGAAATAATGGAACTTTGGATTAATTTGAGTTGGGATCAAATGGAATTAAGATAATCTGGAATTTGAATTATTTAAAAAAAAAATTGGGGGCTCGAATAATTTGGATTTTGAAATATTTGGAGTTTGGATAAATTGAAGTTTGGAAAACTCTGAGTGTGGATTATTTGAAGTTTGGATTATTTGGAGCTTGAATTATTTGGCGATTCGATTTTTTGAAAACTGCTTAGTTTTGGAGTTCGGATTATTTTGACTTCAAATTATTTGAACATTAATTTATTTTTAAAATGAATTATTTGGAGTTTGCTAAGATATCTCGAATTTGAATTTAAAGGAGATTGGATTATACAAAGCGCAGATTTATTGGAGTACGGATTATATGGAATTTATAAAATTGGAAGTTTGGATTTCTCAGATTCTGGATTATTATGATATTGGATTATTTGGAGTTTGAAGTATTTGGAGATTGGATTAAACATTTTTTAGATTGTTTGAAGCTCAGATTATTTGAAGTTTGGATTATTTGGAGTTTGAATTAGTTGAAGTTTGAGCTATGTGGGATTCGAAATAATGGAACTTTGGATTATTTGGAGTTGGGATTAATGGAACTAAGATAATCTGGAGTATGAATCATTTTAAAAAAATTGGAGTTCAGATTATTTAGATTTTGAAATATTTAAAGTTTGGATGAGTTGAAGTTTGAAAAATTCTGAGTTTGGATTATTTGGTGTTTTGATTATTCGAAGTTTGGATTATGTGAAGTTTGAATTATTTGGCGATTCGATTATTTGAAAATTGTTTATTTTTGGAGGTAAGATTATTTGAACTTCGATTTATTTCAGCATTCATTTATATTTAAAATAAATTATTTGGAGTATGGATTATTCAGAGCTTAGATTACTCGAGTTTGCATATAAAGGATATTGGATTATTTGAAGCGCAGATTTATTGGAGTTTGGATTATATTGAATTCACATAATTGGGAGTTCGAATTATTTTTAATCTGCTGGATTATTATGAGATTGGATTATTTGGAATTTGAAGTATTTGGAGTTTTGATTGAAAATTATTTGGATTGTTTGGAGCTCAGATTATCTGAAGTTTGAATTATTTAGAGTTTGGATTACTTTAAGTATGAGCTATGTGGAATTCGAAATAATGGAAGTTTGGATTATTTGGAATTGGGATTAAATGGAACCAGATAATCTGGAGTATGAATCATTTAAAAAAATTGGAGTACGAATTACTTGGATTTTGAAACATTTGGAGTTTTGATTAATTGAAGTTTGGAAAAGTCTGAATTTGGATTATTTGGAGTTTGAATTATTTTGCGGTTAGATTATTTGAAAATTGTTTATTTTTTACGGTTAGATTATTTAAACTTCGAATTATTTGAAACTTCATTTATTTTTAAAATGAATTATTTGGAGTTTGGATTATTCAGAGCTAAGATTACTCAAGTTAGAATTTGAAGGAGATTGGATAATATGAAGCGATGATTTGTTGGAGTTTGGATTACATGGAATTCATATAATATTGAATTGTAAAGAATTTGAATTATTATGAGAATCTGGATTGTGGAGTTTGAACTGTTTGGAGTTTGGATTTAACATTGTTTAGAGTGTTTGAAGCACAGATTATTTGAAGTTTTGATTGTTTGGTATTTGAATTCCTGAGGGTTCGGATTGTTTAGTGTTTAGATTATTTAGAGTTTGTATTAATTTAAGTGAGGGTTTTATGGAGTTGGGGGTTTGATTGATTGGTTGGGGTTTGATTATACGGAGTATGGATTGTTTGAATGTAAGACAAGTTCAAATTAAGATAATTTCGAGTTTGAATTTATTGCAGCTTGGATCATTAACAATTTGGAATATTTGTGAATTGATTTATTTGTGAATTTGAGCCAATATAAATTTGAATACTTCAAAATTCGGATTGTTTGGAGTTTGGATTATTTTGTGATTCGATTATGATGACTTTGGATTACATGATGTTTGGATTATTTGGAATTTAGATTTTTTGAAGCTTGAATTACTTGAAATTGGTTCATTTGAAGCTTGGAATATTTGAAGTTTAAATTATGTGGAAATAGAATAAATTTTGGAGTTGGGATTATACAGAGTTTAGATTACATGAAATTTGCAATGTTTATAATTGTTTTTTGGGAGATAGAATTATTTGGATTTTGAACTATTTGGAGCGTGGATAAATTGTTTTGATTCTTATGAGTTTGGATTATTTTCAGATTGGAATATTTGGAGAACAAATTATTCGAAACTCAAATAAATTGCAGTTGAAATATTTTGAATTAAATGGAGTTTGGATTATTTTCTGCTTGGTTGAACTGGAGTAAGGAAAATTGGGAGTTTGGATTATTAGAAGTTCAAAATAGTTGAAGTTTTAATCATCTGGTGTTTGGAATGCGAAGTTAGAATTTTTTGGGCTTTGATGCATTTGAAAATTGGATTGATTGGAATTTGAGTTTCCGGGGGGCGACCACGGAGGAGTCCTTAACATCCATAGCTCTCACGCCAAACTCACGACTTCAAATCTCACCTCCGGAAAAAATACGAAAATGCCCAAGAGCGGTCTTTGAGTGATTACGTCGTGAATGAATCTGCCCGAAACCAAAAATTTCGATAATAATTTTTTTTTTTTGAATTTGTAATTTGAAATTTGGAATTTGGAATTTGGAATTTGAAGTTTTGAATTTTGGATTTTGTTCTTTTGGAATTTGGAATTTGGACTTAAGTAATTTGGACTTGTGGAATTTAGACTTGTGGAATTTGAACTTGTGAAATTTGGATTTGTGGAATTTGAACTTGTGGAATTTGGACTTGTGGAATTTAGACTTGTGGAATTTGGACTTGTTGAATTTTGACTTTTGGAATTTGTACTTTTGGAATTTGTACTTTTGGAATTTGGACTTTTGGAATTTGAACTTTTGGAATTTGGATTTTTGGAATTTGGACTTGTGAAATTTGGAATTTTGGAATTTGGACTTTTGGAATTTGGACTTTTAGAATTTTGACTTTTGGAATTAAGACTTTTGGAATTTGGACTTTATAATATGGACTTTGAGGATTTGGACTTTTGAAATTCGAACTCTTGGAATTTGGAAAATGAAGTTTGGAATTTGGAATTTGTAGTTTGGACTATAGGAGGTTCAAAATAATTGAACTTTTATAATCTGGTGTTTGGAATATAAGAAGTTTGAATTTTTTTTCACTTTGATTCATTGGAAAGTTGGATTGATTGTCGTTTGCGTTTTCGGGGAAAACCCCGGTGTAGTACTGCTTCGCATCCATAACTCTCACGCCAAAGTTACGAGTTCGAATCTCACCCACGGACAAGTTACGAAAATTACCCAAAAACAGTCTTTGAGTGATTACGACGTGAATGAACCAGCCCGAGGCTGAAAATCTCGATAATCAAGGAACAAATTTTTTGGAATTTGTAATTTCTCATCATCAAAAATGACTAGATTTGGACTTTGGAATATGTACTTGTGGAATTTGTACTTGTGGAACTTGGACTTGTGGAATTTGGACTTGGAATATGGACTCTTGGAATTCAAACTTTTGGAATTTGGACTTTCGAAATTTGGAATTTTGGAATTTAAACTTGAGGAATTTTGACTTATGGAATTTGGACTTTTGGAATTTGGCCTTTTGGAATTCGGACTTTTGGACCTTGGACTTTTGGAATTTGTTATTTGTAATTTGGAATTTGTAATGTGAACTTTTGAATTTGGAATTTGAAATTTGAATTAAGGAATTCTAAAAAAATAAGGACTGTATCGAAAATATGTTATCCACTCATTTTTCTCTCAAATCATACAAAAAAACTAAAAGGCACAGCTCCATTGTCTTGTTTAGAATGATGACGTAGGACTACGCAACTAAATGTTAGCCGTTCAGGTTGTACAACGCAATATTCTTGGAATTAACCCTCAGTCCTAAAAGTTTCCAAGCGTTATTATCTAAAACAAATATGATATCATTTCGATTCAAGGTATAATAACATAAAAATGATTGAAAAAAGTAGATGTGTTGATGTGCTAGGTTGTCCAAACTGATATGGAGTTCAGAACTTAAGATCTGAAGTTGAAGCAGTAGCTTTATCCGCTTTACAATGTTATGATATACATATATATTCAAACATATTCAATGAATGCCCTGGACGACCAACAGACATTATGAGATTATCTTGCGATATTCATGCCAAACAAACTATCTTAACTTTGTATTGCCCATAAAGCTACTGTTGCAATTATTGACCTATATTTTTTGACTGACCTAAAAACTATGAAATTATCTATTATATCTATATTGGGCCTTCCCTTGGCTCGAGTCATTGCTTTGGCTTCTAAGCATGATGATGATGTAGGCTGGAGTTTCGATTCTACGGTCTTGTCCTGAGGTACTTGCGTTATTGCCAAATTTCATGGCTCACATGGGCACGGGGTTGTAACTTCATGTACAAAGGGATGGTTGCATACTATGCCACAAATCGTACTAATGCAAAATTGGTACTTGGAATCGAGCGTTCTTAATTTATAACAGTGGAAGTGCATATAGAATTCAAAGTTGGGAGCAAGCAATAAGCTAATTGCAAAAGCAATACGATTGAAACGCTTTGAAAAAAGAACGAAGAAGATGTCTGTAGATGTTTCATAATACTCATTGAATATGTTTGAACAGTTATCGTAGTTTTTTTATAGCCCGTGAGGCTAGGGTTACTGCTGTAGATCTTGAGTTTAGAACTCAAGTCAGTGTTCATGAACTTTAACATCCCAAGATAACCTGGTAATGACTGGTGACCTTTCAGAAGATTCATTGGATGATGTTTAATACGCCCGCCAGTCATCTTTCATGGGTTGCAAAGGAACTGCACCAGCCCGAGGCTGAAAAAGTCTCGATCATCAAGACAAAACAAAGGTTTCAAAGAAGCTAATATCACGGGCAAGGGCGAGTTTTGGTGACTGGGCCGTCCCCGAGAATATCTCGAATTCTGTCACGTTAACCTTCCAAGACTTCACCTAAATTGGTCAAAAGCTATATTGTTTCCTTTTTTTGGTCTGGTTTTTGAATTTCGGGGATAGTTTGGATAGCCTAAAAGATTGTCTCATAATGTCTGTTGACTGTTCAAGGTATTCAAAGAATATTTTTCAATACACTGCGAAGCTTTGCAAAGCTCAAAAAGCTATATTCTGATCTCAAGGATAGTTTGAATTACCCAGAATATGTAATACCACTTGATAATGTTTGTTGACCTTTAAGAATATCAATTGAATATGACTAGAAAATGGGACGAAAGATAAGCAATTTCCATTCTATTCCACAGTCGAGTATAAGTACACGACACTGAAGATGTCTGTACAATGTAGACCGAATACGCGTATATATCAAGATAAACAATCAAGGTAATTGGATATACATGGAAATTACTAATCTTTCTTCTCATTTTCTAATTACGGGTACTGCTTTTAACAGCCCACACTCGCCAGGATTCAGTAGAATATGTTTGAATATTTATTGTAAATTTGTATTGCCTAAAAATTACTGTAAGAACTGAAAATCTTATGTGCTGAACGCCAGAAAAATTTGGATGACCTAGAAAATTAGAGAGCTGAAAAATGTTGACTGTTGACCTCTCAGAAATGCATGGAATATGTTTGAATACGTAGGGTCGCCTCATATAGCCCAAAAAGCTACTGTTACAACTGTAGATCTTATGTTCTAAGCTCAAGGACAGTTTGAATGACCTAGAATTGACGTATTATGTCTTTTTTCCTTCTCTTAGAAATCAAAAGTTCTGATAAAAGGGTGTTTTCTATGCTCAACCAGCAAATCGAAGGAGTTAACGAAGAGAGTTCTATTCATGCCTACTTTTAAGTGACCTCCTTTCTTACGTTCGCATTCAATGTTTAAGATTCTACCAGCATTCTTTTCATCTTCAAACAGAAACATTGAAGTTCAAGAAAGGTTCGTTCAAAAGGGTGTAGAGCAAGCATGGGAAAAATCGGTTCACTTAGCGCTCATTTTCACTCACACGCATAAGCATTCAGAAGTGAGAGTTACCACGTTTAAATTATTCAATTCTGTTCATTACTATTCTGCTTTCATTCTATTCGTGAGAAAACAGAATTGAGCAAAACTAGCAACTGATCGTTACCGAGAGAATGAATCGGACAGTAGTAGTGTGGACAGTTTCATCGTACCTATTTTTAGCCGCTGAATCATTAACAATTGCATTCAGTTGGATTCAGCTCGAGAGAATTATTGGATCACACTCATTTCTTCAAGTTATACCTTAAACATCATTTAACATTTTAAATAATGATCTATAATATGATGTTAAACGAATCTAATGCAACATAAAAACATAAAGCATCATTTTAAACCATGTATCTCTGCTCTGGTCCTTCTAGCTGATTGTATTCTCTGAGTCTAAATAATCTCAATAATCTTATTCAAATCGTTACGTTCGGTGGCAACATTCATTCAGATATATCAGTCTGGCTGACAATTTGTTTCGCATGATTCTATTTCATCGTTTATTCTTTCTACAATGTTCGTTTCGAGGTTCGTGTAGAATCGTTTGATAGGAAGCATCGCACTCGTTCGTTATTGTGTTAGTACACGAGGGTTTGCTATTTTAAATCGGTGGTGCTCAAGCGAATGAATGAGTTTTCCCATGCTTGGTGTAGAGAATGATATTCTGCCGCAAATTTCTGTTTCTGTGTTGTGAAATGATCATTTTTATGAGTTTTTACGAATAAATTTAATTTCTTATATATGATAATCAGCATCTAGTCTCTAACTTGAGTCCTCCTTTATCTGAGTTATACTATTATTTTACACGAAGAGTTTATTCCACGCAATAGTACTTTTTCGTTCCATATAAACTTTCTTTTCTGGTTCCTTGATTATCGAGATTTTAAGCCCTGAGCTGGTTCTTTTCCCATCGTAGTCACTCACTTTTTGGGTATTTTCGTAACTTGTCCGGTGGTGAGCTTCGAACTCGTGACTTTGACGTAAGAGGTATGGATGTTAGCCACTAAGCTGGGGTCGCCATCGACTCCCTTTATTCTTCACAGAAAAAAATAATTAATTTTAACAAGCGCGTAAAATTTCCCCTCGTGTAATTCCAAGCCAAAGGAGCGTAAACAACGATATTGTTTGCAATCTTTCATACAACAGGCTAGATTCAGGCGTTATCTGGCTTAAATTAAATGAAATATCCCATTATTTTCTGCCTAATCTAGCATTTCCTTTATGTGCATTAGATAACGCAGAAAATGCAGAGTTTTTTTTTATCTGTGTTATCTGAACCTAAAAGTCTCTGATTAGTTCATGTACAGGCTGTCTGAATATTGTCCGTATACCAAAATGGTGTTAAAACTGTATTTTTTCGATAGATTAAAAAAATCATTATGTATTATGTATTGTTATAGCAGTATGTTTACAAATTACAAGTTTTATTTGTTCATTTCGAAATGGCCGCCTTGTGCTAAGATTCATGCCTTCAAACGTTTCGGGAAGTTATTCATGATGGCCGCGAGTTCTTCGACAGATATTTGTTCCCAAACCTTTAAAAGAGACGATTTTAGATGTTCTAGTGATGCACGATTGACTCCAGGATTGACCATATCGAATAGTCCATTGAATTCAAATCCGGTGAGTTAGAAGGCCATTCATCTTTCGTTAAAAAGCACTACAAGACTAAAAGTCTCCTTTGCTCAATGAGCTGGCTCCCAGTCTTGTTGAAAAATCCATTAATTTTTGCCGAAATGCTGCAATGCCCAAGAAGCTACTGTGTCAGTCAGTTCTGATATACCACTTGATTCACTTTAGACCCCTTGTCGATGAAGGGGTTTTGCCGGAATGAGTTGTTCCAGCCCAAACCATGACGAAGCGGGATGATGACTCCCTTGACATGTGTCCAAAACCTGAATTTTCACGTCTATTCAATGCACGACATTTTGGAAAACGAAAAATTTAAACCGCGCAAACAAGTAAACAAACGATAGATGACAGTCAAACGCACCGCATGCTATGATGAACATATTAAAACCATCACAATATACATGCGTAGACGTACAACGCAAATGTGCACTGAAAGTTAATTTCACGTTCACATTACCAAATCGAAAGTCACATTCTTCACTAATCCATTCGTTGTATTCTTATCAAATATTCGATCTTAGCAAATTTGAAAACATTGCATCAATTCCACAATAGAGCGAATTGTGGTATTTCCATAAAATTTAATTTTCGTAGATATGATTTGACAACAAGAATCAAATGTGATTTTTGATGATATCTTTCGGATGCTATCTTTTGTGATTTTTCTTTCGAATAACTTGTGATAATACAATGAAAATTACATCAAAACACCCAAACTGAACAGGAGTAATGAATTTAGATGATACATGTGGATCTCATTTTTTCGATTAGATCTTCCCCTCGATAGTAACACACATCATCTAATGCCGTGTGAACTCCGCTCGAGCTTCCGAAAAAAAAAAAACTCCACTCCGGCCACCATTCGCGGCCATCATTAATCTTAATTTCCGTCTAATCAGTGTGTGAAAACTAATTCGAACGCACTACTGGCAACATCGGTATGGTTGTCAAAATTTCATTATCGCCGAAATTAATCACCGCCGGCTGTGATTCCTCACGTCAACAAACAACCGAAACCTGTCGCTGGCACCCTCCGGCTCTCCGACCGAGACTCATTGAGTGGCCAGGCGCCCCATCGGAGGACATTGTCCCATCCATGCCACATATGCCGTCGTCGGGTCAACAACCAGACCTGCTCGTTACTTGCTAGCCGACTCGCCGACTGGTCATGACCAAATCCAGACCCCAAAACATCCCAACGTATCGCCTGACTGTTGACTTCACACCGGGGCTAATAACTTTCTTCAACCTGCACTGCGGGCGAGCCAAAGACACATCTCAAGCCGCCGCCAACAGTTTCGGAAATTTCACTTTCAACGAGTTGTGTTCGCCTTAAAACAAGTTCCCCGCTGCAGTCTGGCGATTGAACGGCGGCGGAATCGTTCGGGAAACCGGTTGCCACGCCGCATGCCGGGCAAGGATCACTCTCACTTTCGGTTGCGGGGGGCTCACACCGGGCTCAGACGCTTTCAATGTCAAAAAAGTGCCGTGACCAATTATTTCTGCAGCGATGGGGATGGGATTATTTCGAGACAGATATATGAAGATGGTGAACTTCGAAATGATCTTATTTATTGTTCGACTGAATGTTGACGTTGACAAACTGTCAGAAATTGATTGTTGTGAATTTCACAATCACCACAACTTCCACCATGGTCTTTTAGTAGGCGGGACAGGAGTCTGGAAATCAAACAGATGAAAATTAGTATGTACATGCACAATCAGTATGTATGCAGTCATCTTACCGTCGTCGTCGTCGTCGTTGTGGGGCTTGTTTTAGGGGCGAACGGGGAATACGTGTAAGCAGCAACCTCCATATGATATTTGTAGGTTGTCGTTGCTTGGCGCACTGATTCGATGGAATGTATGTTTAGGTATAGTAAAAATTAATATCGCAAGGAACTTACCAAATCGGGAACTGTCTTGATCAATCTCCTGCACTGGAAGGGCGTTGACCAGAAAACTACCGAACAGCCCAACAAGAACCATCAGAATTGAGAGAGCGGAGAGCTTCATTTTGAACCACACACAAGAACAGAATGCGATCGTTCTGGTTCGACTTCTACACTGTGACTGAGTGACAAGTGATGATCTTTCGCTACTTACCGCTTAGCGTTGGCTCAGCAAGAGATAATGCCACTGAGGATCATTCCGCCTAGGGGAATTCCCCTCACTAGTGATTCCCGACCATTCATGCGAAAGGCGATTAAGTGTTTGAGTTTCTTATCAATTCGAAAAAAAAGGCATTTCATATTCTTTGTTGTTCGCACACTCAGCGTCTCGATGGTATGCAAATTGAATCGTTCTGTACAAGGCGCGGCAGAAAATAATGCGAAAAAAATTTCTATTCGAATCCCATTTTCAACTAATTCAAGCAATAATATCATGTGTCCTCCATTTTTATTAATAACATCCTCGACCCGACGCCGGAAGCCAGAGCATGCCTATCACACGTAGTCCTCCTACATTGACTGCCATGTGCGTGTTATGGTTGACTTCAGGATTTTCACACTAGGGTGTGATGTTTTGCAGGCTCGTACTTCAACATATGCCCACATCGAATAATCCACCGGATTAAGATCTGGACTTCTAGGGGGCCACAAATCCTTCAACCAAAACTTCATGTTATCGTTCAACCATTGTTGGGTTCGATTAGACGTGTGATATGTCACTCCATCCTGCTGTAGGACAACGTTTTGGTCCTCGGAGAAGTTGGCATTCACTCAGGGAAGCACTTGGTTCTTTAAAATACCGATATACACTTCGGTATTGATTTTAACTCCAGCATCAATGAAAACAGGCGGCATTTTCAAAACAGTTGGACGCCATCAAGCCAAACATCATGACACCAGCCGGATTTTTGGTTTGAAATTTGAATTTCACTTTTTCCGGAACGTTCTCCATTTTCTGCGGTGAAATGAACCGGTCCGTGCGGCTGTTCGGCCACAACACCGATGCTGAAAATGTTCCTTCGTCGGAGAATAGCAGATCTGATCGAGTCCTTGTAGTTCCTTACTGGTCCGTAATCAAGTGACGTGTCAATCTGGCTCTGGAAGATGCAGCAGGTCTCTGATAAATATTTGGCTTCCTCTGCAAATTTTCTTATGGAACGCACCGGGTTGCGAGCAATTTTTGCACGGACCGATTTGATCACGATCGGCGTGCTGCAAGCGCGGACGTCGCTTTCCGGCTTCGCTTAGTACCATCCTTCAGGGACTTTTCTATGCGGCAAACTGTTGCCAAATGGCAACCCTACCACCTTGGCAATCTCTTTCGGCTTCCTCTGGGCGAGCAACAAACTGGTGATGACTTCATTCGTGGACATTTTGACGAATTTGCAATAAAACAAATAGAATGTTTGGATGCAGCACTCGAAAGTAAACATCAACAAAAACTCTTTTGACAGAAATTAGTCACTAGCTACACGAATTAACCCAATACTCAAGTTTGAACATTTTCGCATTATTTTCTGCCGCACCCTGTACTCGACCTATCGACTTTGCAGGAATTGATGTTGAGCTCGGTTTCCATATTAATCTCCATGTTCCTCTTTTCTAGCCTATGATGAAGTGCAAATGGATGGGCTTCTTTTCGAAGTACGGCTAACTAACGTTCAGAGACAAATACAAACATAACGAATCAATCCTCTAGCGCGTCACTCCTTTGATTTCGAGGAAGGTGAATTGCGAAGTGATTGAAATACGGGCATCCTCCCTGCTAAGATCCATCTACTTTGAAGTGACTCATGGCAGTCATTTGTCGTGTGCATGGGCTTCGTTTTATTGAACCTGTAAATGTATGGAGATTATTAGTTTTTGCTTCGCTATTGAAAAAGAAGTCATTTAAGACTGTAATTTTAAAACAAGAGAAACCTGATGATTTCTGCGCACTTACCCATTTAAATCAAGGTGAATAAGTGTAGGTGTTCTGGCTGCGCCATTATTTTCAGTTTCAGTGCAAAAGGTGAACAAACAAGAATCCAATATGGCGGAATCCTTATAGATCATTGCACGGAATTAACCTCACTTTTTTGACAGTTCAGGGAGCTTGTTTACAAAGTGTTAGAATTTGAACCACTCAAACGAAATCATTTTCGTTTGCCGGATTCTGTACGATTAGGTTCAGGAAATGTTGTCAAAATAAGCATCGGTGTCTGTTTTCCGGCTGTTTTACTTCTATCGTAATAGATTTAGAGCACAAAATCTCAAACCAATCTTACCAAGAATATTCTAAGACCGCGTAAACAAGCACCCTGAACTGTCATCACTGCATTGATGACGCCATCGTGCAATGACACCTATGTTATACTGAGCTTGGAAGCAATCATTCCGCGAATGACTTCATAGTTGTTGAGAGGTTGATTAATGGCATTTTTTCTGGCGGGGTTTTCCATTTGCGAGACGAAGCTAGGACTGAGAATTTCGGAATGGGTAAGTTAATGTTGAAATCTTGGGCCGGGGTCATAGAAATATGAACATTTCGGCTCGGATAGTAACGAATGAACTCGTGAATCAAAGCAAGCTTAGACGGTAAATCTAAAGTTTGCCATTATGACTTCAAAGTAGGCACTTTGCTTGAAGACTGAATTTATGCATAAAATTCCTAAACAGAATTTATGAAAAAATGTCTAAAGAGATTTTACATCAAAAACTTTTTTTTTTGGGCAATTTGCAGCTATGCATTTTAAAAATGTGATTATGTCTAGGAACGAGTGTTAAAACTAACTTTTTGAAATGAAGCTGAGCTATGAAACTCAGCGCCAATATCTTGAAATTGCGTGTCTGTTTTTTTTTTTGAATCACCAACATTCCGTATCGATTAACATCAAAAATCCGCACATGCAAATAAATACATCATATAGTAGGAACATGTTTCGTCTTGCTGGGATTGATGATTTGCTGAAGAAAGTTTTTATTCCCGAAAAGCGACGGCTATAGTATCAATATATAGGGAAGCGGAACATATTTTCACCATAGTACATATATTCATCACATTCTGCAGTCATCCATGGATAATCTTGGCAAATAAAACTACGTCTTGAATACAAGTAAAAACTACAAAAACGTTTCGGAGACTTAAATTTCGAAAAAATAATGTGCAGTCAGATTTTCAACATAATTTCTTACCTTTGCACTACAAATTCGTCTATTTGATCTGACCGTACTAGGGAATATACTCGAGGCAGACTCAAACTTTTCTCTTCAATTGCACTTTATCCTCACACATTTTTGTTGCGTTATTGCACAAACCATACAAACCACACTTCACTTATTACACTAGCCACACGAGAATCTACGAATACGTGATAAAATACTAGAAAACTATGGGATTAATTTTCACAATAATTTAAATACGCTAGCACCTAGTTTGAACCGTGTTTACAATCGATGTAATCGATGACTCTTATTATGACTCTTATTCGAATGAAATGGGTTTGGCATCACCATCATTAGTTCTCAGTTTACCCGTAATCGCAAAAAATGCAACATTACTCTTTTCATGGGCAAAGTTAGCTGCACTCCATATTTGAGGAAAGTTGCATGAGAAAAATACCCAAATACTGCAGGTAGTGACCGTACCCGTGCAAATGGGTATACGCACTTTTCGCGATTATGGGTATTCTTTACCTATATTTGGGTAAACTGATCTTAGCGTGTAGGGACACGGCACACACACTGAGTAGGAGCGAGCTAACTGTCAACTCGACAGGCGATGAATTGAGAGAAGAATGTCTACGGCAGTGATGTGACAAAACTAAAACAATAGATATGTGCTAAGGAAAAGAAGTTTGTCTGTGGATTTGATTGATTGCTACTATGCAATATGTAGTTACTTCGATACAAAGCGATCATTGATCCTTCCAGAGGCACATTTGCAATGCACGACCAACTATTCTCTCGCCCGAATGTTACTGCATCGACGCTAACTGCGCACGAAATATGCGTACCTCACGAGGCATCTCTTGGACTGCCATGTTCTCCGACCGGTCTTGCTTGTTGCAGGCTATGCAAATGTGCATCCTTTCTGCATTAGTTGCCATTGTCAATATACACTCAGTAACAAAAAAATGCCGAGCAAAATTTTGTTTTCAAAAACCCCGTTGTTCAACCTCCTGTAAATTTGTCAATTATCAATTTTTTTGGCTGAAAATTTCACAACATTATACAAAATGTATTGACCTTATGTGATAAAAATTTCATGTTGATAAAATTTAAGAATTTGGAGTTATCATAAAATATGTGAAAAAAGTCATTTTTGGACATAGCAATTACAAAACTCTGTATTTCTGTGAAAAATTTAGGTAGCATATTACAAATTTCTTTATAGCTTTTAAAAGTATATAAAATAATGTGGCATGAGCATTTCCCTTTTTCACCCGATGCTGAACTTGCTGAAATATCGGTGCAAAAAAAAGCCGAGGTGAATTAATCTTATTAATACACATGATTTGTTACGCGTGCAATATCCCAAATAACTGGTGTAATCCACGAAAAACTTTGCAAATATGGCATTCAGTATGAATTGGTTTGTGAAAACTACGTATACAGTGTTATACAGTATTATTAATAAAATTCACCTCGGCTTTTTTTTTGCACCGATATTTCAGCAAGTTCAGCATCGGGTGAAAAAGGGAAATGCTCATGTTGGTAAGTCAACTTTGACGCCAGCTGTAGTCCAAACCACTTGATGGAAACAGTTCAAATTTTGTCCACATTATTTTCTGTACTTTTATAAGCTATGGAGAAATTTGTAATATGCTACCTAAATTTTTCACAAAAATACGGGTTTTTGAAATTGGTATGTCCAAAACTGACTTTTTTCACATATGTTATGATAACTTCAAGTTTATAAATTCTAAATTTTGACCACATAAAATCACATTTTGTATAATGTTGTACTTTATAAATTTGTAAATTTATACACATTTTGTATAATGTTGTGAAATTTTCAGTCAAAAATATGGAGAATTGACAAATTTACAAGAGGTTGAACATGGAGTTTTTTGCTAACAAAATTTTGCTCGGCTTTTTTTTTGCTACTGAGTGTACCTCTGCGGACCGGTGCACTATGGTCCGAATGGACAAATTTCACGAAAAAATCTATAACTCAAAAACCATTAACTTTAGGCAGATAGTGTCTTCGGAAGATTTGATTTTTAAAATAAGATCTCGCTTTTGGTTTGAACTGCGGCTAGGGTGGTCCTTTTATGTTCATAATGAAAATTTCAACTTTTTATTCTTATGATTTAGAGGATTTTTTGCTTCAACAGTATTGTAGATATTTTAATGTAATGAAACTTTGGTGAAGAAATTTTAATTCTATCTCATCTACGTATCGTTTTATAACAGTTTTTCTAACCTTCCTTAGGGTGGGACTTGAAAAAACTGTTTTTTTGCTGTAACTTTTCAAATTATTTCAATTTGAATTTGAAAACTTTGCATAGATGATTTTTAGGATATAAAATGACGCACATTTTGATGATACAAGATAGTTGCTAGTTATTGTATTAGAAAAGTTGTGGGGGTTGAAGTGTAAAAAATATACGTTTCTGCAAGATATCTTATTCTTTTATTTGCAAATATTTGCAAACACATAGTACGTGAACTGAAAGTACAAACTTCCATCTACAAGATCTATGCAAAATTGTTTGTCCCCTTTTGTCCCCTTTAAGCCTAGTATGCAGCTGACAAGTAAAGACCTGAAGTAATTTTTGCCATTTCTACCGAAGTAATTTTGACAACTGCTTGAGTATGGGTGAAATGTCAGTTTTCCTTGCGAAATAATCGAACGGAATATTATTCCGCAAGGAAACGTGACAGCCCCATTTAGATTACATGGCCAGGCGTTACTAACGTTACGAAGTTTTACTTCCTTTTCAGCTGCATACAAGGTAAGTAATTCCGACAGTAAAAGCATTTCTTGACCATTACTTGTCCTATCCTAATGCACATTGCTTGCGAGCTGCATACTAGCCTTTAGGGAAAAAAAACTTTTTAAATTTGGTAGTTTTGCATTTTTTCTGCATAATTTTCGAACAGCAGCAGCAAAAATTATCACCAAAGACCGTAACAACTAGAGTTTTTTTTTATTTAAATGTTTATATTTTTATATTAATCCATCTCCGTTAATTTATTAACATTCATATCACAGACAAACAGACATAACACATCGAACATTTTTCACTACATATCATGGTCACTAACACACCTGCGCCATCTGTTGAGCACACTGTGATGGATGATAAAGCTGAACAGATGGCAGTAGTGTGTTAACGTCATCCACGAACACCGTCAGAGGAAGTGTTCCAAACTATGTTGTGTGAAGCAGAGTCTATGGTCAACTCGAGACCATAACGTATATGCCACTAGAGACATCAGATCAGGAAGCACTTACGCCGAACCACTTAGTTCGGATGGATTAAAGCAAACAGAGAAGGTTCCAACGGACCAAAGGAAAACACTTCGCAGTGGATGGCAGTTGTGCCAATACATGCACGATCAGTTCTGGCGTAGATGGATTCGGGAATATCTCCCTGTGATTACTCGGAGGACGAAATGGTTTGAGAACTCGAAGCCCATCCGAGAAGGAGACATTGTGTTCTTGGTAGACGAAGGAGTGAGGAATCGTTGGATACGTGGAAGAGTGACGGAGGTGTTTCCCGGGAAGGACGGACGAATTAGACAGGCGACGGTCAAGACGGCTTCAGGAATCCTACGTAGACCTGTTGTGAAGCTAGCCGTAGTAGACGTCGATGGTGATAGTAAAGCTGGAAAATCGGAGCAGCTTTACGGGCCGGGGAATGTTGAGCGAAGCGTAACGGTCGTCACTACACCCGATAAAAGTTACCCTAGGGACACGGCACACACACTGAGTAGGAGCGAGTTAGCTGTCAACTCGACAGGCCATGAATTGAGAGAAGAATGTCTAGGGCAGTGATGTGGCAAAACTAAAACAATAGATAAGTGCTAAGGAGAAGAATTCTATTGTGGTTTGATTGATTGCTACTTAAAATATAAAGTTACGACTCAATTACCCTATTAAATACCTAGGAATCTAGTTATATCCTATTAAAAGTTATAATATATACACTGTAAGTAAAATAATGCCTTATAAATTAGATAAAATTATCCTAAACTTGCATTTAAATATAGGATATAGAAATCTCGGCCAGAATTGCCGACAAGATGTAGTTTAGGTGAATAGGGTCACCAGAATTGTAAGTTATTAAGTTGTTATCAATTACATTAAATTTATATAAACTTTTCCTATTAGTTTTAGAGCATTACAGCTAGAAATAAAGCAACCGAATTGCTAAAAAAACGGTGTTACCCTAATTCTACTTCGACTCGACAACAGTAGTGGAGAGCGTTAACTTTCATTCATTGAGCTTGTTTATATTTTTTCTTGATTTAGATCAGTACGATTAACATATATACACAGATGGGATTAATGTTTTTCGTGATATTATTAATATAGATACATAGCAGTGGCAACTTTTTCGTATTAAATTGGAAGAAAATTATCAGAATCGAATGTTTTGTGTGTTGTTAAACGATTAACGGTAAGTGAACAAATAAATTGTGAAAAACTGGTGTATTCAGTGTTCGGTATTCAGTGCACATTCACCGATTTCCACTCGAGGTCTGCTTATTGCGCTCAATATAGGTGCCACTTCCCTATGTGCTACTTTTTAATACCCGTATGTAAGATAAGCTAAGTAACCCGTATGTTTCAGTCCCTACTGGGCTAAGTTGCACCCAACAAAGATTTTTCATTAGGGCCTAAGTGCCAAACGTAAACAATGGCTTTTTCCGCTAATATCTTGTCACTGAAAACCACGACGGTCATTTCGAAGAAGAAAATTTCACCTATCCGATAGAATTGGTTTACAGAAGTTTACATGGGTAGCCACGAGAAATTTACGGAAGAAGCCATTGTTTACGTTTGTCAGTTAGGCCCCTAATGAAAAATCTTTGTCGAAATAATAGTTTTGGCGAATTCAGATTAACCGCGTTTTAAAAGTTCGAACAGATTTGACGACTCCCCCCACCGCCTCTCAACCGCATCTGCCAGAGGACTTGCCGACAATAGAATATTGGTAAGCTTGTTCGTCCTGAGCTCTCGCTCGATTGAATTTGTTTCGCAGGACGGCGAGGAGGCAAAACTCAATTACACTTTTACTCAGCAGTTGAGTTACGGCGGACCCGCAAGGCAGACGGTGGCCTTTTATTGCTAGGTGGCGCTGGTTTCCAATCGAACAACACAACGGTTACAACGAAAACCGACCGAGTCGAGTCTCGCTGCCTCGTTCGAGGTGAGAATGCAATTTTCTATAAATATTTTTTTTATTTGGTTTTTTGTTTTGCAACCTGCATCGTTGGAACTCTGAATGAAATGCGGCGAAGCTGGTTCCCATGTTGGCTGCATTTTGTATTATTTATGAGCGATATTTATGGCGTTTTAAGGTGCATGTCGAACACTCCGGTGCAAGTGAATTTAGACTCCAACGACCGAGGAGCCGAGCACCGATCGACCCACCACGGGTCATGTTTACTAATGTTGGTTGGTCGGGGAAATTTATCGTTTTAGAATGGAGCATATAAAACCATCTTCCACCCGTTTGTGCTGCTTTCACGATCATTGGACTTACATAATTTTAACACTGTTATTCACCACGTCCGCAAGTTTTTACAGCACGGAACTCTGCTCCGGTGTGGGGTGGGGACAGAAGAAAGCGAAATTAATTAAACGCAACGGACGGCGGGAGCTCATTTTTTTTTGTACCGCCAATTGCCAAGACTCCGACTCCGAAGGAAGCGCTTAATTAGTGTGCGCGGCTTTGATGACCACCCCTTCTCAGTTGTTGTTTTTTTTTGTGTGTGTTCGCTATCTCGTTAGAAGTTGACTTCTTTTTGTGTTTGTCTTCTTGAAATTGTCCTCAGCACAAGAAGGGACGAAGTTTTCTAATCCTTGCGCGGTTTTATATCTGATTCATCAGATTTTTTTTAAATGGGGTCTAGGATGGACCAAGCCCCGTCCAGAAGGTTTCTAATCAAGCAATTAAACTGGTTAAAAGTGGAAATTTGATATGGCACTTTGAAGCCCCGAAAGGAGGATAAAAAAAACGAAGAAGAAAAGGATGCGGCAGAGAGTGCTTATTTGAGATCTGGTGGACCCACAAAACCGGATGGACCGTTGTGACTAATTACTGCAACCGTGGGGATGAAATTTCGAAGGATGTGCTCTTTGGAGGGAAATTAATCCACCCGACCGAATGGCCGCAAGTGTGCTCTGCCTTCCGGAGTTGATTAATTACTTTGGCAGTGCGTTTGTGTTGTATGCAATATTAGATCATTAATCATACGAAAGTTGTTTGCCATTCGGGAGGCGAAGCGCAATTTACCGCAGGCCTGGGCAGGTGCATTAGATATCCCAAGAAAATGGTTTTAATGGGGCAACCTTTTGGGCAGGAGAAAGGCAGTCGAATTACCTAGCGGACAGGTTTGTTTGCATCCAGAGCTAGTAAAATTTGCCCTGAAATGGGAAATGGGAGTCTGGTTGGTAGTTAATTTTTCATTTAGCTATTTGCGAGTCTGTTGACTTGGAACAGTTCAAATTTTGTTTAATTATTAGAAATGCAATTGATTCGTTTGCTGCTGGATGAAATTTTTCTAAATTTTCTTTCGAATTTCCCTGTTTACAAGGACTTTACTAAAATATACTTGGTGATCACTGAATTAAGTTTGGAGCTTCCTCTATCCAATTTAGCTCTGTAAGGTGTGGATGAATATTTTCAATTGAATTTAAATAAAATTCAATAGCTTCTGACGTTTTTATCCATGTAAGCAAAATAGTACATTTCAATTGAATTAGAGCTTAATTGTTGCTAGTTAATAATATAATTTAATTCAATTTAACTATACGATTTTACACTTTTAATTGCTGTTTTTTGTATTCTCCCATGCGCGGAGAAACGATCTTTGATGAAATTTGTCAGAAGCAGATAATTTCTCATCTCCATGCGAGGCGCTAGGATTACTGTCCAGAGAAATTATCTGCTTCGACAAATTTTTATGTACGATTTTTTAAACAAAATAATGCTTGTATTCGTAATGTTGGCATGACGATTCAACTTCCAAAGCGAGACCAAAATGTAACCTGTCTTTGCCTATCGACTTGCCCTTTCTTCGATGGGGAAATGTTTCATGGGGTTTGCGTCTCAGCTAAGCCAAGTTGTATACTACTTCAGTGAGTTCAGCAATGGCTCCTGAGGGCATCTCCAGGATTGTTGTAGTTCTAGATTCATTTTATATGTCAGTTATAATTTTTTTCTCTTGGGAAAATATAATACAAACATAGCTTCTCTTTAGCAGCAGTTCCATATGTTGTTCTTAACCTAAAGACTTGAATGAGTGTGTATGATTGATGATAAATATATTTTGATTTGTCACAATTGAAATTGATTGAAAATGGCTGCCGAATGGTACGAATTTATCACCAGTGAATTTGAAGATACGACGGATTTGGATTTAACTTTTCAGCTGCTTGAGGGTAAGTATATGAAAATTTATTGTTAAGGTGTAACTCCCCAAGCAGCACAAAACTGACGTAATTGGTTGCAGTCGCTTGATTGTGACTTGATCTAGTTGCATTCAGGTAACTTTAACTGATTTATAACTAGTGTGCTGCTAGGGTCAACTAATTCATCTAAACAGAAAGAACGAATCCTCCATAGCTATTGTCTGATTCGAGATTTTCTTTCCGTCGCATATAAAACTACGAAGAGGCCAAGAAGCGGCTAGGATCATTTTTTTTAAGCAGTTCGGCGTAACATTCCTCGGAACTTTGAGTTGGGGCACCAGATGATCATTGAACACTATTTCTCACCGACATCTATTTATGAAGATTCCGAACGCCAAAGGCTATGTTTTTGCACGTGCTAGAAGGAGTGACTGCACCTGATGATTACTTCCGTTTAAAAGGTAATGCTGCTGGAAAACCGGGATTGAGTGGTATGGGAAGGTCCATTAATTATATCACGCAGTAAGGGGGGAGGGGGGGTTTGAAAAGTCATCATAAATGCGCTGCAGAAATACGCCAACTAGCTTACGGGACTGCTTCAGACTGCCACTGATGATTGTATTCAAATCGGAGAATCGACTGCGAACGAAGCACTTAAGGAATTCTACCACACAATTGTAGAAATATAAGGAGAATATTACCTGCGATCACCAAACTAGCGTGAGCAGCTCAGTCTGGCACAGGAGAATGCAGATCGAGGCTTCCCAGGAATGATGGGAAGCACTGACTGCATGCACCGGGAGTGGAAAAACTGCCCGGTAGTTCTCAAAGGTAGGTATTGTGAAATGTGTTATCCATTCGTGTAGTGGGGTATGTTTTATTCCGGATGAGGATCCTCTGAATAAAAAGTAATGAACATGGTTTGCGACATATCAAAGTTCAAGCGTTTACAAAACAAGTTCAATGGACGACATTTTGAGAATGTTTGGTTTCTAGTGTACCCCAGAAACCTGGTTTTCCAGGAAAAGTGGACACATTTAGATAGGTTCCGAAAGCTTTACAAAACAAGTTCAACGTTATTTCCGAAAAGAATTTCCGGGAAATCCGTATACTTTACGATAAAGCCAAAGAATTTCTGAACAAAGCTTCCGAGAAGTCCATAGAACTTTTGATTAGCCCATAGAAGTTCCCAGAAGTCCGTAGAACTTACAATAGTTTCGTAGCATTTCCGAGAAGTGCATAGAACATCTGAGAAGTTCATAATACTTCCAAGACTTCCGTTGAACTTCTCTGACAAATCTAAAGTTCTGCAGACTTTTCGGAAGTTTTAAAGATTTTTCGCCTTCTTGGATATGGAGAATATTGGAACATGGAGAAATTTTCGAAATAAATTAAAATCAAAGAAATAGGGATATGTTGGTCAGCGAGTTGAAGCAATCGAACTTGAAGTGGTTGGTAACAAACATTTTTACATCAGCAATTTCAATACGTAACAATTAATTTCATTTCGAAAGGGAAACAATCAGTGTTGCTTGAGGCAGTTGCGAGCTACAATTGTCACATGTGGCACTGTTATTTCGGAACTCCAGGAAGCTGCAATGATATTAATATTGTCACCATAATATTGAGGCACCAAGAGTGGACAGTAATGTTTTCTAGATTGAACCATCTGAAGAGAAAGTGTTGAAAGTTCCGTCAGTGTACGGTAGGTTGGAAATAGAATAGAAGCATTGAAAATTGAGCGAAAGGGCGTGGGTAGTGTGTAACTCGAACCAAGGACGTTAATCTTTGCCTAAAATCTCTTTGCGGGGTAGATCGAGGCACGGACGAATCCACAACCTCAACAGGCAAAAGTAACGTGTTGGTACGCGCTCATGTACTGTTAATAGCTTTGTGATAGTTTCTAGCGGTCGTTTGTATGCACTCTGTTTTGATGCGCACATGGGAGAGGAACTCTCTCCTTTTTGGGTTTGTTTTGATTCGCCACGTCTGAGATCACTCAGGTTTTTTCTCGTCATCTCTAACGTAGAGACCTCGGAGATACTTCACCCAATTTTCGCTCAATTTCCAATGCTGCTATTCTATTTCCAACCTGCCGCACACTGACGGAACTTTCAACACTTTCTCTTCATATCTTTCATTCAAGCAAACATTACTGTCCACTCTTGGTGCCTCATGGTGATGAGCGAACATCTCCTTCTACATCATAATCATTACTTCACGCACGGTGAACACAAAACATAACAATTAGAGTATGTTAGCACCGTTATTGAATATAATTATATATGTAAGTATTTCTAAGTACTTGGGCTTTATTTTGCCCAGGTGCAAGCTACAAAAAAGATCAATGCAGATGTATTTGTTTCTTGTATCCTGATTAGAATCACGTTTCAGAATATTTTTGAATATTTACACAGGGAAACATGTTGGATCTTACATACTAGTTGAACGGAAACAACTGTGAGAGAGGCTATCTTTACCCAGACTGGAGCTGTTTTGTCAAAACGATTTCGAATCCGTCCAATGCTAAGGAACAATATTTTGCGAGCTGAATAAAAGTGCGTTCAAGATTTTTTATTTCTCCTGTTTCAAAATCCTTGCTGACACTTCGTCCACATCGTTAAGACTCGTTGTAATTATTTTAATGCAGTAAGAGTGACGCATAATATCGTTTCTCTCTTTTGCTGCTCTAGAGAGTTGTTCCAATACCATAATTTTCCGATTCTCGATTTCATCCGTTTTCAGTTTACATTTAGCAGTTTTTTGACCGATTGGTCTCGTTGATGGAGTACCTAAATAATTGAATAAAATTTCGTTTTTGAATAATAGATTATCGGTACTCTTCAAATGCTAAATGAAAAATAATCTAGAAGATGATCTGTTTGATAATTTAATGCACCTGAAGCTACTTCATATCTACATAGAGTTGAAATAAGGGCCTATAAACTTCAAAATAGTATTACACTAAAATCCTTTTTTGAATTTTTTACCTTTTATTGGGTGAGCGCACATTACATTTTTGACCTAGCACTGGTTTCAGACTAATTCAGACTAATGAATCTCGCAATTTTTGTATGAAAGGTCGAAAATTAGCATAGAAATCTTGTAAAGGCCCCTTCGCTTAAGTCTGTAACCAGGTTTAACTATATGGGTAATATACCCAAGAAACGCTGATTTGCCGATCCTCCAGCCTGCTAAAATTTTTCCCAAGCCGGATGTGTTCGTGCTTCGCCATGAACTGAAAAGAAAAAACCAAGCTCAAATCTATTCACCTATTCAAGTTACCATTTATAACTAACGTTCAGACTTGTTGCTGGAAATTGAATTTATTAACGAAAGAGTAGAACGGATACAATATTCAACCAGATGCACGACCGGACGTTGGTTCAAAGTTTGACGTTTGACTTGATCACATAGACACTACCACAATGACAGAAAAAAAATATAACTTGGATGAAACGCGTTTCAAATTCGAAAAAAAACGTAGAAAAAAATCAAAAGTAAATAACTAATTTGCATCAATAAAATGTCCTGTGTGCGAAGCAAAGTAGCAAGTATCAAATAGAAAATAATTAATTTATTCTAGTTAAGAACTATGTTCTGGGAAAAGCCCACTCCAGCATTTAACGAGTTCTAATGGCCGTCTCGGTGGAGCTCGGTTTTGGTTGAAGAGCAAGCTATTTGACGTTTGGCTGAGTTACAGATATCTGTAAAATTTCACCGAAATTCGTAAAATCGGATTCCCGAACGTTCAGCTGTTGAGAGTTCGGTAAAACTTTACAGATTTCTGTAAAAAAATCTAAGTGTGTACTATTTAAATGTGATCTACTAAACGAAGAGTAGCTTATGACAACTTGCATCACCAATTGGCGCAATTTTCAATAAATCGTACATCTACACGCTGAAAAATATGTAGTTCTGTATAGATTCAACAAATTTTATTGTTGACTCACGGCCTACCCATAAATTTATTTATTCAAACAATAGTGATTTTATTTTTGAACCATCAACAATTTTGTAATGTTTTTAAAAGCGCTGCTGATGAGGCTTCTATTGAAAACAAGAAGCATTTCTTTTTGAATAAACAAAACAAGATTTTTAGAAACAATGCACCTATGCATTGATTCGACCAAAGTGGTTGAATTGGAAAAAAAAAATAATATTCATATTAAAACCATTGCAATGATGAAAAATTTTGTTGAATTTTTTGTTGATTGTTGAATCTACAAAATTATTTTGTTTAATCAAAAATAATTTCTGTTAGAAATATTAACTGACTAACATTATTGGACTCGATACAAAATTTTGTTGTTTCAAATATATGATTGCATGAAACTAAAACAATGTGTGATTTGATTTCATGCACAAGAAATTTAGATTCTAATCATTGCGTTAAATCACCCAACATTCCTCTGCGTTTAGCCTACTAGACCTGTGCGCCGCCACGCCACGCCGCCGCCACCGACGATTTTATAGCGCCGCCGCCGCCACTATTTTCGACCGGCGCGCCGCTGCATTTTTTTGCCCAAGCCGCCGGGCAATTTGTGCTTGTCAAGTCGAGTTATTAGTACGAGACACTGGAGAAGTCTGCACATTGTAGACGAAATACGCGTATCTGTCGAAGATAAGCAAAGGTAGTTGGAATTAAATGGAAGATACTAATTTTTCTTCTAATTTCTAGCTGCCTTTATTACTAATGACAAATTTAATCATCTCGATGAGATGTACCATCCAGAGAGTGTGCGTGTGAAACACGGATCAGCTTTTTCGTTGCGTTCTAGAAACTTCAGTGTACATTTTTGTGTTTCGACTTTTTGCAATTTCGCGAGTGAGTTTGAATTTAAAAATAATGAATTGTCCGCCTTATATATGTAGAAAATTTCCATCGCAAGTGTACATATTGATACCACAAATAATGGTAATCGAACCAGCGATGTGTGGAAAAAAAATTCAAAGGGCTGAGATTGACGGAACTTCGACACGGATCAAAATAAAAAATGCAGCCACATTTATAATGCACTGGGATTTAAATCCAGCGAAAACATATGCCAGGGTATGAGGCTACCAATAGTTAAGAAACAAACTTAACATTGTAGTGAATACTGGCGAATAAAACACAACTATCTGTCTATGCTTAGGTAATATATTAAATATGGCTGGGCAATGGTAACCTTCAATATTTCACATTTTCTTCAGAATTAACGAATCGGTAAATATGTTAAATGTTATTTCATAATTTTGTCAAAAATAAAAGAAAACGTTATGTGCCGTTCAGACTACGAGCTATATCACATGATATAGACTAGCTTCATATCAATGTTTGATTGGAATTAAAACTAAGTCATTTAAATTATAGCAGCTAAGCCAGATCCCTCATGCAGACAGTTCTAAATGACACGCATTTTTTGGTATGCTCGTCTAAAGTGATCACATCTTTTCACTATTGTATTCCACTGCATTGTAAAAAACCTGTAGAAGCATTCTATTGAATTTCTGCCACAAAGTTTTGTATACCATCCTATTCATACCGCATTACAAATTGAACAGTGAAAGCATTCGGTCCGTTATTGTTTTATTTGCTCCCGAAAAGCAGCCGCCTTTATAAAGTTCTTTTGCGCGTTGATTGCCCGTAAAGTTTCCCCCGCCCGTTCGCTTGCCTGGTGAGTCAACCATACCCCATCATTTGGTGCCGTGACCAGGATTGGCCCTGGTTTTCCCCGTTCCCGACTACGCATTTACGTGACGTAACCTCACCCTTTCCTCTGTGAGAGTTCTCTGACGAGTCCGTTGGAATTTGCTGCTGATTCCTGCTATTTCTAATTGCATACAAGGCCTCCTGAGATTGGAGGTACCAGGTGAGTACCTTTCCAATCACTCTTTCCCCCGTTTTGCGGTACTTCCTGGGTCTTTTTGACCGTTTCAGCCCTACCGTGTTTGAACGCGCTGAAGATGCCGGATGAGAAGCGAATGAAGGCGAAAGAGGCGAAGCGAAAGAACGTCATCGAAGCGCTTAAACGGCTAGACCAATTTCTTACCAACTACGATCCCGAACAGCAACAGGGTGAAGTATCCCATCGATTAGATCGTCTGGAAAAGGTGTGGGCTGCATACGAAATCGTTCAAGAGGAATACGAGGAATTGGACGACAGTGATGCATTCATCCACAAAAACCTGGAGTTGCGTGGACAGGTCGAAGAGATTTATTTCCGAGTCAAGGCAGGATAAGCATCAAAGTTACCTGCACCGGTTGTTCACGCAGTTGATGCTGTGCCACTAGCTGCCCCTGCTGCCCCATCACCTCTCGCCAATGTGAAGTTGCCGACAATTTCCATGCCAGAGTTCGACGGAGATTTCAACAACTGGTTGACGTTCCATGATACGTTCGTGTCGATGATCCACTCGTCGACGGAGATATCCCACGTCCAAAAATTTCATTATCTCCGGGCGGCTTTGAAAGGCGAGGCAGCTAATTTAGTTCAGTCGATCACTATTACGGCGAATAACTACGCTGTCGCTTGGGATACGTTGGTAAACCGCTATTCGAACAGAGCCATACTCCGTAAGAAGCATATTCGAGCTCTCCTGAAGCATCCCAAAATCCCGAACAATAACGTTGAGTCCCTGCACAAAATTGTGGATGAATTTCAGCGCCACACGAAGGTCCTCGAACAACTTGGTGAACCAGTTAACCAGTTCAGCTCTATCCTCATCGAACTCCTAGAAGACAAGTTGGATGACGCATCGCTCACTGCGTGGGAGGAATCCATTGCCACAGAAGCTCATCCAACATACGACAATATGGTCGTTTTTCTACAGAAACGAGCACGCATACTGGAGACCATATCGATCAATCGTCCGCAGCATTCCAATTCAAAGACAATTAATTATCCTCCCGCCCAGAAGAAGTACAATCCGCTACGGCTAAGTGCCAACGCGGCCACTGAAGCTCCCCAAAATCGTTCCCGAACTGCCCTGCCTGTGAGAAGCAGAGGCACTCAATTTTCGACTGCTCCGTTTTCCAATAACCTGGACGCCAAGGGCCGCATGAAGGTAGTAGCGGACAAGAAGCTTTGTAGCAATTGTTTCCGCAGTGATCATTTTGCCCGCAATTGTCGGTCGAAGTATAATTGTAAACACTGCTCGAGACGACATCACTCCACTGATTCATCCTGGGCCGTTTGAGGTAGAAAAAGTAGCTCTTGAAGCAAACTCTGACCAGCACTCGCCCAGCTCATCCCGTGTGGTAACAGCAGTAGCAGCACTTCCGCCACCGAAATCGTGTCTACGGTTAAGTCATCCAACGCCACCGTACTCTTGACGACTGTGGTGCTGATTGTCGTCGATGTCTACGGTCAAGAACATATCGCCCGTGCCCTGTTGGATACAGGATCCCAACCCAATGCAATCAGTGAACGCTTGTGCCAGCTACTTCATCTTCCTCGAAAAGTCGTCAACGTTTCGATAGTTGGAGTCGATAGCACTGTAACCAACGCAAAGTACGAGGTGCGTGCTGAAATTCGTTCCCGTGTAGCTGACTTTGCCGAAACCTTGGAGTTTCTGGTCCTTCGGAAAGTTACTAGCGACATCCCGTCGGCATCATTTTCTACTACTCGGTGGAGTATTCCTAAAACATTCGCCCTCGCCGATCCCGACTTTAACACGTCCAGGAAGGTGGACATGATAATAGGCGCTGCTCATTTCTATTCGTTTCTGCGAGATGGACGTTTCAGATTGCCAAGTCAAGAGCCTACGCTAGTTGAGACGGTATTTGGCTGGATAGTTGCCGGAAAATTCCAAGATGAAAAGGTAAATCGGCCCGCAGTGACCTGTCATGTGGCGACAGTTACTCCCGTGAACGAGTTGATAGAGCGTTTTTGGCGTATTGAAGAGCTACATGGTCTGCAGTACTCTGTGGATGAGCACAAATGCGAGGACTATTACCGACAAACAGTTTCCCGTGACCCGACTGGTCGATATATCGTCCAGATGCCAAAACACCCCGAACACGATCTTAAAATAGGTGAATCGAAACCGTTCGCCATCCGTCGTTTGAAGTCGTTAGAATGTCGACTTTCGAAGGACGAGAATATACGGACTCAGTACCACGATTTTCTCCAGAGTACATTTCACTTGGCCATATGACGCTTGTATCGGAAAGCGATGAGGACAATCCGAAAGCCTGTTATCTCCCACACCATCCTGTCCTCAAGGAGGCAAGCTCCACAACGAAGGTCAGAGTGGTTTTCGATGGCTCGGCTAAGACCAGCTCAGGTCACTCGCTCAACGATTCTTTGCTTGTTGGACCCGTGGTACAAGACGAACTCCTCCGTCTAATTCTTCGGTTCCGGAAGTTCCCGATAGCGCTTGTAGGAGATATTGAAAAAATGTATCGTCAAGTCTCGATGCATCCAGCGGACCGTCCACTTCAGAGAATATTGTGGCGCTTTGACTCTACCGAACCGATTCAAGCATATGAGTTGAATACGGTAACTTATGGTCTCGCTCCTTCGTCGTTTCTCGCCACCCGAACTCTGCTGCAGCTCGTTGAAGATGAGGGCTGCCCGTTCCCGAAAGCAAGCACCGCCATCAAGAAGAATGTTTATGTTGACGACCTTATAGGAGGTGAAGACAACGTTGAAGAAGCCATTCATCTCCGACACGAACTGACCGATCTGCTGCAAAAGGGTGGATTCCGCCTGCGTAAATGGTGCTCAATTCGCTTCCAGTGTTAGCTGGCTTATCTCCCGAAGAACTCGGGACTCAATCCAGTTTGAAATTCGACCCCGAAGAAAGTATCAAGACGCTTGGCATACGATGGGAGCCTGAAGCAGATGTTTTCCGTTTCGACGTTGCTGTTTCCGTGAAGGATCAGCACCCAACCAAGCGTATCATACTCTCCGCTATAGCTCAGCTTTATGATCCTCTCGGCATAATATCTCCCGTCGTCGTTCAGGCAAAAATTCTCATGCAAAATCTCTGGCTATTGAATCTAGATTGGGACGACAACGTGTCTCCATACATCAGAGGCACTTGGGATAAGTTTTGCGAAGAACTTCCGTGCCTCTCCAACTTCCGCATCGAAAGATTTGCATTTGCTTCTAGATATTGCTCGGCAGAGTTGCATTGTTTGCGGATGCGTCTAAAGTTGCATACGGCGCTTGCATATACGCCCGTTCTGTTTCCGCTGAAGGACATGTGCAAGTGAGTCTTCTAGCTTCAAAATCGAAGGTTACTCCACTCAAGCCAATAATAAGCATCGCCCGCCTCGAACTGTGCGCTGCTCTACTCGCTGCCCGTTTATACGAGACGATCGTCAGTTCACTTGACGTGAAGTTCGAAGAAAGTTTTTTCTGGACCGATTCAACCATTGTCCTGCATTGGCTGAAAGCTACTCCTCGGTCTTGGCAGACGTTCGTTGCGAATCGAACTTCTGAAATTCAAATCACTACCGTTGGTTCACACTGGCGTCATGTTGCCGGGAAAGAAAACCCCGCCGATATGGTCTCACGTGGAGTCAAAGCTAAAGATCTGGTCAACAGTGAGCTGTGGAAGTATGGCCCAACGTGGCTACGCGAAGAGAAGGCAATGTGGCCGTCACAGTGTTTTTCGGAAGACAATCTCATCGATGAGCAGCTAGAGCGGAAAAAGAATGTGATCCTAACGACCCAAATTCATGTGCCCGACCCGTTGTTTTCGAGATTTTCGTCTTATCAAACGCTTCTGAACGTAATTGGATAATGTCTTCGATTTTGCCACAATTCCCGTTACAACGCGCGACCTTTTTCCGGTAGCGTTCTCTCCGTCGCCGAGTTACAAAAGGCTAAAATATCTCTGGTGAAACTCGTTCAGGCTGAAGCTTTCCCCGAAGATCTGCAACTTCTGAAGAAAGGATATGACATCAAGAACAAATCATCTCTACGTTTATTGAACCCGTTTCTGGACGCTGAAGGAGTAATCCGTGTTGGTGGCCGGTTGCGACTAGCTGACACCCCTTACAATGTGAAGCATCAGATCCTTCTTCCCGGATTTCACCCGTTCACACGACTTCTTCTAACGCATAACCATCGCAAGATTGTTCATGGTGGAATTATGATGACCCTCTCTGTCGTCCGTGACGAATTCTGGCCTCTAAATGGGCGGAAGGCTGTCCGAAGTGCCATTCGGAGTTGTTACGAGTGCTGTAGAGCAAACCCGCATCCTATTCAACAACCGATTGGCCAGCTGCCGATTGCCCGAGTGACCGCAAATGAAGCCTTTGTCTGCACAGGAGTTGACTACTGCGGTCCCGTTTTCTCAAGCCTACCCATCGTAAAGCTGCGGCCCGGAAGTGCTACATTTGTGTCTTCGTATGCCTGAGCACGAAGGCAGTTCATCTAGAGCTCGTCAGTGATTTGAGCACCTCCGCTTTCCTGATGGCCTTGGAGACGAAACAAACCACAACATTTTTATTCCGACAACGGTACAAATTTCATCGGTGCGAAAAACGTTCTACATAAGTTGTACCAAATGCTCCAGCCTGGACCAGATAGCGACAAGATCTGCAAACATCTCGCCGAAGATAGCATCCAGTGGCACTTAATTCCTCCTCGTGCCCCCAACTTCGGTGGCCTCTGGGAGGCTGCTGTAAAGGTTGCCAAGAATCAGCTGGTACGACAGCTGGGAACATCTCTGCTAACCTTCGAAGAGTTGACAACCGTGCTGATAAAGATTGAAGGCTGCATGAATTCCCGTCCATTGTTGCCGCTCTCAAGTGACCCGAACGACTTGGGAGCGCTCACTCCAGCCCATTTCCTGGTGCGGAACACGATCCACCCACTACCCGAGGCCAATATCCGAAATGTACCGCTGAACCGCCTCACCCAGTACGAGAAGCTCCAGAAGTACTCCCAGAACTTCTGGTACAGATGGCGCAACGAGTACTTGGAAGAGCTGAACCAGCAGTACTGTGCCAATCCGAAACGCAACAACATCAACGTCGGTGACATCATCACCTTGAAGGACGAATCCCTCGCACCTGCGCGCCTGGCCGCTGGCCCGCGTTCTCGAAACACACCTGGACCTGACGGTGTGACCCGAGTAGTAACCGTTCGTACACCATCTGCAATCCTGAAGAGAGCTGTATCCAAGATATGCCCATTGGAGTGTGCTACCGAATAAATAATTGTAATCGATCGAATAAGTAAAAGTTACTACTTTGAACTATTGTTAAGTTTATTTGAAAATAGGTTTTTCAAAGGTGGCCGGTAATGATTGAAATTAAAACTAAGTCATTTAAATTATAGCAGCTAAGCCAGATCCCTCATGCAGACAGTTCTAAATGACACGCATTTTTTGGTATGCTCGTCTAAAGTGATCACATCTTTTCACTATTGTATTCCACTGCATTGTAAAAAACCTGTAGAAGCATTCTATTGAATTTCTGCCACAAAGTTTTGTATACCATCCTATTCATACCGCATTACAAATTGAACAGTGAAAGCATTCGGTCCGTTATTGTTTTATTTGCTCCCGAAAAGCAGCCGCCTTTATAAAGTTCTTTTGCGCGTTGATTGCCCGTAAAGTTTCCCCCGCCCGTTCGCTTGCCTGGTGAGTCAACCATACCCCATCAATGTTCGCACATCTACTTTTCACTGGTAATAATGCATCTGACGGCTCGTATCAAAATTCGCTACATCAAGTAATATAGCTCGTAGTCTAAAACAAATAGAGTTTATTTCCACAACATGATAGCATTTTGTTAGGCGTGAGAAAGTTAAAAAATTATCTTTAACGATAACAGTAATTGGACATACCAGAATTTTTGCATTGAATAGTCAAGACTGTGTAAGGAAAAGGTGTTTATTAAATTTATTATATCGACAAAGATTTTTCATGAGGGCCTAACTGACAAACGTAAGCAATAACTTCTTCCGTAAAATTCTCATCGCACAAAGGCTACCCATGTAAGCATTGACTATGAACATGACAAATCCTGAATCAAATAACTTGGCTAACCACTGATGTAACCGGTAAATCAAAGCATAGTGGATTCTGTTTTATACGTGATTGTAGTAATATTGTGAAATTATTATTAGTTTGGTATGATTCACTGCTCTGAATTCTTTAATATTTGATTTATCTTTGGATCTTTAAGCTCCTGAATATATGATTTTTATAGAAATTTGAATATTTTTTTATTGTTAATTTATTTAGGTTTTGAAACATTCAGTTTCTAAAATTTTTTAATCTTAATTTTTTTTGGATATTTATTCATTTTTAATCTCAGATTTTAAGATAGGGGAAATGCTGGCTTTGGCGGGTTTTCTTCTATTATTGTCCAGTTTTTTTTTTAATTTGGCCAGACAATTCAGAGAGTGTAAAAAGAAGAATGGTGTGGCCGAATTTCAAATTCTCAGATTTTTTAGATATTTAGATGTATAGATTTTTAGATTTTTAGATATTCAGATTTTTTTAAATATTTATTTTTATTTATTTATATATATTTATTTTTAGATTTTTAAATTATTAGGTCTTAAATGTTTGAGATTTTTAGAACTTTAGATTTTACGATATTTAGTTTTTCAGATTTTTAGATATTCAAAGTCTTAGATTTTCAGATTTTTTGACTTCTAGTAGATTTTAAGATTTTTAGATATTAAGCTATTTTGATTTTTAGATTTCTAGTAGATTTTATGATATTTAAATTCTTAGATTTTGAAATATTTAGTTTTTGTACATTTTTTGATTTTTAGATTTTTAGAGTTTAAGATTTTTAGATTTTAGGCCGTTTTCCGCGGCCGTGGTCTATTCTAAATTTTGACAATTAAATAGACCAAATGATTTTGTCCACTTTCAGCGGTGCGTTCCAAATTTCATTTCCGAACAGTTTCAATGTAAAAAAATAAAACTGTCATGCGCTTATGTTTTATTTTGGGCCGAATTTGGAATTTGTTTGGGCAGCTGAGAAAATGGTGTATAACTCGCTCGCTCTTTTTTTCAAACATTATGGAGTTCTGGCGGAGTTCCAATACAAAACACACACATGGACGTCTTAATACAAAATTTGGAACAAAGGCGGTGAAAATGGAAAAATGTAAATAGTCTATTTTTGGAGGTCTATATTTTTGGAACTGTAATAAAGCTAGACCCAAAATAATAGAACAGCACTAAAAACGGCCTAAGATTTTTAGATTTTTAGATATTTAGATTTTTAGAGTTTTAGATTTTTAGATTTGTAGAATTTAGATAGTAAAAACTAAACTCTTAGCTTCAGGACAAAGAATCCTTACTGAGCCCTTGCGCCCCGTCATGCTGGCCAGTTCAGCGCAAGGCTGTCCCACTTAGGACCTGGGCATAAACCACGTAGACTCATTTTAGACAATCTCCTCTCACGTAGACTTTTCTCCATACAATTTTTTGAATTTTTGTATGGAGCTTAGACTTTAGTCAAACCACCCAACCCTCCTCCCCCAGAAAAGCTACATATCAATATGAAGAAAAATTAAAGACAGGCAAATTTTACCGATAGGCCGAACTTTAGATCCATAGACCCACATTAGTAGACTTTCCCATATTTGCATAATAATGAAAATTTTATTTTATTTGGTAATTACTTATATTTACGCTTCTGAAACTGGTTAAAATGTTAAGTGTCATATATTTGTACACACACTGTTCCACGTCAAGTCATCGACTTGAGTCATATAACACTATGGATATCTGGGTTTTCTATCAAAATATAAAACTTGGAGTGATCCTTTAGGCTTAACATTGCACGTCAAAGTCAAACAGTTAAAAGGAATAAGCACGAGGAAATGTTGAGGGGATAATTTATGCCCACGCCGATCCACACCGCCGCCGCCGCTGTATGAAAATACCATATACGCCGCCGCCGATTCAAAAATCGATCGGCGCACAAGTCTATAGCCTACATCAAATAAACTTGTTACTGCGTCTGTTGTTCTATGTTTCTGCCGTCGTGAAAACTCTGATTAGTACCTATGTAAAAAATATAATTAATAATAATTAGAATATAGTTATTGCAATACGTTAACATTATGCATTGCATAAAATACTGTTGATTTATATGATGTGAATAAAACTTTGAGCTTCTTTTTTGTGATACTTTAAATAATTGAAATACATTTGAGTAAACTTGTTGAACTAATATTTGCAACAGTTTTAGGAACATCCAGTAATCTAAATAAATGCGGTATAAAAAGAACAATGTTTTTTGTAATTATAATAATAGCTTTAAGTTACTTAAATGAAATTAATTGACTGATGCTTGCAATCTTTACTAATTTCAAGCAAATGAGAGTTAAACATAAAAACAACTACAATAACAGTTTTTGATGATTTTATCACAATTTAGAAATATTAGGGGGGGTGTGAGCGTAACGTGATTAAAGGGGGGAGTCTGGCCACGTGTTGCTTATTGTTACAAGGGAGGGGGTTCCCATATCTCGTTTTTTTGCGTTACGTAATTTGTGCACAAAGCCTAACTCTCGTTACACTACCATTTACAATTAAAATTTCCGCAGGCACAACTATCTCCCAGATAACTACCATGTTGTAATTCGAAATTCTTATCGACTTCCTCCGTTTCTATTCTTTCGCTTTCAGGTAAGCCTCACCAGATCACGGCCCGGACCACAATTATCATCAATTTCATCGTTTACCACGCGATTTACACAAGCTTCATCCAAGTATGCATGCATCATCATCATCACAATCATCTTCCCCCCAGTAAAGGACCAAAAGGGTAGGTCGAAACTGTTGCTGCACCGAAATGACGGGACTACTGGTCGTATTTGTTTTCTCCACCGACCAACCGAGGAGTTAATTTCTGTTGCGTGCTGGGGTGCAATTTTATGCCAAACGGAATGGCTGATAAATTGTGCTGCCAACAATAGGACCAACGACCCGTCGCATCTCTTCGCTGCTGTGCATACTTTGGTTGCCGTGAAATGGATGTTTTCATAAATGCTCGCTTTTGATAAACGTCGTCGGAGCGAAATGATGGATTTTCGGGAAATTATTAAATTTGATTATTTTTTTTTTCTGCAAGCAAAGCTCCCAGGAACAAGTGCGGGGGGAAAAAACTAGAACGAACCGACCATAAACTACGGGCGCAACATGCAATAAAACTAATCGTGTCCTCCGTCGGTCGGTGCATGCTCTGCATATGAGTTAGGGCATGGTTTGGGAAGCGGATAGCCGTTCTGCTTTTTCGGATGGGATGCAATTTGCATAAATTCCGTTAATGTGTAATTCAGCTTCCATTATCTTTATAATCTGCTGGGAAGATGCATTCTCCTGAAAGCCGAGATGATAATGGCTTTTAGACTAAAACATCCAATCGACCGTCTCATAAGTGACGAGAGTGCATTGTGAATTGTGGTGCGAAATTATGACCTCACCGCCTACTTACCAAAAACCCGAAGACAGAAGCCATATTGCGGTGTCTGTGAATTTATGGTGCAGCATTTCTTCTGCTCTTTCGCAGCATATCACAGTTGGCGATTCATCTTCCGATTAGTTTGTTCCGCTGGCTGCTTGGAATGTTCATCGATCATCCGGGACGGCGGCGGCTGCGACGACGACGACGACGACCACGACGAGCGTCGCTGGCCATGCGTAAAGTTGCAATCTCTAAATTGAATTCAAATTAATTACGATTACGCAACTTAATGGTGCATTCAAATTACGATTCGGTCGGAGTCCGTCCGGCAGATGGTCCGGTGGTTCAGCCAATTGAGCTGCTATTGCTGTGAAAACAACTACCGTGTGATTAGATATTAGCAGAGCGAGAGAGAGATGGGTGCTTTACGCAAACTACCCTCGCCCGGCGTCGTTTGTTGACTTGTTGGCCGGTGATGAGCGCTGGGCTTCGCAGGACTGTAAGCTGAATTTACATAACTCTGCAAATGGACCAGCAGAACGTGCGTGGATTGTTGCTGTCCTGGATGGTGCCGTGGAATTATGTATGCTTTTGTTGTAGATGGGCTGATGTGGTCAATGTGCACTCGTAGTTCTTCGTCGGGAAAATGCTTGTTTGACTTTAAGGTGGGCCACGAATATAATGTATTAGTATAATGCAGATGTAAGTTTATGAACTACAGTCTTTGATACACTAGGAGGAGAGGAAAATGCATCAACAATATGTAATTTTTTATACAATTTTAACAACATCAAGTCGATTTCTTATTACATCAACCAGAATTGAAAGGAATATTTAAAAAAAACTATCACACATAGGGCACACAGATAAAAAGAAATATTGAATTTTCTGCGTTATGAAATGCACGTATAGGGAATGCTAGATTAAGCAGAAAATAATGGGATATTCTATGTAAATTTAAGCCAAATAACGCCTGAATCTAGCCTGTTGAATGAAAGCTGGCAAACATTGTTGTTTGACTTTAAATTAAACGAGGGGAAGTTTTACGCGCTTGTTAAAATTAGTTTTTTTTTTCTGTACAGGGACGGCTTAATCAGGGTTTCAAAGCAAAAAAAAAAATAAAGTTACATGCGATGCAAAAAGTTCTAGTACTAGGAATATATCAATGTAATGCTTCCTATATTTAATATTAAATATAAAAAGCAGAGCATCGATGGGCCTTGAAAAATACGTCTCATTTCTTTGCTTCATACATTACAAAAAATTATAAATCCAGTGAGCTCGTTTTCCATTGCATTATGATACGAAATCACACGAACGTGCACACAAAAAAAAATTTTATTTTAACAAGCACGCAAAATTTCCCCTCGTTTAATTCCAAGCCAAAGGAGGCGTAAACAACGCAATTGGTTGTAGTCCTTGATGCGCCATACAACAATGTTTGCAATCTTTCTTACAACAAGCTTGATTCAGGCGTTATTTGGCTTAAATTTACATAAAATATCCCATTATTTTCCCCCAAATCTAGCATTCCCTCTATGTGCATAAGATAACGCAGAAAATTCAATGTTTCTTTCTATCTGTATAATTATAAATCTTCTACCATAGAATTGTATAGCATAGAACAACTCTAGACAAAATCGTCAAAAGGTCGAAAGTAACAATTGTAATCAGTGACTTAAAACGTAAATTTTCTGGAAATGACAGGTGGCTAACATTCACTACCGACGGGAAGGTTAAAACTCCCTGTATCGGTTTCTGGCGCTATTTTGCTTGTGGGAGCAAGCAGATCCCAGAAAAATACACTAGAAGTCATTGTTCACAAATGTTGCTTTCGACTATTTGACTCTTTTGTCTAGGACTGTTCTACCTTCCTTGCTTAGTTGTCATTCGCCATCCATAAGCAGAGGACAAAAAAGCATTCTTAAGGCTCAAACGCAGTGCCGACGCCGGAATAGCCGACTAATCCTGCTTGTCGGATAGAAAACTGATTAGATTCAAGTTGATTTCAATTGGACATATCTACGTCATTTACGACAACTGTCAAACTTGCCGTTTCCGTTTCGTTTCCGTCCACATTGCGTTTGGGCCTTTCTTTGCAACTGCGGTTTCTAGCACTTAAACCTCGTGTTTAGACCTGATAACGAGGTAAATAGTTAAAGAAATATCAACTGTCGCTGCATTTGAAGCTGGTTTAATCGATGTCTAGGAATTAATTCTGCTTTTATCCACGAGTAGTTGTTCATCTGGAGCTCCTCGGCAACAAGAATATACTCTTCACACTACATAAATGTCATATAAATTTCTATCTCCCGAGACCGACACATGCAAGTGTCCTTGAGCACATAAGAATGAGTTGAAAAAGAGTAGAAAATAAATTCAGTCAAACGCATCTTTCGTCTAATTATGTATGTGTCAGTTTCAGGAGTCTCGTGTTAAATTCATAATTTCTAAGTGTGTTCTGAGAAGAGTTCTAGTTCTGATAAACGCATTTGATTTACTCTTTTCAATGTTGATAATTTATTTGGATGAACCCCAACGACATGAAAGCATGCGACATGATGGGATGAACAATGAACAATGAACAATGATTAAAATTTGGCTATTTTTTATTCATGGGGATTCCTCTTCCTACTTGGTGTAGCCTATTTGGATTGATTGGGTTATTAATAAGCAAACAATTCTAACCTCATTTTTTGCCCCTTGTTGTCTAACGTGAAAAATAAACTTGAATGTAGAAAAAAACGATGCAGCCATTTGAAGCAGTACAGGTAATATTCAATTCCGCAAATATTGCAAGATATAATTTCCAATTCGTGTAAATTTGAAAACTCATTTGATTTTGAAGTTAATTACATGCTCTCTTGCACATATGCAAATAGATTGAAAAATTAAGAACCTATTTTAACTGTATTGGTGTTTTCATCAATTAGCATTAGCATTAGCATTAGAATTGACGTTTGCACACCTCGTGGATGGAGCTACGATGAGGAATAATTCGTTGAAGACATTGCATGTCAGCCTGTTACTGTTACGTTTCTTCACGTGTCATCTCCACGAAGACACTCCTCAATCGCTTACCTGACCAAGTCCATGCAACCGTTTGAGATAGGGAGGATTTGGTATCTACCTTAAGAAGACACGGGAAACCCATGTAGCCTTCAGTTGATATCAAAGGAAAAGGGAAGTAAACAGTCGGAGAGAATAGTTAAACAGGATGCCCTGTTTGGTGTTTAGAACAAAAATTTCTTTAAAAATGGTCGTTGGGAGCATCTAGTCTAAGAAGATTAAGTGATGCTCCATTGCTCTTCAAATTGTTGGGACCTAAGCATTGACTATGGCCCTAATCGCGTATGGCTTATGGTAAAAGCGCCATTACTCGCTCTCTGAAAAGAGAAGAATGTTTAAGAATATAAGTAGGGGAGGTGAAGGACAACTTGTCAGAGGATTTGCGCTCCTAATTGCATCCCTATACAAAAACATGGTACCACAGGGGACGCCATATCCAGCATACATAGCAGCGATGAAGTTGACCATTTCAAGCCGAATGTACAGCGCATCAGGAATCAGAGGATGGGTAACGTCACGATGTTCACTAGCAGGTTTTATCGTTTTTAAAAATCCTAGTTGAAAAACATAATCATTCAATATATTTGTTAATTGATCCCATAACGTAGAGACTGCACAGAAAAAAATATACTTAAAAATATAACAATCCGCTAAACATTCACTGGAATAATTAACTTCACGAAATACACGGACTCTTTATCGACTTTAGAATAAAGACACCAAAACAAACATAAACAACATAAGAGATCGCAGCAAGCCGTGCATTGAAAATGACGTGTTTTGCTTTTGCTGCGTCGTTTTCGCGGAAATAAAATAAAATAATATTCCTTAATTCAACCGAAGTAAATGGTGAAATTATAGTTTTTCAAGTGCTTTGCGTAGGACTTTGTTAATGGAATCCCTCTCATAGTGTGTTACGGTCGTGTTTCTTAAGATGGACTGATCGTCGGTAGTTTTTTTTCCCATTTTTTTGTTTTTTAGTGCCCGGCTTTCCAGCATCAGATGAAGAACATTGGTGAGGTCGTTTTATATTATCAAAAATATACCTTAACTATATACACGCCAGGATCAAGAATGTCTATTTTTGATTCTGGAAGTGTGAAAACTCTTCACATATCCATATGATATGTGAAGATTTTCATGCGGGGCTTATTGTATATGAAGATGACCTCAGAATGTACGTGTATGAACAGGCATTCTTGAAATGGGTCGTTGGATTTTCAATAGAGCTGTCACCTTCAATCTCCAGGGCTAAAAATGTTTGCACATAGTGATCACATATAAATTACTGAAGAAATGCAGACAAGTTTCTTCCATAAAAGCACTGCCGGTCAGTGGGAGATTGATTGTAAACACACATAAAAACACACACACACACACACACACACACACACACACACACACACACACACACACACACACACACACACACACACACACACACACACACACACAAAACAAACATAAACCACATAACTCAAAGGCTCATAGCATAGCATTTTCCGACCATACATAATCCTGGGTTAGCTGTTGTAGAGACGATAGAAGCGCCAGAAAAGCTGCCTGGGGTGTGACAAGCTCTTAATCTATCGATCTCTTTTGCACAACACCTGGCCAGGTCCTTATGATCAGCAAGGGATCGAACTCATGCTACCTTCATAGACATCTGGATGGGATTGAGCGGTAGGTTTTCCTTGGCGAGAATGCATATATATATTTAAATGTGTATAGGTCGTTGGGAGTGACGAAGCTAAGATAGTTGATGGACTCCATTATTATCCACTTTTTTGGGCTGCAACACAGCAGGTGTTTCCTATTTGTATCCAGGCTCTCCTTGCGTGGGAGCTTGTCAGTCGGTTGGGACATGAGCACTAACTCTTGTCCTAGCTTTGGTCCTAGGCTCATGGTTATAGCGCAATTACTCGCTTTCTGAAAAGAAAAAAAGACCCGCCTACATACTCAGTATTATGTGTATTACACACACCCACATACACTCTCACTTAGCAGTGCTCATTTCGTGATACACAAAAATCACTTTGCACAATTTTCTTACGCTTCAAAATCAAGCAGTTTTTACTCGACACAAGACATTATCCAACAAAAAACCGTGACAGCTCACGAAAAACAAACCGTCCGCGCGCAAAGCATACTGCGATCACTAACTTGTGTTGATGTTTTCATAAATTGATCTAAAATCTAATGATATAGTTACTTGAATATTTTCATTTAAATACATTTACATTAATCATTTACATCAAATGGCTGATATTGAAGTCTTTCGATGACGATATATTTGCATTCTAGGTAATAGTAACTACGTGCTCAGTATATACACTTACAGGAACAATGTTTGATAAATTGTTGAAGTTTCCTATGGCACTATACAAACAGTCTAACCGTGGATAGTTTGTTATTGGTGCTGATAAAGTGTGGTCCATTTAGTATTGGAACAAACATTTTTTGATTCTTACAGCGACCCAAGTGGTTGGATTTGTAAACTATGACATTTTATGTGTTATAAACAATATCAGAAGTTTTTTTCACGGTGCAGTTCGAGCGTGTTTCAGAGAAACACAAAATCGAATAAGAAAGAAGAAAAATTATTGTGCGCAATCATTTGGAAGCCCCTTCGTGGTCTGGGCCAAAACTTGCTCAAGTTTTGGGTTTTCCCCGAAATACCGTGTGGCGTGTTTTGAAAAAGTACAGAGAAACTATGACGACGGATCGCAAGCCTCAAAGCAAGCGTCGGGTGGGTACTGTCCATCGTCAACTGCGGAACAAAGTCATCAAGAACATTAAGGCAAAAAGGCTTCAAGTCATACCGAGCCTGTAGACAACCAAATAGGGATCAAAAGCAGAACAATGTGGCCAGAAAACTGTATGATCAGGTGTTGACAAAATTCAAGTTTGTGACATGATTTAGCAAGACATCTGTAGGTGCGGTAGGAAGGCTAAGGCTTTCATCACCGATAAGACATTTCATTAAGAGCTGTACAGAACGGAATGTTCCCAAAAGCGAATATTGCCATTCATCAGATCCCACAATGAACCTGTCATGTTTTGGCCAGATCTTGCAAGCTGTCATTACAGTAAAACAGTACTAACAGGGAGTATGAAACCAACGGGATTCAGTTTGAACCAAAAAAAGTCAACCCACCAAACTGTCCCCAGCCCAGACCGATAGAGAGATTTTGGGCTATTATGAAGAGGAAGCTGAAGGTGAATGGCAGTGTCGTCAAAAGCATCAATTAATTGAGAACCAAGTGGAATTTGATTGCCAAAATGATGGATGAGAATAATGTGCGTCGGTTGATGAAACTTATTCCGGGAAAAATCCGCATATTTCTTCGAAATCGCGATGATTTAATTTTTTTAATTTCCCTCCAAAGTTGTTCCAAATCCAACTGGGTAACACCTTATGCGCAAATTATAATCCATACGTGTTGAAAAAAATGAGTTTTTATTCACAAAATTGCGAATTTTCATGAAAATCAAGATTTCCTATCAGTCAGTCAGTCAGTCAGTCAGTCAGTCAGTCAGTCATTTAGTTGAAATTTTCTCTATATTTTTCAACTTAAATTCACTTTGTTTTCTTTTTCCTTTTATAGTTCTCCAAAGGTGTTTGCCTCTGTAGCATCCAGCAGTAGTCCACTAGCATCGCTGGGCTCCATTTGCCAGCAAAGTTCTTTTCAGTCTGTGCGAAATCTTGATGAAATCGTTCTCCATGTTCATCTGAGACGGCTGCCATATTCTCTGGGAAGAAGTCCAGATGAGAATGCAAAAAGTGCAATTTAAGTGACATATTACATCCCAGAGCAGCATACGAATCAACCAGCTCTTGAACGATGTGTACATAATCCGGAGACTTTTCATTTCCCAGAAGTGACCACAAACCTTTTGGAACGCATTCCATGCTCGTAACTCTGTCGCGTTAAGAGTTTGCTGAAAATTGTCGTCTTTAAGGAGTTTCCTAATTTGAGGGCCAACAAATACTCCTTCTTTCACCTTGGCTTCGCTCAATCTCGGAAACTTTTTCCTCAAAAAACAATATGGTTCTCCTCCAGCTTTTTGACAAATTTTTTGATCAACCCAAGCATAATATGGAGCGGAGGTAGTAAAATTTTGTCCCTGTCGACAAGAGGCAGATTTGACACATTTTTCTTCCCAGGTACCATCTCGATACGTGCTGGCCAATGCTGGTGGTAATGTTTATCCCTCGCACGACTGTCCCATTCGCAGAGGAAACAACAATGCTTTGTGTAGCCTCCTTGAAACCCAGTGAGCAATGCCACTACCTTAAGGTCTGCACAGAGATTCCACTGGTGTTCCGAATATATGATCTTTTCCAAAAGTGTTTTTATGTTCTCATAAGTTTCCTTCATGTGGCTGCAAATGTAACTGGCACTGAAGAATACATATTTCCATTGTGCAGTAACACTGCCTTCAAGCTTTTGCTTGAAGTGTCGATGAATAGCCTCCAGTCAGTTGCGTGATACTCTAACTGTAGCTCTTCCATTAAACCTCCGATGTTTTTGCAAAAGACAAGATCACCGTCCATCGAAAAATATTTAATGTTATCTGAATGTCTCTTCCTATAAGATGGCACCTTTACATCTTTTTCCAGGACATTCCACTGCTTTAGCCTTGAAGCTAGCAGCAGCGCTTTGGTCTTGGGTAGCTCCAAATCTCGATTCAAATCGTTCAGCTCCTCTTGGGTTATAACATGTGGTTCCTCAAACTCCGATGGTAAAACATCTGGATCATCCTGAAAGCTTTTCTCAGATTCGCCTGGTTCCGAATCCAACTCATCCGTCCAGCAATATTTGGAGATATTGGAACTTGCATTTTTTCGGAGTGCAATGTTGGCCTTGATGGGTATTCGATTTTATGCTTCAAAGCTTTGGAAAATCCATGAATTTTTGTCAAACAAAAGTAACAATCGCTCATGTGATTGGTTGGATTAGTCCACACCATAGGTTTGGCAAAAGGTAAGCCTTTGTGCGTACCTTTCATCCAACCAAGCAATGTTCGGTAGCATGAGCAACAGGAGTATGTTGGAACCCATGGAAACTCACGATTTGGAAGCTCCTTGTCAAAATACAGCTGATATGCTGTCTCCAACAAAGGTGTAAACCCCTTTCTCTGTTCCTTCAATATCACGTCTCCACAAATGCAACAAAATTTTTGCGGATCGTTCAAACAAATTCACGACATTTTTACAAAAATAAAAAAACGCGTCCGTATCACTCAAATAGCTAGCTTTGAATGAATAAAAAATGATTGTGCAAGGCTGAAGAGAGTCAACATGAGCATTAATTGACGCCAAAGCAAGACAGCAATGATGACACAAATTTTGTGCCGCAAATACGCCAATAGACCTTTTCGACATTTAATCGTCTTTCTTTGTCTAACATGCGGGGATTAATGCACGGTTTGGTTTCCCACAACTTCGTTGACTTCTCACTCGCACTGCTTCGATTCAAATCTCGCAGTAGTGTGCGCAAATTAAACGTCAAAAAGCTCTATAAAATGCCGCATTAAGCTACGTGCTTGAGGATTCTTGCTTTCTTTTTTAACATATCTTTTCCTTATTCTCTCGAGCAATAGTGACTAGCACAGAGTCTTTTGTCTCTGTCTATTCTTTTGTTTTTTGAGTGTTTGCGTGTTTTAATGCTGTCTTGCTCACTCCTATCCTTACTTACAAATACGGCACTGCTGAATAGAGTATTTAATGAGGCGTTTCTGAAGGGCTCTGTGCAGCTGACTTTTGAATTAATGAATGAACTTTGAAGGTCTTCAGTTCCCAAACTGCTGTAGGAAGCAACATCAATATACTCAATATACTCAAAGAGGCACAGCTAAAGGGATCGTTCATAAATTACGTTATGCTTTGAGTGGGAGGTGGGGGAGGGGGGGTTTAAAAAGTGACGATGCATACAAAAATTTTCAAAAATCCATACAAAAAATGTGATAAAGAAAGAAGGGGGTTAAAAATCTGTATTTTTGAGCGAAGTAATTAATGGACGGGTCTTGATTTTCATGAAAACTCGTAATTTTGTGAATGTAAACCCGGTTTTTACATCAACATGTTACGAAAAATCCGTGTTCACGAATGAATTCAGGAAGGTCCATTTCATAAAATCCAAGCCCAACTTGCAAAGGGCAGAGCCAATATTCTGGTTGTTGCTTAGGTAGATCATATTACTACGGAAGTACGTGTTTTTGTGAGTCTAAATCACATTTTTCTCAAAAACTGGACGTGTTACAGCATTTCTGAGCCCATATTTGGATTCAGCGTAGCAAAATCTATAAAATCCAACCAGAAATGCCGACGGGAGCGAAAAAAGTTCCGATTTTGCCGACTAGTGTTATCAATTGAATGTGTCTGGCAACTATGAATCAGTCATACCATATGCCTAGGGGGTCCAGAAATTTTCCTTAACGAAAAATTCCTGGACCAGAACGGGAATGGAACACAGTCACTTCCAGACTGGTGTTTCTTTGTAGCTACGCCTTTACCGACTGAGCTAAAGGAGGCCCCTTGTTGCTGACAGCTGTTAAAAGTATGTATGTAGGTAAAATAATCGAATTCATATCAGAATTACGGCAAGGAAATAAAACGTCAACTCTTGTGAATAGTGATTAGTGGCCCTGAAAAGGGCCGTTTATCGATTCTGTTCCATCTTAACAGATTATTATGCATAACTCTTTCTACTAAAAGTCCAGGCATTAGAATCCGCGAGATAAACTCGCCATCAACCTGTCGAAACACGTCCGAACGAGTCTAACGCATGAACTAAATGATGGTTGGTTGTTCGAAGATACCATGGTTTTCGACGAGGCGCATGTCAGGAATAGGTTTCTGTAACAGCCACATTCCGCTGTGAATTGACAGCAACGACGCTATCTGTAGCAGCGTTTGTTGTGATTTTGGTCTTACTGCCGCCGCTGCTGAGCCTCTTTCACTAGTAGATTTGTTTTGAATTCAAATAGAATTTGATAACCCACCTAACTACTTATTGACAAACTTAAACTAACGTGTAAGTTCACGGATAATCTGGTGAGGAGATCTGGCAATCATAATCAATCAGTAGGATTACTTGCTTGTGGATAGCAAACCTTTTCAAAGGAGTGTGACCGCTTCAAAGTGACCGCTTAAGGATGGAGCCATTTGTGGAAATTTTGTTTACTTGGTATCTGAACAGAAATTTGCTATGAAGGTTGAGACCGAGATTAACTACTTCACTCGACCATTCGATGGGAGTACTACCGAGGTGGACTTCCACATTACCAGGCGGAACAAGCCGATGTGATTTTGAGTGTGGAAACAGAATGGTCTGTGGTTTTGCTGCATTGATACAAACCTTCCAGCTGTTGAAATAGTCGGACAAAACATCCAGGCCTTCCTGGAGTTTACGTGTCAAAGCTCGAATAACTCGACCCTTGTAGATGATGGCAGTGGCATCTGCGAACGTTGACAAATTACCACCACCCGGTAGAGGAGGAGAATCTGACGTGAAGATGTTGAACAATATGGGACCTAGGAGCCCCCCTGGGGAACCCAGCGTCAAAATTTAACCCATCGAAATAGGAACCACTCAAAGAGATATGAAATCACCTATCCGCTAAGAAGTTATTGATGATTTTCACGAGGAAATTTGGGAATGTCAAACGCCTCTCGACGTCCACCAATGCCATGGAAGATGTTTTTTGAAACAGACTTGTTCCGCATTAAGCTGTTAGTGACCCTTGACAACTGGTGGACTGTGGAGTAACCTCTCAAAAATCCGAATTATTCTGGTTTGAGAACTCCAGGAAACGGCTGAGGTTCCGCTTTTCGAATAGCTTCGAGATGGAGCTTATTGCACTGGTAGGATCATGGCCTGGCTTGTGGATTGGGATAACTTTAGCTAACTTTCAACGAGACGGGAAGTAGCCAAGCTCCAAGCATTTGTTGAAGAACGATAACAGGTAGACGAAAAAAGCAATACTTAAGTTTAAGGTTTGAGTTTAAGTTTTAAGGTTGAGTACTTCATCGACACCTGCGGCCTTTATGATTTTGGTTGTTTTAATGGCTGCTATCACCTCATCAGCAGATATTGTTAACTCATCAGGAACAACTAAGGGAGATTTAGCGACTCTAGACATTGCCTCCAGTACGGCAGGCTTATGCAGATTCACCATTGCATGACCAAGGTTATGGGAATTCACAAAGTGCTGGCCATGTCCGGGCTCAAGATGGTGTAGTATCCTTTCTCGAAGCCTTGCTGGATGATGGTACCATTGTTGTTCTTCCGGGTGTTACCCCAGGTCTGGTGGTTTGCTTTGAGGTCGCCGGCGATAATGAATTCCCCTCACCGCCGAGTTAACTTGATGATGTCTTGCCGTATAGCCTCTGCCGAGGCGTCGCTGGTGTCTGTTGGCTTGGGGCAGTAGGCCGCGATGATGGTGATTGGACCGGCGGGGATGTCCACTTCAACTCCTATGGCCTCGATGACTTTCAGCCCGAAACTAGGCAGTGAGCGGCAGCTGATGTTGTGCCGTAATGCGATGACCACGCCTCCTCCCCCTGCCTGAGTGGGTTCGATGCAGCTTTACAATCCGAAAGTCGGAAATGTAGAGATTCACCTCAGGTTTGAGGTGTGTCTCTATGATTGTGGCGATGCCGATATCCTTCTCTGTTAAGAAATCGATGAGCTCAAGGGTTTTGTTCTTAACAGAATAACCGTTCCAATTGAGGAGGTTAATGGTGTCTTCAGGGCCCATGTTGGTTTATGAAGTTGAGCAGCACTCTGGTGGCGGCTTCAATTTGTTGTTCCTTGGAACGGCAGCAACTTAGCCCGTTGTACATTGTTTGTACGAACTCCATCATCTGGTCCAAAGAGAAGAGCGCGTCATCATCTCAAGCATGAAGCATGGGATGAAGTAGAGCGTGAGCCTGGAATTCCCCAGGTTGAAGGGGTCATGTCTTGCACGAACGGCGTTGTAGAGGCTGCTGCAAGACGTTGTTGTACGTGAAATTCTGGCTTCCATTGGTTCAGCTGGAGAGATGGAAGATTCGGCACGGATTGGGAAGATTCGTCCATTCTCGTTTCGGGTGAATGCTTTCTTCTGGATTTCAAGAAACTCCGCGCGTTTGGGGCAGTCACGGTTTTGGCTATCATGGTTTTACCCAGATTTGGCACACTTGAGCTTGGCATTCAACAGTTTCATGCGCTTCTGCACACTTGCCGCATATGGGTTTCATGCGACATCTTCTTATCCCATGGCCGAAGACAGGGCAATTCGTACATTGCATAACGTAACGCTTTTTGGGGCGGCTCGGCTCCCATTGAACAATTATGTTGAAGAGAGCTCGCACTTTGCAGAGGTCATGCATTTTGACTGAGCCCTTCGCCAGGTGGGCAAGATAGAACAGATACCGATGGTTTCGTGCCTCGGCCCGTTTTATAAGGAACATCTTTATCGTCTTTGATTTAAGTCGTTTCAGTTCGTCGAGGATATCATCCAACGGGTAATCCACCTTCAGTGGCTTGTTTCCGGGGCTATCGTGAAAGTAGTACTCGACCTGCTTCGATTCAAGGAGTCGTCTTGTAGCTTTGAAATCTGCTTAGATGGATCAGGCAATCTTGGTGTAAACAGCAGGTGAATTATCGCGTCACCAGCTCGTTCCTAAGCGCAGCGATTTCCTTCGAGGATACCGCCTTCTCGGTGACAAAATTGGGACGGTAACTGTGGCAGTGTGAACCAATCAGAGCGAGGCGCAGATATGATGTCATTTTCGACCATTTTCGGCATTGTGCGTTTAGACATTTTTCTTTTAAGTACCATTTAATTAGTTTAAGCAATTGTAATGAACTAAATTAGCAATAGGGATTCAGCTTACATGTTCTACCTTTCGATATAAATACTTACCGTAAAATTTCAATGCGCCAGAAGGGAGATATTATCGTTCAAAATCTCCAATCCTGCGTAACGCGGTCGATTTCAGAAATTTTTGAACAACGCCCCCATAAAGGGATAGAAAAGAGAGGCGTGAGTCCTACGTCAAAAATGGTGGGATAAAATCACTAAAACAGTGAGCGAGAACATTAGGCGTACTTTAGTGAAATTTAATCCGAATTAGACCGAAATTATTTTGTTCTATTATTGTGAAGGACATGCTTAATTACGATATATTGGAAACATGTGGACTGATATGAACTTCACTACAAGTTAGTTTGAACCTACTGAAACGTGTTGTTAACTGAGTTAAAATCGGCTCCAATAAAGAAGCGTCATTAGTTTGAATTAATTTGTCTGCTCCTAGACAAGTCACAATCTTATCAGGAGCCATAATAATCATTCATTTGGGAATAACAGTGCCACTAATATATAAACCTCAGCACAACATCCCACATGTAACTCCCAAAGAACGTTCCTAGATGATGGTTTTCCGATAACAGCACTTTCCCATCGATTGACAAACCATGGCCCCGTAGAACATCAGTGAAGGCGAAGACGAAGACGACGACGATGCCGTGGATCGTTATGAAGATGTCGTTTTGCATCCGATGAAGAGATGCTCTAATGGCGAAGACGACAAAGACGACGACGACGATGACGATGAGACCCATAATCAATTTAATGGTTCGTTGCAATAAATAAATCATCATCGATAATTAGACCGAGGCACACACGCACATTCACATACGAACGCAATCTCTTTATGTCTCTGGGAAGATCACTTTACCTCTGCCGTTGATGCAAATGGAAGCAGATTAAAGTTTAAAATTTGCTGGAAATACCTACCGTTGAACTTGAAGCACGTGTACATGTTGCACATACCGGATTGAAATTCTGCAACCATGCATCAAACGAAAGCACACATATTTCATCCCGCATGGTGGACGGAGCAAACATTGGACTCCATGCTGGTTCTGGACATTTATGAAGCACCCAAATGTGCCCCGACCGAATGGCTCCATCTGACGGGTGACGTTCGAATCAAATCTACATATTTCATACGTTTTCTGTGTGATAGCTATTCGGGATGGTTTAGTTTTGTTTCGTTTCGTTTCGTTTTTTTTGCTTTTATTCTGGAATTTTGTTGTGTTCTGCTTCAAATGTATTTTAATAAAATCCGCTTATGGGGAAAGTGACTGTTTGTCTTCCGTTGGTCACTCGTATCGGTCGGCGGTCAGTTGGCTGGTCGGTTGCTAGTTAGTGGTAGTTAAAATTCATAACATCGGATGAAGCGAAAAGTTGTCCGGTAAACGTGCTGGATGGTTACCGGCATTTGGGTTCGACCATCGGAAGTTTTGGCCGGAGGACGATGATGGATGGACTTTGTGGCGAGTGGGACGTATTTATGGGGAGTGATGCGATTTGAAAATTGACAAATTGTTCCGTTGGTTGAGGACCTTCGTTTTTCCAATGAATGATGGATCTTGGGTTTTTGTAAGCTCTGATCAAACTGGTAAAACTTAAAACCTTAAACTCGTTAGAAAATTTACAACCAATTCTGGTCTAGTAGTGATAAACAAGACTCAATCTTTGAGTGATTCCAGCGGCGTTAGAGGGCCCTTACTGCAGTTGATTTCCTCGGCAGTCTCGAAACTCAATGGCCAATAACCCGTTGTGCTATTAAAATGTTCCCATATTGCAACACAGTAACCTCCATATTTACCATCCAATTTCCCACTCCTATCGGGTGAACCATTTTCCACACCATAATCATGCACACCGCGCTTTTACTGCACTGTTTAAAGGTCACTCAGCGAAGCTCCCCCAGCGTTCGAAGCGTTCGCAGCCCGCTCATAAAAGTAAGTGCAATTAAGTTTTACAGTTTAGCGATTTCGATTAACTCTCCGAACAAAGGGCGTCCCTCTATCCCATCCCCACTAACTATACCAGCAACTACTTTTGCACCATCACCCCTCGGCAGGTGTCACAGAATGGAGATTTTCGCAACAAATTTTCGCCCAACATTTTCAAATAAAAGTGAATTTCGTCAGACAATTTTCCAACCGGCTTCGCCGGGGCTCGTCTTTTCGGCCGCCGCCGGTGCAAATGCCAAATTGTAAGTATTCATTTAATGAGATTAAAACGCGCACATGGCATAATCAACAGCGACGGCATTTCCGGTGATAATTTTCCCGGGGCTCGTTTCGTCAAAATTTTGCCCGCCGGAAGATCATTCGTCGTCGGCGGTGCAATGTTGGCCTGACACCGACCGGAAAAACCAGGAGGACCACCGTATAGTGGGAAATTAATTAAAATTCTGTGAAAAGTTGTAAAATAATTATTATTATCTAATTAGCATCGGGCAGCACGTAGCTCGGCCAGTACAGCCAGCATGCAGCGGAAAAGTTTGCGTGAGTTAATTGGTGGCATAATTTCGGTGGTGAACATTCCGACGAGTTGAGGACGGGTTGCAGTTGATTTTTCTAGAGAGCATGGATTCGATACAAATTAATCAAATGCCCAATGATTGTGGTTTTATGTGGACTCAAGCGGTACTCGCGGTCTGTTCAAACAACACAATTGCCAATCTTCCAGAAGTTTTTTCGATGCTATGGATTTAACAATGGAAACAAACACAACAAAGTTTTAAAATACACAAAATATGAAACGATTTTTTAAAACAAGACAAGTGCAGTAGCTGTGGTAGCTGAAAAAAGCCCCCAAGCAGATTCTATCCAGGCAACACAGCTTGTATTAAACAAGGCTTTGTGCACAAATTACGTAACGTATGAAGCGTGGAGGGAGGGGGGTTGAGCAACCGTTACTTATTGTGACATATGGGGGAAGGGGGGTTTTAAAATCGTTACGTAACAAAATAACCAATTTGAAAAATAAATCAAAAGTGAATAACCAATTGCAAATCAATAAAATTTCCTGTTTGCCAAGCAAAGTAGCAAGCAGCAAGGGTTAATTTATACTAGTTAACCCTCTAATGCCCAGATCTTTAATTTACACGAAAAAACTAGATTACATGAGTTTTGTGATAAGAAATCGGGAAGCCGCGGTCAGTATGTCTCAGGTAGGTATCCGTAGGAAGCTTACTGTTGAAGATTCTGATTTTGCGAATATTTCCTAGGGAAAATATACCTATAATAGAATTAATTTTCCGTTTGAGCTATTATTACGTTTTCAACATTAAAACACAGACCTCTGGAACGTAGGTGAACAAGCAATGGTAGTGATGTGTAGAAATGATCGAATTACATTATGTGATTTTTGAAATCCAGAAGTACTTTGATAGCCACACCACTATATTTGCTGCTACCCCCTTATCAGGAGTTTTCGGTAACACCAAGTTGTCACTAGGTCCGCAGAAAACTTCAAAACGATACGAAAATCCATACGAATCAGACAAAACAAAAAGCTTAAACCCCAATTTGTGGGATTTATTTGCCAAGTACTGTAGAATAAGTACCGGCATCTTGATGGCACACATCTGCTCATCTATGCAAAGATGTTGAGAAACGATTTAAATTTATAATTGAAATGTTCAAGGTGAGGTCTGATTTTGTATAATTTGAGGATTTTGTATAATCCTCTGAAGTCTTAACAGGGATTGTGCCAGTGTCGTTAAAGTGTAGCTGTCTGCGAATTGCATCGAATCTGTTCGTGTCATTGTGTTTCGAATGGGCAGTAATGCATAATCACTCCAATAGGATCTCACACTTGGGAATCAGTTAGCAGACATGTAAATAAGATTTCAAAAACCTTTTCTGTTTCCAAAGCTGTTGTAGAAAAGTTGGCCATGATTTTTTTTTTTGCTTCGCTTAAAGGTTGGCCTGAGCTGCTATGTGCTCGAGGATACTATCGAGAAAGTATGAGAAGCATTTGAACGGTGTCCAGTTCTTAACGATACAGTTCTTTAAACTATTCCAGGTCGGGTTCATCAAAAAGGAGGTCTGATTCCGGAACGTCCAGATTTCCTTTACGTCACTTGATGTTCTTAAATACTGTAGACTTGTGATCGATTTCGTCAACAGCTCCAGTGAATGTTCCAGTTCCCACGATTAGGCTCGACTAACATTTGCTGATCCTGAAATCCTTAGTGATGTCCTTACTCGTTTTTTTTTTTTGGTTGGGGGGGTGATGTAAACAATTATTTCACTTCAGAGTCGTCATCACTATCACCGAACTCGTCTTCCTGCGATTCCAGCGCCTCCTTGGCCAGCCGGTCGTTCAACAGGGACTCTCTTAATGGTGTTTTCATTGTGAGACGCAAAACCAAAACCTATAGTACATTCTAAAAACAGGCCAGATGAAATTTGTTTGAAAAAACATTATTTACTGCCAAAAGGATTTTTAGTTCGCTCAAATGCCCAACTCCGTCTAAAGGCGGCTTACATTTTTCTACAAAATGCAATATATTAAAACAAATTGCTATGCCTAATGCAAAGTAGCACATTTAAACTACTTAGCTATGAATTTTATCTCCTTTGATACCTAACCAAACTGTGATAATTTTCCGATTACGTTACAGTATCGAACACAAAATAGGTCTCCGATACAAATGAAATACACTATTCTGCATGGCTCGAGAACTAATCAAGCAAATGGAACCAAATTTAGCATGTGGTGGTTTTTGAAGACAGAAAATTCTATGTTGATTTGAGACCCCTCCCTTTTCTGAAAGGGGGGGAACCTATTCAAATGAAACGCAAATCCTTGCATAACTCGAGAACTAATAAGAGAAATGGAACCAAATTTCGCATGTGGAAGTTTTTGAAGGAGGGCAATGTTTCTATGGTGATTTGAGACTCTTCCGTCATATGAGGAGGAAGGGGGGAGGGGGTGCTCTCAAACAAATGGAACCCAAATTTCTGCATAACTCGAGAAATAATCAAGCAAATGGAACCAAATTTGGAATGGACGAGTTTTTTAAGGCATGACATGTTTTTATGGTGGTTCAAAGCCCTTCCTTCCTCTAAAAAGGGGGGCTCTCATATAAATGAAACAAATTTCAACCAAACATGAGAACTATACCTACTGCTTTGCAAATTTGCATTCAGTGGTTTTTGGGTCCGGGAAAGCATCTTATGATAGTTAGAGAGCCCTCCCGCTTCTAGAAAGGGTGGAATCCCATGCAAATGAAAATCAAATTCCTGCATAACTCGAGAACTAATCAAGCGAATGGAACCAAAATTGGTATGGGTGAGCTTTTGAAGGCAAGAAATGTGGTAATTTAAGACCTCTCCTCACTCTGAAAAGGGCGGCTACCATACATACGAAACACAAATTTAAACCAAACATGAGAACTATCCCTACCGCTATGCAAATTTGTATGCAGGGGTTTTTGGGACTGGAAAAGGATCTTATTATAGTTTGACACCCCTCCCGCCTTTAGAAAGGGGGGCTCCCATGCAAATGAAAAACTATTTTCTGCATAACTCAAGAACTAATCAAACAAATGGAACCAAATATGGCATGTGGAGGTTTTGTAGGCAAGAAATGTTTCTACGGTGGTTTGAGACCCCAAGCAAAAGAAACCAAATTTAGCATGTGTGAGGTTTTAAAGGCAAGAAAGGTTTCTATGATGGTTTCAGATTCCTCTTCGCCCTGAAAGGGGGGGCTCCTATACAAATGAAATACAATATTCTATATAACTCGAGAACTAATCAAGCAAATTGAACCAAATCTGGCATGATGAGGTTTTTGTAGATGAATACTATTTCAATGCTAATTTGAGACCCCTCCCTTTTCTGAATCTCCCATACAAATGAAACCCAAACTTATGCATAACTCGAGAACTAATCAAGAAAATGGAACCAAATTTGGCATATGGAGGTTTTTGAAGTAGAGAAATGTTTCTATGATGATTTGAGACCCCTCCGCCTTCTAAAAGTGGAGGGAGGGATCTCCCATATAAATGAAACACAAATTTTTGCATAACTCGAGAACTAATCCAGCAAATGGAACCAAATTTGGCATAAGGAGGTTTTTGAAGGAGAAAAATGTTTTTATGGTCATTGACTCACTCTTCCGCCTTTTGAAGAGGGGGGGGGGGAGCTCTCAAACAAATGAAACACAAATTTCTGCATAACTTGAGAACTAATAAAGCAAATGGAATCAAATTTGGCATGTGGATTTTTGAAGGTAAGACATATTTTTATGGTGGTTTTGAGACCCTTTGCCCTCTGAAAGGGGGAGGAAGGGCTCTCATACAAATGAAACGCAATTTTCTGCAAAACTCGAGAACTATTCAAGTAAATGAAACCACATTTTACATGTGGGGTTATTGGAAACAGGATTTTTATTTATATTAAAATGGATTTCTGTCTGACAGTCTGTCTGACCGATCGGAGTGAAAATATGTATGCAGGTATTTTTGGGGCTGGGGAAGGTTCTTATGATCGTTTGAGACTGCTTCCCCCTTCCGGCTCGCATACAAATGAAACACAAAATTTTGCATAGCTTGAGAATTAATCAAGCAAATGGAATCAAAAATGGTATGCGGGGTTTTTAAATGCAAGAAATGTTTTTATGGTGAATTCAAACACAAATTTCAACCAATTCTGAGAATTATCCAGGTAACTAAGCCACAAACTGTGTATTGTCTGGGTAAGAAGAATGTTCTGTTAGAAGTTTGAACTCCTTATTACTCAAAAAAAAAAAACTTATTAAAAAAAAGCGTCAGTTCTAGGTAATGTTCAGTCATTTAGTTGCAGGCGTAGCAACGCTCGCACCGGGATCAGCTTGTTAGATTATAAAAATTTCAATAGGTTAATATAATGTATTGCAGAAAATACTGTTGCAATCTTTACACTAAATTTAAGTGATATGAATAAAACTTTTTTTTTAAACTTTAAATAATTGAAAGACATTTGAGTAAACTTGTTGAACTAATATTTGTATTAGTTTTAAAAACATCCAGTATCCTGAATAAATGCAGTACAATGAGTGCAATGTTTTTGTAATCTTTATGATAGCTTTAAGTTTCGTAAATGACAATAATTGACTTATGTTTGCAATCTTTACTAATTTGATGATACTCAAATGTGATTTAAACATTAAAACCATCGCAATTACAGTTTTTGAGATGATTTAATCACAATTAAGAAATAGGAGGGGGGGGGTCCGTGAGCGTAACGTAATCAAAGGGGGGAGTCTAATCACGCGTTACTTATTGTTACATAAGGGGGGAGAGGGGGTCCAAAATCTCGTTTTTCTGCGTTACGTAATTTGTGCACCAAGCCCAAGTTTAAATGACTGTCAAATGACAAACACAGGTTATCAATAAACAGTCACCGCTAGCCCACCTACCTTAGTTTCTTCTTTTTGTGCAGCAAACTGTAAAATAAGTGAAAGATTCTAAGTTTTGTTGTTTTGATGGCATATTTATTATGTTCTTTTCTTGTCTTGGTACATAAAAAAAACCTTTGTCCTGCAAATTCATTTTTCTCTTCAAGAAAGATCAAACTATAGTAGAAATTATACATGTCAAAATAAAGTGCCCACTTCTTATTTTCTTTAAAAAAAAAAACAAGTTGTAGATCCAGTCTGTTGAGTGATCAGTAGTTGATGTGTCCTCCCCTGGCCTTCAACAGTTTTTGCAAACGTTGCGGCATACTCTCCACCAGATTCTTCAGGTGTTGTGGGTCAAGATCTTCCCAGGCGTTCTCAAAAGCTTGAAAATAGTTATGTTTGTTGGTAACTCCTGTCTTATCAACTCGTGAGGAGATCGCAGTAAGCTTTGCCAGCGGACGGTTGATTTTTTGTTAGCTGTCACGGTTTTTCTGTTCATTTGCGGTTAACAATTTGTAAGCACAAGGAGAGCCACCAAAATAAAGGAAAAAACGGTTTGCTAAGGGGGGCAATAGTAGCATTAGAGCTTGCTCTCGTTTCTTTCAATCACACATGATGGTCAATGATCTTCGACAAGAACAATAATGAATTGGCTCCGTAAAGCTAACATATTTGTGCCTACCTAATAGATGAACTAGTTAAAATAACTTCATTAAGCTTCATTTGTGGTGCTGAGAGACCATGTTACGTGTAAATAAGAATAATCTGCTCTTCAGCAAGCTCTCTCTCTCTCTCTCTTTCTCTCTCTCTCTCTCTCTCTGAAAATTTGCCCTCCAGTTAAGTAATTTATGAAATTAGTCCTACATTCCTAGAAGTAGAGAAAGAAACTATTCAGCACTTTGGGCACATCCCCAAAACATCAGAAAACGACAAAAAACTTCTCGAAAGACCAGGTAGAAACTTCGAAGAAATTTCAGAATTTTGGAATGAGGATTTCTTGAAGTTTAGGAAGAAACCTCTCAAAAGAACATAAAAAAAAACTTGGCAGAAGCATTGGAGGTACTTTCTAGTAGTTTGAGCATTTCTCAGAGTTCGGGAGAAAACTAACCAAATGATCAGAAGAGAACTTTTCAGAAGTTCTGGAAAAAATTTCCAAAGAATTTTCCTAGAAATTCGGAAGAAGAATTTTCGAATGTTTCATAACATTTTTTGCGGATCTGAATTGGACTGAGAAAGAATATGCCCAGGAAAATATTCTTCGAATTCCAGGAAGAAACTTTCCAGAAAGGGCACTGCCAATAAGTTCAAGATAAGTTTCTCAAGAATTTCAGGAAAGAACTTCTCTGAAGATCAGGAGAGACATTTCTAGAAGTTCCGAAAGGAGACTCCCCAAAAGTTTTGTTAGAACTACCCTGAAGTGCTAGAGACCCAGGTAACACATCTTCATGCTTTTATGTTGAGTAAGCTTCTTTATTACCAAATCTAGTCATGTACAAGTATTTTCAACCGTTATAAAACTTGTGTGTTGCTTTGCAGAGCTTTTCTGAAGTTCAGAATCGAATATTCCAGAATTTCTGAATGAGGCTTTTGCAAAACTTAGGAATTCCCAGAAGTTCAGGCAGATACTTCTGAAAAAAACAGGAAAATTCTGTCCGGGAGTATAAAAGGTACTTTCTAGTACTAGCAGAAATTTCTCAGAAATTTTCAGGAAAAAACTCCCCCAAAGTTCGGGAGACAACTTCCCGGAAGTTAAGAGGAGGACTTCTCAAAAGCTCAGGAAAAAACTTCCAACAAATTTGAGGAAATTTTTGAAGCAATTCTAGAGACTATCCCAAAGTTCAGGAGAAACTTTCCTCGCAGTTCAGGAAGGGACTGATCAGAAGTATGTTAAGTAATTAATTAAGTAATAATGAATCAGGAAGAAACTTACCAAACTGACGTATCTGATTTGCAAACAAAAAGGGGACGTAAGATTCAAACGAAAATTTCAAACGTAAGATAATCAGTGACAGTCCTAAGAAGCTGTGGAAGCTTATTCCGGCTGTGATACTTTTACTGGAGAAGAGCTTGCGATCAGGTTCGCGTAATGATAAGTAATGATTTTTATTTCAGTCTCTTAAATCTAGGAAGCTTATTTCTACACTTGGTACTTAGTCTATGGGCGTTAACCTTTCTGGTCTCCAAATGTAGTGAACCAATCACTACAATTTGTCACATGTGTTGGTGATTCATTATGGCGTTCCATTCGTCGTAGTACTATAGGCGAAGGTTGCCGAAAAGAAATAACAAAAGAATTTAGTCTGTTGTTTCCGGGTCACCATGAATGCGTTTATTTGTAAGCATTCTGGGCCTGGGTCCGGAAAACATATGGTTGCAATTATTTGGATGTTTGATGGCATCAACACGGAAGGTACTGATGTTTTATATTTGGTGTTTGTTTTCTGGTGTGACCGTTGAATGTCAACTTGGTGGGTCTAGAAAAAAAAGTCTTCGTGGAATTTATGATTATGAGTCAAGTTGCATGTTAAATATTGAAATGGGTTATGTTACGTATTATGTTACACTACAAAGCAATCAACATAAAAATCGAAAAAAAGGAATCATATTCATTGCTTACGACATACAAACGTATGCATTAAAAATAAATCTCGATGAGACAGCATCGATGAGAAGCAAAAGAGTGGCTTTGACATCCCCTTCTCGCTGATTGTCAGCCACTGCAGCACCTCTTTGCGGAACTTGGTGTGTGAAATGAACTTCACCTCGAAGCTCACTTCCTTCGTGGGGCAAGTAGAATACGAAATACCCTGCCAGTCGTTGCATCCAGGGTAAGATAGGTCTCGTCGTCCATCATCACCGCCACGTCGCGATTCTTCGGGAAAATATAGCTAACCATCTTATTGGGCCACCGCCGCTGCGTCATTGCCTGCAGCTCCGAAACCAGTGGACGTGACTTCCGCTTCCTAACGTGTATGTTCATGTTCGCCAGGTACTTTTTCATTGTATGACCACGATGTAGTCACTTTTCCCTCGGTGGAGATTCTTGTCGCTCAGGGTCGTCGTCCGTCCGGAACTGGGCTTTCTTCCGATACTCTGATTATTCTCTCCCGTTTTTCAGGAAGAAGTTTACCGGAGAGGGCACGACCTATAGGATCAAGAAGGAATTTTTCAATAATATCAGAAAAGAACTCCTCAGTTCATACTGAAATTCAACTCTCCAGTTTAAGAGCACCTCAGTTCACAAGAGGACTCCAAGTTCACAACAGGACTTTTCAAAAATTTCTCGAAGTTCAGGAGATCCCTGAAGTTCAGGTAGATACTTTTGATAGAATCAGAAAAAAAACTTTCTAGTAGTTCAAGCAGGAATCTCAAAAATTCAGGAACAAATTTCCCCGATGTTCAGGAGAAAACTCAGGAAGAAACTTCTAACAACTTTAAGAAGATTCGCCAAAAAAATATGGAGAGTACTTTCCCAAATTTTTGGAGAAATTATCCTTGTTGTTCCGGAGAGAAGTTGTGGAAGTAATTATGTTCAGGAAAAAAAACTTACCAAATGTTTCTGGAATGTTATGATGGGTTCTTAGATGTGAATTTCGAAGAAAATAAGAAGTGGCTGTCAAGAAGTTCATGTGGAATTATGTCAGCAAGAAACTTTCCAGAATTTTAGCAAAGAGCCTTGTGGAAGATCAGGAGAGAACTTCCCTGAAATTCACTATCCCTGAGATAATCACTGACTAACCAAAGAAGCAGTCTATACAAAAATTACTCCACATTTCCAACCGTTCGCATCGTACTTTGAGGACACACACTCATGCAAGAATTACAATTCCATACTTTCCACCTAACCTCGTTTGGGAGATTTGATAAGAAAGAAAATTTCCCTGAATTTTAGCTGAGAATTATAAAAAAAAATTCAAGAAGTGTATTTATATATCAAAGAATCCATAAATAAAAAATAAATTGAGAAAAAAAATATTCTTTAGAATTAACCACTTAACTTAGGAAAAAGTTTAAACTCTTTACCAGATGGATAGAGAACTTCGAGATGAAATCGTTGAAATGCATATGGGAACGTCCAGTAATTACGTCACGCAAAAAATGACTTTTTATAACCCCCCCAATTACCAATTCCCTTGTCTAGCTGCTCTTTCGGGAAACCTGGTGAATGCGACCGACGGGAAACTTTTATGATTCGGACGGGACTTCTTCTTTCCTTATTGTGAATGGCACTCCTCTTTCTTCTTAAAGCTTCACAACACAATTTAAAATTATTTTCTCAAAGAATTTTTCTTAATAATAGAAAATACATTCACGGTAAAAAAATAAAGGAAAAAAAAGACAGCTCCTTGAAAATTCAACCGAACGCGGGCAGCTTGGCGGGCAGAGCCTCCTAGATTCTTCATAATAACTCCTCTACTGAATTATCTATCTATATATATAAAAATGGATTTCTGTCTGTCTGTCTGTCTGAACCTTATAGACTCGAAAACTACTGAACCGATCCGCGTGAAATTTTGTATGCAGGGATTTTTAGAACCGGAGAAGGTTTTTGTGATAGTAAAAGACCCCTCCCTTCTCTGGAAAGGGGCGCTCCCATACAAATGAAAGACTCATTTGTACATAACTCGAAAACTTATCAAGCAAAAGAAACAAAATTTAGCATGTGTAAGTTTTTGAAAGCAAGAAGAGTTTCTATGATGGTTTCAGATCCCTCCCCGTCCTGAAAGGGGGGGCTCCCATACAAATAAAATACAATATTCTGTATAACTCAAGAACTGATCAAGCAAATGGAACCAAATTTGACATATGGAGGTTTTTGAAGATAAATACTGTTTCAATGCTGATTTGAGACCCCTCCTCATTCTGAAGGGGGGGGGGGGTGGCTCCCATACAAATGAAACAAATTTCTGCATAATTCAAGAACTAACTAAGCAAATGGAAACAAATTTGGCATGTTGTGGTTTTTTAAGAAGAGAAATGTTTCTATGGTGATTTGAGACGCTTCCGCTTTCTGAAGGGGCGGGGGAGGGTCTCTCAAAAAATTAAACGCAAATTTCTGCATAACTCGGGAACAAATTAAGTAAATGGAACCAAATTCGCCAGATGAAGGTTTTTGAAGGAGAGAAATATTTCTATGATGGTTTGAGACCCCTCCGCCTTCTGAAAGGGGGGTTCCAATGCAAACGAAAATCAATTTATTGCATAACTCGAGAACAAATCAAGCAAACGGAACCAAATTTGGCATATGGAGGTTTTTGAAGGAGAGAAATGTTTCTATGGTAATTTAAGACTTTTACGCCTTCTGGAGCAGAGGGCCCATACAAATGAAACGCAAATTTGCGCATAACTCGAGAACTATTTAAGTAAATGAAACCACATTTGGCATGTGGGGGCCGCAGGATTTTTATATATATTAAAATGAATTTCGGTCTGACTGTCTGTCTGACTGATCGGAGTGAAAATATGTATGCAGGGATTTTTTAGGCTGGAGAAGGTTCTTATGATTGTTTGAGACCGCTTCCCCCTTCTGGAAAAGGAGAGGGCTCCCATACAAATGAAACACAAATTTCGGCATAGCTTGAGAACTAATCAAGCAAATGGAACCAAAATTGGTATGCGGGGTTTTTTGAATGCAAGAAATGTTTCTATGGTGATTTCAAACACAAACTTCAACAAAGCCTGAGAAATATCCAGGTCCCGAAGCCACAAACTGTGTATTGGCTGGGTAAGAAAAATGTTCTGATAAAAGTTTAAACCCCTTCTTAGTAAAAAAAACTCAGTTCTTTGTAATGTTCATTCATGTAGCTACAGGCATAGCAACGCTCGCACCTGAATCAGCCAGTTATCCATGATATAGATATTGACACCTGTTCACAAATTAGTTAATAACTTCTTCGAAAAATACTTCAAATCGCATCTTTGGAACAGCGTCCCAATGAGGTTTTCTACATAGCAATAACATAAGTGTAGCTTAGCTTAGCTTAGCTTGACTGACAGCACGTGAATGGGGCTGGAAGAAACCGGTCACTCTCACTGTACACGTTTCAGTGACTCAATTTCTTTAATAATCAATAACGGCGCCGGCCACGTCCTTGCTATCAGGTGGGAATAGGGAAGGAAAGTTAGTGGACCTTTGCTATTTAGGGACCGTGTTTACCTCTGCATTCCCACAATGGTCACAGGAAGGAGGTTTTTCTATGTTAGTACGGTAGGGTTTAAAGGTAGGATGATGATTCACTTGATAAGTGATGTGATCATATATAATAGTTCGACACGGAGCTTTCACAAGGCCCCCCTCCGCAAACTCCCCGAAAATGCTAACCCAATCATAGTGAACTAACACGATGATTGCACAGAAGAGGAGTTTCCCTTTACAATAGAAGTGGTAGCCCACTTAAGCGAGTCTACATTTTCACGAAATCAGCAGAAGAAGCCACTGCCCACGCTTGCGACACCGGCCCCCATGAAAAGTACATGTCGAATTCATATTATTCAAGGGACAAAATGGATAACAATTACCTGTTACGCTCCACGTTTTTGAGAGCACTTACCACCTCTCAATTGTCTGAAAATCCTTTGCGGAACCAACTGGTTAACGATCTGCTTCTTCCAAAGTATCTAAATGATACCTACCCCGCCATGCTAGCCCTATATATCATTGCACGTAAACGAAAATAGCATCGTATCTCAAACTTATTGCCTTTTCAATCTTTGTGCTCAAAATAGACACAGAAGCCAAGCTCAGGCACGTCACTAATCAACGCAGCCTTGTCACGAACACTTTTTCTTCACCGGTGAAAAATCTTCAGCTTAGCATCCTGCTATGCGCTTCGATCGCCAACTTTTGCTCGCCTGACATCCGCCTACGATCCGGATCGATTTTTTGCACTTTTCATTTCCCCGAGGATGGAACAATTTGACAAATCAACACTACGAGAACTCGTCCACCGAAATATTTTACAAAACGTCAATCAAAACAACTAAGAAAACACGAAAAATCGGAAGTAAAGTTGTAATTTTCACGGAAGGAAAAATATTTGCTGTCATCATCGAACAAGGCACACTTCGATCCATCTAAATAGCAATAACATAAGTGGTATTCACAAAACAAGACTGACAAATGTAAATGATAATTCTGTCGAAAATTACAGCTAAATTGATGAAAGTTCTCAATTATTGCATTGGGTAATTTTTCAATGACCTATTGAAAAATGTCAACACTATAGTTAACAGTAGAGTCCGGTTGACGACTCGATCAGATTCAGTCGGCTTCTGTAATGCGCAATTTTGCTCGACTCGACAGTGTCAAGTTACTTAGTTACTCGACTTGACTTTCATAATTGGCCTCAAAGTATTGAAATAACGTCACCAACAAATATTCAATCCTAATTTTCCACTTCTCTTCCCGTTCCAGAATGAATCCATCCGATGGCGAAAGTTAGCCATCTCCCAATGCGACGCTACCCAACGGACCAGTCGACGAACGGGACGACGACCAATGTAGACACCATCAACTTCTATCCACCGGCTAACAGCTCTAGTCAACGGGTAAGTCTCCCAGCTCAATTCACATTTAACAAAACACCGCAAATCGACCTTCGAACCACCAGATCCGTGCATTTTCGCACAACACGTAGGCTTTCTTCCCACGCAAACGAATTGCCGTAGTCAGTCACGTGGAAAATGCTAAAATATTCAAATTCATTTCGCAGATATCCATTCTGATGGAAGCCCTCCCCGGTAGCACTCAAACGTGGCGTCTAGGAAAGTCCGGAGCTTTTTCTCCTTCGGACTTCTGCTACTTTTCCACTCGACTGCACCGGGACCTCGCCGCCCCTCCTTCGCCCAGCAGACGCACGCAACGGAAGGACCGCAGGAACTCTCCTCTCGATCGTTTCAGCTTCGGGTTGTAAATATTTTCCTGTCTGTCCTTCCTTCGGCATGGAGATTGCGTTGGGCCGTGAAAATTATCCAACTTTTATGAAAATGGGAAGGAATTTTAATTGGAATTTTCACCGTTCAGGTGCTACGTGCCCAATTATTTCGACTTGGTTCTCACGGAGGGCGGGGCCAAACTACTCCTTACAACTGATCGCCTTTACAGTTCGAATCAATCGAAACGCCACTTTTTTTTAAAACATGCCATTTTTCAGATAACCCCGAAAAAAAATTGAATCACTTCGCTCGGAATAAAATAGATTGAACAAGTCAAAAGCAGCGAGCGCCAGGCAGCTGCTGATTTTCCTGGAGAAAAATGAAGCAACTCATTTGTTTCGGCCGACACGCGCTCATATATCAGTCATGAGGCGAAGGGGAGGGGCTGAGGATGAAGGTGGGCAGTTCCAGAACAAGCCCGGTAGTTATGTTTGTATGTGATTTTCTCGGTTTTTTCGTCTGAAACCGGCAGAAAAGTCATTTATTAAGGAACGGAAATGTGGCTTCACAGCGGCTGTTGTACGTGTGTATGGATGTGTATGTGTGTGTGAGTGTGGAAAATGGGTATTTTTTATTCTACACAGACGTGGTGAAATAAATTGCTGCCTCTTCTGTTGCTGCGAGGTAGGCCTCATTACGGAATTGGCCTAGGAAACTGCCTTAGGCGGCTGGGGAAATGGGAATCAGTTGTTGGAGATAAATTGGCTGGAAAATGAAAAGTTTTCTTTTTCGCAAACTTCAATTGGGAAGAGAAGTTTTATTCAATGAAAGAAATGGCATTCGTCATCATTTCGAACATATGGTGGCAGGGAGGGTAACATGCGTGTTCTTTTGTAAAATGCTAATTTGCAAAAGTTCTGCGCTGATTTTTGGTTGAACTTTTTCTTGATTTTTTTGCGCGATGAATTTTAATAATAAACTTTGCCATGTTGTGGAGTTAGACTGATTTGTGTCAAATGAGCCATCCGGATGACGAATGAGCGTGTTCGCTGAATATTTCATAAGTTAGAAGCAGTCTTTCATATGGGAAATAAAATAAGGTCCATGGGAAAAGATGGAGATATATGCAAAACAGAATTGAAATGGACAAAGTAAATTTGTCCATCATTGGTGAGATCTGTCCTTTCTTACAAAAATAAATTTATGGTGTTATTTACGGTTCGAAAACAGATCACGTAGAGCTTTTTTTTGTTTTTTACAAATGATTTACATTCTAAGTGGTAAGCTAGAGGGGCCCGTCAGCCTTAGTTTAAACCAAATATATGTGAAATTTTTATTTATTTGGTAAATCCAATCGATTATATTTTTTTTCACAAGCTCCCTCTTGATTTTAAATTAAGAAAGAATTCGATAACCTACCTAACTTTTTACAAACTTAAAACTAGCTTGTGAGATCGCGGATGATCTGGTGAGCAGTTCTGGCACAGGATTCTCTGAATCTAGCCAGGGTTGGTGTTCTCCGTTCTTCAGGTGTTGGACCTGAAGACCAGCCAAGCGATGGATCTCGGAGTCCTAGTCCTTGGGTGACTGTTCAGAATCATTCTCAGGAGATTGAATAATCTGTAGTTTAACATGGTGGGACTAAGCGCATGACTCCCAGACTGGCAAAGTGTATTCAATCACCGGTAGGGTTATTTGCTTGTGGATAGTAAGCCTATTTTTAAGGGATAGGGAGGACCCTCTGTTGATGAGAGGGTATTGTGATCTCCTAAGGATGGAGCACTGGGATCTAAAAAGCATTTTTCTACCAATGCACAGTAGTCCAAAATGGGAATATAGCTGCAAAGATACATTTTCGGCCTAAGTTTGAAGTTTTGAAGAGAAATTGTCTTCCACAAAGTTGTTTTTAATAACAAGGCGCTTCTTTCGGAGTGAATAAAAACTAGGGTGGTTCTTATCTTCAGAGAAAGTGAAATTCTAACTTTTTATTTGCCGAAATAAAGGCATGCATTACTGGAAAAATGTGTTGAATAAATGATTTCAAGCAATTTTTTCTGTACCTTTTGATACGACCGAACTAGAGCATTTTGTCCTACGTAGCATAGGGTGTCCCTATAAAAATCAGTTATTTTGCTGTAACTTTTTTATTTCAAATTTTTCAGCAAAGTGGTCTTGGCATTGATTCTAGAACAATAAAAGTTACAACTTTTGATGTGCTAAAATTTTCGTTTTTGTATATCAAACAAAATTTATTATCGTTTTTGTATACAAAATAGGCCTTTTTTAAAATGTGGGTTTTTCGAGTTGGGGCAAAACAAAAAAAATTATCTCAACAAGTACTTTTATTATTGCACCTTTCTGAGAAAGGTTATTTTTAAAATTGAGTAAAACACATTTAAAAAGGGCGTAATTTTTTAAAGAAAATCGATACTTACTCGCTAAGGGTAAGAGACATTGGCCAGATTTACACTTCAAAACTTTTTTCTTTCAAAGTTTTTAAAATCATTCGAAGACAAAGTTGTTGGCAAATTTGAAATAAAAAAGTAGGAGCAAAAAGTTTTTTTTTTTGCAAGGACACTGGAAAAAATGTTCTAATTTGATCAGATCAAAAGGTACAGAAAAAAATATACCATCAAAGTTGCTTAAAGTTATTTATTCTACAACTTTTTTTAATAGTGTATGGCTTTATTTCTGCAAATAAAAAAGTTAAATTTGCGTTATCTCTGAAAATAAAAACCACCCTTGGTGTAATTCACACCAAAAGAAGCGCTTTTTATTTTTTTTAATAAAACCAACTTTTGAAAAGACAATTTTGCTACACAACTTCAAACTTCGGCTGAAAATGTATCTTTCCAGCTAAATTCGCATTCTGGATCCCATGAACAAGTTCTAACTAGTGTAACTAACTGAAAACGGTTGAGCTACTATGATCAAACAGCAAAAGAATCCTATAGCGAAACTACTCATCATTAATATTGGAAGTAAAAACTTTCTGCAGGACGGTTTTGCTAAAGATAATTTAGGAGTTGTCCCTACAGAAAAAACAGTTTTTTGCTCTTACTTTTTTATTTCAAATTTGCCAACAACGTTGTCTTCCGAATTAACGACTTTCTTACCAAAAAATTACACCCTTTTCAAATGTGTCTTATTTAGCTTAAAAAAATAACCTATCTGCATGTTTTCCAGACATGATATTGAAATACTAAAAATCCAGTCAAATGCAGGTAAGAAACATGTTTTGGTTTCGCTCCAACTAGAAAAACCAACATATGAAAAGGCCTATTTAGTTTACAAAAACCATAACAACTTTTGTTTGACTGACGATAGAGACAATTTCAGCACACCAAAAGTTGTAACTTTTACTGTTTTCGAATCAATTGGAAAACCACTTTGCTGAAAAAATATTGAATTAGAAAAAATTGAATAAATAAAATTTCCCGATCAGGTTTCTCATTGTAGTGGTGGATTAATTGATCTTTCTAGTGCAGATTTGAACTCGGGAGAAATTCAGGGTAGCTTTCAGAATAAGTCTCCCGCTAATTTTTACTGAATGCCGTCTGTGAAGCATTAAATCGGAGTACTTAGGTTCCAAGAGGATCTATGTGACAATTTTCGGGAACTCCCAAGAGAACTTTTCCTGTCGAGTGAGATGTTAATTAAAAGCCGGGAAAAACTAATCTTTCTGCGCTCGTATGGCAGCTAATATATATTGTATTCGTTTACCATATTGGCGAACTTCTGTTTCGATTGTACAATTTTTAAATGATTCTAATGAGAATAGCATACCTGTGTTTGCAATTACTATGATTTTTTTAAACGGCATAGAGGCGTTTACGCAACAGTGTGAGGTTTTTGAACGCTAATAACTCTCGTTTGTCTGAACAGAATGACTTCATCTAATCACCATTTGATCAGACAAACTTACATTTTTTTTGCTTGAAAATTTCAATAAAGTACTATTAGTATAAGTAATTAAAATTTTTACTTAAAAATGACCTACTTTTGCTCCCATACAAATCTGCATATTAACAAGTTGAAAATATGGTTTTCCCTTTCCGGGTCCTCAAAAACGGGTAGCAAATTGTCTTTTAAATTACATTTAGTTTCATTCCATGTTTAGCACAGCACTAGTTACACCCCTCAGCTGCAAAATTATTTTGCTCTGTTGCCGGTTTCTGGGTTTAGGAATGGGTGATGTCGATGCGATTTTTACAGAATCGATATTTTTACCTCACAATTTTCTATCAATGGTGAGACCGAGATAAACTATACTTCACTTCCACAGTTCGATGGGAGCACTACCGAAGGGGACTTTCCACGTGCACCGGAACGAAACAAGCCGCTTTGATTTTGAGGGTGGAAACAGAATGGTCTGTGTTTTTGCTGCATTAATACAAACCTTCCAGCTGTTGAAATAGTCCGGACGGGACATCCAGGCCTTCCTGGAGTTTACGTGTCAAGAGTTCGCATAACTCGACTCTTGTAGATGATGGCAGTGTTATCTGCGAAAATAGACAAAATACCACCAACCGATAGTTGAAGAGTCTCTGAGAAGTGAACATGTTGAACAATGCAGTGATCGCGGAGGCTACCACTGGGGATCCCAGCGTCAACATTGAACATATCGGATTAGGAACTACTGAGACTAGACACTAGAATCGTCTGTTCGCTTAGTAATTTTTGATTAAGACGTAAGTAACCCTTCACCAGTTGTCACTGTGGAATAACCTCTCCAAAGTTCGAACTGCTCCGGGAGAAAGTTCCGGCAATTATGGCAGAAGCTCGTGCCCGGACCTCATCGCGGCATGACCACAGGCTACCGGAAATTCGCAATGTGCTGGCCAAGTGCATTGGCTTTTTCAACAGGTGTTAGTAGTAGCTATGGGTCCGTATTTTGATCAGGAGAGGATCACGTAAAGTTTCGATGACTTGTACACATACACTTCCACTCATAATTACGAACTCGCTTGGAAAAGTTGTGCAACACTCATTGCAATAGGATGTCGAAAATCCATTTCCTTTAAATTGACGACGAATTTGAAAGATGATTCATAGTGCTGGACTTGATCGAAAACGCTGATCGTTGTTCGAAGGCCGACCGACTTGCCCGTGGTCTTCCTAGGCGGTCTGAGGATTTTCCCCCAACGATTCCACGACGAATGATTTTCGACACGGTGGAGACGCTGAGCATCAATTGAGAGGCAATTTGGTACATGGATTGCCACCATTTGCTAGTTTGCATTTGCTTGTTGGGCTCAACCCGCTTCCATTTTACACTTCCCTCTTGCGAAGTAGAACGACTTGTAGCACCACGATTTGGGAATGTTATAATTTGTGTTTTACATCTATAAACGTTCAAACTGTGATAGATGAAAATAAATAATGATACAAAATATAAGAAAGAGAAATAGGCCTATCTGTCAAAAGATAAGCTCATAGTGGAATTAAAAGGAATTTGCTCGAGATTACTAGCGAAAATTTAAAAAAGTGTTTCAAGGTTTAATTTTTTATTTTTTTAAAAAGTGATCAATGGAGTATTAAATTTTAAATTCTCCTAGTTTCCCAAAGAAAAAGAAGACAAGCATCATACAACATCATACTTTACCTCTTATACGGGCGATCAAGAATCGTTTTCGCGTCATGAGCTCTGTTTCAGCTTGCGCACCCTTCAGGCAAATGTGTAAGTAAGTTTTTATATTTGCACCCATAAAATGAATAAAATACCACAGATTTCAATATTCTTCCACCTAGGCCACCTGTTCCACTGTTTGCCACCTTGGCAACCGTAGTTAGACAGTGATACACCACAACTGTCACCCTTACTTACACGGTAAGCGTCCTTTACCCATTAATGGGTACGGTTTATTATTATTGTTATTCCTCCTGTGGAAATTTTTACCCATTTTACCGTAAAACATTTTTCAGTGTTTTTCAGTAAAATGGGTAAAAAATCCACAGGAGAATCCACAATAATAATAAATCGTACCCATTAATGGGTAAAAGAAGCTTACCGTGTAGAGTAGCGTGGCAGACGTACTACTCGATTTGACCTGGTTACGCATGTCCACACGGCCAGTCGTTTCAACTCAGTTTTGAGTCGTTTTTGACTCACTTTTGTCAATAGTGGAGTTACTCAAATTTGAGTAAATGTTACTGGCATAGACAAGTTGACAAATCAAAAACATCCTTCTGATTTGATTCGATGTTTTTGATTTGTCGACGTGCCAATTCCATTGACGAAAGTGAGTCCAAAACGACTCAAAACTGAGTTGAAACGACTGGCCGTGCACTTTTTTGTCCCTCCCATTCTCGCCCCCCCTCTCTCAGCATTTCTCAGCATTTCTCAGCATAACGATAAATTGAGAGTGAGTATTTAATTGACTGCCACTGTTTCTGATTGCCTCTTCCACTTTGAATATGCAGTGAATCAAGCATCGAAATATGGAATAACTTCAATATGAAGTGAATCAGATATATTAAATAACTAAACATGAAGTGAATCAGTGCTACATCTCTTGGTCATGAAGTAAATCAGACCTGAATCACTAAAATTAGGAGTGACGCAGTCCTGAATTACTTGATTTTGAGGTAATTCAATACTGAATGTTATGCAGACTTGAATAATTTGAATTCTGAAGGGCATTTGTGATTAAAAATGTATAGTTATTTCAATTTGAAGTCAGTCAGTCCCAAATCACCTAAATTTTAGGCCAAGCAGTCATGAAACACTAAAACATGAGGTGAATCAGATCTAAATCTCTTGAAAGCAGAGCGAACCAGAGCTAAAAAATGATCAATCTCTTGAATATGAAGTAAGTCAATTCCGAATCACTTGAATGTGTGGTTGAACTAGGCCTGACTAACTGAAATAACTGAAGTGAATCAGCATTATATCACTTGAAAATGAAGTGAATTAGACCTTAATCACTTCAATATCTACATTGCAATATGAAAATCAGACCTGAACGATAAGAACATGAAGTGGAGCTGAATTAAATCACATGTTTGTGTGGTGAGTTTGTCCTGAATAAATGTAATTTGAGATAAATTCGACCTGAATCACTTGAACATGATGTGAATCAGCCTTCAATCACATGAATATGAAATGAACCAGACATGAATCACTTGAATGTGTGGTGAGTCAGTGCTAAATCATTTGAATTTGAGATGAGCCAGTCCTGCATCACTTGTAGATGAAGTGGATCTGACTTGAATCACAAAAATATGAAGTTGATCAGGCCTGGATCACTTGAATGTGAAGTAAACCAAACCTGAGTAACTTTTATGTGATGTGAGTCAGTCCTGAATTACTTTAAATTGTGGTAAGTACATCCTCAATCACTTGAATATCAAGTAAATCAGACCTGATTCACTAGTGTACTATATGAATCCAAGACCTAAATCACTAGAACTTGAGGTGAGTCAGTGCTGAATCACTTGAATACGAAGTGAATGAGGCCCATGCAACCTCTTCTGTAAAACTTTGCCTCGAACTCGAACTTTCTATCTCATCAGAATCACAAGGTAGAACAAATTGGAAAACTGAATTTTCCATGCTCACTAGTGCCACGTTGCGGTGGAATTCCGAGAAAAATCCTCCTTCCAAATGTCATTGATCTTCTAACCAACTTTACCGAAACCTAGAACTTTTCCATGCTGACAAGCACCACGTAGTGGTGCAATTTTAAATAAAACGGTGCAGCTTCCGGATGCCATTGACCTTCTGAACAACTTTACCGAAGACTAGAACTTTCCATCTTATCAGAATCAAAATTGAAAATGCTCAATTTTCCATGCTCACTAGCGTTACGTAACAGTGTTATTCCAAACCAAACGAGCAATTTTTTTAAATGTGCTTGACCTTTTGAAAAACTTTACTCAGAACCGCACCTTTGCAGGTACTAAAGGTCTCGAGATATACCATCATAAATGTATCTGAAATAAGGTGATGCTAAACTTCTTGAGGTTATGCAATATTCGACTGAGTGTTGCAATACTTTTCCATGCGAGTCCGTACTTATGACTTGTAGAGTATGAACAAAGCACTTTATTTGACTAACATTTACATTTAAATGAATGGACAAAAATTGCCTATTTTTCATAGGTTTACCTTCACCCGCACTGACAAAACTACCCATGCAGCATCAATCATAGTAACCCATGAGTCAGCAGACAAAATTTGACAGCTCTATCAGTCGAACTCTAACCGTAATGGCAAAAACAGTGAAGCAACTCCGATCAGAAGCATGCGCGTTCAAAGAACGGTACCGCGCCGCGTCGAAACCGGACACCGTGCGGCACTTTGTGGACGCCGGATACGCCCGTTCCGGCACCTACAATATCTTGACACTATTAGACAACAATCAGAGCATCGAAAGAAAGACCGGTTCCGGACGGACGTCGACCCTGAGCAACAATAAGCTCCAAAGGATGCTGAAGAGGAAGACCGAGGAAAAAGTGGCTACATCGCTGCGTGCGCTTGGCCGGGAGGTCGGTTCAACCAACCAAACAGTGAAAAATTACCTGGCGAACATGAACATACATGTCAGGAAGCGGAAGTCGCGTCCACTGGTTTTTGAGCTGCAGGCAATGACGCAGCGGCAGCGGCTGCAGATAAGCTGGTCAACTCGATTTTCCCGGCGATGGAGAAGGGTGCTGATGTGGCTGACGATCAGAAAGCCGCTCTTCTTCTCGCTCCGGACTGGCCGTGAACGTGTAAATTTAAAGTACGAAATGCCTGCCGGAAGTTGCGTAGTTCAACAAGAAATACCATAAGGGCGAAGACGCGGTGTTCTGGCCGGAACTGGCGTCAGCCCACTACTCGAAGCGATCGTTGGAGGAGATGGAGTGGCTGAATATCGATGTGGTACCCCAGTCGGTGAATCCGCTGTACGTTTCCCAGCTGCGTCCCATCGAGAATTTCAGGGCCAACCTGAAACGTAAGATCTACTCCAACAATTTTGTCGCGAAAACTGAGGAGGATAATAAAATAAAACGAAGAAGAACTCAAAAACATTTTTTTTTTTAGTTTTTGTTAATTTTCGGATGGCCATTCGCCAGGGCGTAGATTTTTTTTTTGCAAGTAACCTCAAAAAATAACCAACCAAGAAAATTTAACAAACCAAAGGAAGCAATTATATGTCTTAGCTTTCTTTTTATCACCATCCGAAAAAAGTACATTTTTTCCATATCAATTTGCTACTGTAGCTCGATAAGTTATGGCCCATGTCCGAAGCTAGTCACTTCCCCTGAGGTACCCTGAATATGTCCGTATCGGTTCAGCATTTTACTGCTCTGCAAAATCTAGTGTAATTTCAGGCCTCGGATTATGGGTATTAGTTCGGGATCATGAGCATGAGCATGATTGACCGCCCGAGGATGCTACTCCGTTGATGTCAGATCAACTGTTAATACACAGAGAACCAGCAAATGATGCTTGGAAGTTACATACATCCTCAACATGTAACAACCGTTGATCTAAAGCCGGCCCCGGCTGAATGTCAAAAAAAAAAATGAAAGGAGCCCGACCAGCGGATTATATTTTTTTTTATCAAAATGATAACAAAATTTGCAACAAACAAAAATTTTGGGTAAAATTGTGTTGAAAGAGTGAATTATACCTCAATTGAAACCGACTTTGTTACAACAACATAGGCTGCCTTTATTTTATTATGAACATATTTGTTTCATTTGTATGAGAGCCATCTTATCGGAGATCCAATAATTATAGTCAAATAGTAAGGAGGAGAGGGGGGGGTATAAAAAGTCAGTTTTGTATGACACAATTAATGGACGACAGGGATCTCAAACCAACACACGAAACATTTGTTGTCTTCAAAAACCCTCACACACTAACTTTGGTTCGATTTATGCAGAAATTTGTGTTTCAATTAAATGATACCCCCTACTCACACCCCCCTCCCCTTCCAGAGGAGGCAGGGGTCTCAAACAATCGAAAACCCCAAAAATCCCTGCATAAAAATTTTCACACCGATCAGTACCCAACAAACATCCACCCTAAATAACTGGTTGTTCAAACAAATTTGGAGATGTTGTTTGACTTTTTCCTGTATTGAAATTATCCCTCCAAATGTGGTTTCATTAGCATTAGCATAAGCATTAGCATTGACGTTTGCACACCTCGTGGATGGAGCTACGATGAGGAATAATTCGTTGAAGACATTGCATGCCACCATGAAACGAAACCTGATTACGGTTACTGTTACGTTTCTTCACGCAATCTCCACGAAGACACTCCTCGATCGCTCACCTGGCCACGTCCATGCAACCGTTGGTGATAGGGAAGATTTGGTATCTACCTTAAGAAGACACGGGGAACCCACGTAGCCTTCAGTAGATACCAAAGGAAAAAGGAAATGAATAGTCGAAGAGAATAGTTGAACAGAATGCCCTGTTTGGTGTACAGAACAAAAATGTATTCAAAAATAGTCGTTGGGAGCATCTAGTCTAAGAAGGTTAAGTGATGCTCCATTTCTTTTCAAACGGTTGGGACTTTAGCATTAACTATAGTCCTAGCTCCCTATGGCTTATGGTTATAGCGCCATTACTCGCTCTCTGAAAAGAGAAAAATGTCTAAAGATATAAGAACGGGTACTCAAAAAGAACTTGTCAGATTTCTTAGATTGCTGCGAACACTCACACATACACGCATATATACACTTATTCATGGTTTGCAAGTAGCTTCAAATGTTCAGAACCGTTTCCCACGTTAATACACAAATCACGAAAACACAATTATTAATAACAAAAATAATAATAATGATGATAAAGATTAATGGTTCTAGTAATGAATAAACAATGTGAAACAAGAAAATATATACAGTAAAGGGATGTTACAATATAAACTGAAAATTACTTGTCTGCCGACTGTTGCCTTGCTACAACCGCTTCGTGTCTTGACGAAGAATCCCCACTGAGCCCTCGCGGCACGATAAGCCGGCCAGTTCAGCGCATGGGTCTAACCAGAGGAACTGCGCTCTTTAGAGTTACTAAATACACTAAAAAGCGACAACCAAAATCACGAGGCAAAACAAACAGAAAGGGCGAAAAACAGAAAATACAACACGGCGTGCCGCTTTACATTAAAAAAGAATGGTGGCGGATCCGACAGCGCTTTAAGACTGCACGGGTGCTTAAGTTGTTCGATTTTGAAAAATGGGTACTTAGCTGAATTCACAAAATATCCATTGGCATTGATGCAACGAGGAAGTCGCCGGCACCGCCGCACTAGGAAATTTTGTTCTGTCCTTCTGTTCCCGTCTTCCGACTTTTCCATACTCTTCTTTTCGTTTGGGGCAGCCATCATTGTCCGGGAGACTACTGTTCACAACCGGCACATTTTTCACACTCCATAGTCACTTCATAGCGGCATCTATCCGGCACCTAATCGGTTCACCAGCGGATTGTGCGACTGATAAGCACGTTTTGGGCCTCGGTGGGACCGACTTCACACGAAACTTGGACACCCCCTCTAGAACCACGCACTGTTCACACTTTTCAAGAACACACTAGTCCAACCTCGAAAAACAAACGCACTAAACCACTACAGAATGGATTCCTGTCAAAAGAAAACTTGAAATTTCTTGATTAGTTCTCGAGTTATGCAGAAATTTGTGTTTCAATTGAATGAGAGCTCTCCCCCATTTTCCCCTTCCAGAGGGGGCAGGGGTCTCAAACAATAGAAAAACCCAAAACCCCTGCATACAAATTTTCACGCCGATCGACTCAGTACTTTCCGAGTCTATAAGGGTCAGAAACACAGAAATTCATTTATACGTATTGAAATTATGCCTCCTGAAATCCCCATATGCGAAATGTGGTTTCATTTGCTTGAATATTTCTAGAGTTATGCAAAAAATTGTCTTTCATATGTATGACCACCTCCCCCTCTTCAACCGGTGGAGGAGGGAGGGTCCTGAGCTACCGTAGAAACATTTCTTATCTCCAAAAACCTCCACGTTCTAAATTTGGCTCGATTTGTCTGATTAGTTCTCGATTTATGCAGAAATTTGATGTTCATATGTAGGCGAGCCCCTCTCTTCCAGAATGGGGAGGGGCCTCAAACCACCATAGAAATAAGTCTACCTTCAATAATTCCTACATACCAAATTTGATTCCATTTGCTTGATTATTTTTCGGGTAATCCAGAAATATGTGTTTAATTTGTATGGGACCCCTGTCTCCAGAGGGCGGAGTGACTCAAATCATCATTGAAACATTTTTTGCCTTCAAAAACCTCCACATGCCAACTTTGGTTCCATTTGCTTGACCAGTTCTCGAGTTATGTAGAAATTTGTGCTTCTATTGTATGAGATCCCCTCCTTTCACAAATGGGACGGATCTTGAGTCACTTTAGAAACATTTCTTGCCGTCAAGAACTTCCATTAGCCAAATTTGGTTCCATTTGATAAATTAGTTCTCGAGCTATGTAGAAATTTGTGTTTCATTTGTATGAGAGCACCTTCTTCAGGAGAAAAAAGGGGTTTCGAATCAGCATAGAAACATTTCTTGCCTCCTGAATACCCTACTTGCCGAATTTGGTTCCATTTGCTTGATTAGCACTTGAGTTATGCAGAAATTTGTGTTTCATTCGTATGGGAGCCCAAGGGGGGAGGCTGAAAGGGGTCAGGAAAGGAGGGGTAAGTTGTTATCATAAGAATCTTCTCCGGCCCTGAAAACAACCGCCAAACAAAATTTCACGCTGATCGGTTTAGTAGTTTTCGAGTCTATATGGTTCAAGCAGACAGACAGACAGAATTCATTTTTATATACATAAATAACTCCTTTTTCGTCTTCCTTTAATGAATCTTTTCTATCGTTAGAAGAGATAACTATTCCTTACAAATAAAGTCACCAGTTATAATTTTGTCAATTTTATCAACGAGGTACAGTAAAAGTTTATCATAAGACATGCTATTGGTATCTAAACAACAGCTTTTTTTCAGTGAATATTTGTTTTAGTCTCTTTTTTCTGTGTAGGATTCATTTGAATTTCAATGTTTTTATTCAAAATAAGACTAGCTTTTTAATATTCGCGCATACAAAACTTTGTTTTCGTAATTTGTCATTTTTGACCATATCCATTTGAAAAAATCGGTAGAAAAGTATGGCAGTCTTGAAAAATGGAACATTCGGAGTAAAATCAACCTGTTATGTAACATGTAACACACGGACTTATCTATATAATAAAAATGAGTTAGGGTTTCCTTTGTCACGATTTAACTTGCGAGCGGAAGAACCGTATCAACGTGAAATTTTGTATGCAGAGATTTTGGGGCCGAAAATAATCTTATGATGGTTTGAGACCCCTCCCTTTACTGGAGAGGGGGGCTCCCATACAAATAAAACACAATATTCTGCATAACTCGGGAACTAATCAAGCAAACGGAACGAAATTTAGCATGTGGTGGTTTTTTAAGACAAAAAATGTTTCTATGTTGGTTTGAGACCCCTTCCCATCCTTAAGGGGGGGGGGGGGAGAGCTCCGATACAAATGAAATACACTATTCTGAATGACTCGAGAACTAATCAAGCAAATGGAACCAAAGTTAGTATGTAGTGGTTTTTGAAGTCAAAAAATTGTTCTATGTTGATTTGAGACCCCTCCCATTTCTCAAAGAGGGGGAACCTATTCAAATGAAACGCAAATCCTTGCATTACTCGAGAACTAATAAGAGAGATAGAACCAAATTTCGCATGTGGAAGTTTTTGAAGGAGGGAAATGTTTCTATGGTGATTTGAGACTCTTCCGTCATATGAGGAGGAAGGGGGGAGGGGGTGCTCTCAAACAAATGGAAACCAAATTTCTACATAACTCGAGAAATAATCAAGCAAATGGAACCAAATTTGGAATGGACGAGTTTCTTAAGGCATGTTTTTAATGGTGGTTCAAAGCCCCTCCTCCCTCTAAAAAGGGGAGCTGTCATACAAATGAAACAAATTTCAACCAAACATGAGAACTATGCCTACTGCTTTGCAAATTTGTATTCAGTAGTTTTTGGGTCCGGAAAAGCATCTTATGATAGTTTGAGAGCCCTCCCGCTTCTAGAAAGGGTGGGATCCCGTGCAAATGAAAAACAAATTCCTGCATAACTCGAGAACTAATCAAGCAAATGGAACCAAAATTGGTATGGGTGAGTTTTTGAAGGCAAAAAATGTTTTTGTGGTAATTTAAGACCTCTCCTCACTCTGAAAATGGGGGCTAACATACATACGAAACACAAATTTAAACCAATCATGAGAATTATCCCTACCGCTTTGCAAATTTGTATGCAAGGGTTTTTGGGTCCGGGAAAGGATCTTATTATAGTTCGACACCCCTCTCGCCTTTAGAAAGGGGGGCTTCCATGCAAATGAAAAACTATTTTCTGCATAACTCAAGAACTAATCAAACAAATGGAACCAAATATGGCATGTGGAGGTTTTGTAGGCAAGAAATGTTTCTACGGTGGTTTGAGACCCCAAGCAAAAGAAACCAAATTAAGCATGTGTGAGGTTTTAAAGGCAAGAATGGTTTGTATGATGGTTTCAGATTGCTCTTCGCCCTGAAAGGAGGGGCTCCTATATAAATGAAATACAATATTCTGTATAACCTTGAGAACTAATCAAGGAAATTGGAACCAAATCTGGCATGTGGAGGTTTTTGTAGATGAATACTGTTTCAATGCTTATTTGAGACCCTCCTTTTTCTGAAGGGGAGGCTCCCATACAAATGAAACATAAATTTATGCATAACTCGAGAACTAATCTTGAAAATGGAACCAAATTTGGAATATGGAGGTTTTTTAAGGAGAGAAATGTTTCTATGATGATTTGAGACCCATCTGCCCTGTAAAAGTGGAGGGAGGGCTCTCCCATATAAATGAAACACAAATTTTTGCATAACTCGAGAACTAATCCAGCAAATGGAACCAAATTTTGCATGTGGAGGTTTTTGAAGGAGAAAAATGTTTTTATGGTCATTGAGACTCTTCCGCCTTCTGAAGGGGGGGGCTCTCATATAAATGAAACACAAATTCTCTGCATAACTCTGAGAACTAATAAAGCACATGGAATCAAATTTGGCATGTGGAATTTTTGAAGGAGAGACATATTTCTATGGTGGTTTGGAGACCTCTTTACTCTCTGAAAGAGGGGGCTCTCATACAAAATGAAACTCAATTTTCTGCCTAATTCGAGAACTATTCAAGTAAATGAAACCACATTTGGCCTGTGGCAGTTATTGGAAACAGGATTTTTATTTATATTAAAATGGATTTCTTTCTGACTGTCTGTCTGACCGATCGGAGTGAAAATATGTATGCAGGTATTTTTGGGGCTGGGGAAGGTTCTTATGATTGTTTGTTTTATTTCCGCTTCCGGCTCGCATACAAATGAAACACAAATTTCTGCATAGCTGGAGAACTAATCAAGCAAATTGAATCAAAAATGGTATGCGGGGATTTTTGAATGCAAGAAATGTTTCTATGGTGAATTCAAACACAAATTTCAACCAATCCTGAGAATTATCCAGGTAACTAAGCCACAAACTGTGTATTGTCTGGGTAAGAAAAATGTTCTGATAGAAGTTTGAACTCCTTATTTCTCAAAAAAGAACTCATTAAAAAAAAGCGTCAGTTCAATGTAATGTTCATTCATTTAGTTGCAGGCGTAAAGGGTGATACGGTCAAAATTTGGTCAAGGGAAAACGCGTGTAAATCGGTGAAATCGTTTATTTAAAAATCAAATTAAATTTCTTTTTCAAGTTCAATTAGTATAAAATTCTGGAAAAATATTCAGTTAGGCTTCCGCTTTTCCAAATCCGAATTGCCGGGCCTTACGCTTGACCCCTGCCATCAGATTTTGTACAGCCACCTTGTCCACCTTCTTCGCCGCAGAAAGCCAGTTTGCCTTGAACTGCTGCTCGTCCTTAGCAGTTTTTTTGGTCTTCTTTAGGTTCCGCTTGACAATAGCCCAGTATTTCTCAATTGGGCGGAGCTCTGGCGTGTTGGGAGGGTTCTTGTCCTTGGGAACCACCTGCACGTTGTTGGCGGCGTACCACCTTACGGCCTTTTTACCGTAATGGCAAGATGCCAAATCCGGCCAAAACAGTACGGAACAACCGTGTTTCTTCAGAAAGGCAGCAGACGTTTATTCAAACACTCTTTCACGTAAATTTCTTGGTTGACAGTCCCGGAAGCTATGAAAATGCTGCTTTTCAAGCCACAGGTACAGATGGCTTGCACAAACCAGATATTTCTTTGCGAACTTTGACAGTTTCGTGTGCTTGAAAATATCTGCTACCTTCCCTTCCTTTTGCCGTATAAAACTCCTGTCCCGGAAGCTGCTTGTAGTCGGCTTTGACGTAGGTTTCGTCGTCCATTACCACGCAGTCAAACTTCGTCAGCATCGTCGTGTACAGCCTCCGGGATCGCGCTTGGCCGTCGTATTTTGTTTATCATCGCGATTTGGAGTCACTACCTTCTTGTAAGTCGATAGTCCGGCTCGTTTTTTGGCTCGATGCACGGTTGTAGACGATACACCCAGCTTATTTGCGGCATCTCGGAGAGATAGGTTAGGTTTCGCTTGAAACTACCGGCAACTCTCTTTGTCGTCTCAGCGGCTTCCGGTTTTCGATTTCCCCCCGATCCAGACTTCCTGGCTGTCGACAAACGTTTCCCAAACACTTTAATTACATTTGTAACGGTTGATTTGGCAACTTTTAGCGATTTTGCCAACTTTGCCTGCGAGTAGCTCGGATTTTCGCGATGCGCGAGCAAAATTTTGATACGCTGCTCTTCTTGCTTGGACGGCATTTTGACAACTGAAGAGTGAATTCCAAAATCAAAATAGGAGCAACATTCTACACACACACACCTTCAAAATGAGGGGTGTTCAGGTTTTTTAAATGCAAAATTGAAAGAAATACGTCAAGTTGATATTGACCAAATTTTGACCGTATCGCCCTTTAGGAACGCTCGCACCGGGATCTGCTAGTTTACTTATAATAATAATCAATCTTAATATGGCGATAACTTGTAGCATCTGTAAAATATATGTGTTTTGTTCGATGGCATGTTCACTTTTATTACCATGATTTTTTTCTAAGAGTGTATATTTATGTCTTAAAGTATTGACATGCAACAGAGATTTCAACACTCGTGAAGTTTGTAGAGAGATTGATAAAACAAAACTCGCGGTTAAGATTTCATTGTTTTTATTACGTCCAAACGCGTCGGTTGTCGAGTTACAATTGATTTGGTTTTTTTTCTCTTTTACATACTTTCCTCATGCATACTTTACACACATACTTACACTCATACCGGAACCGGAATGATGAACATATTTACTCTCACACATATCAACTATTCAAACACAGTGCTGCCAATATTGAAATCGTGAAGATGATTACAACACACATAATTAAAAAGACACAAAATACTACACATTCATTATTTTAAAGAGTGCATTATCGTAAACAAATTAACTTTTCATCACAACCAAGGCCTACTATGAAATTTGCTCAAAAAATGTTTTACTGACAGCGTATTCAATGTGTCCGATTTGTTCTGGTGTTTATGTTCTGCAGTTGATGATTCAAATCAAATCAAAATCTCCCGTTCGACATGTGACATAAAACTTAACTCTTTCGTGAAGTTTTGCATTAAAAATCAGCTAATTGGATTCTGCACTTTCAAAATTCAGAACTCCAGCATACAACATTATATAATAGATCAAAGGATTTAGTCGGCAGATTCGATCTCAAGTGAGACTGGACCTCTGATCGAACAATGGCGGATTTTTGAGACACTTCCAGACAATCTCATTTGTCGATGCTCCACTGATCTAGACATTCTGTAACTCATTCTGGTGTGAGTGGAAAATATAATCAAGGAACTCGTCCAGGCAGAAGCCGAACTAGAGCTTCAACCACTTCCAACCACTTCCCATTTACGACAGAACAAAGCCCAAGGCAAAATTTTCACTTCACACCTGTCCTGCGATGCCTTTCGGTGGAATCCCAACGACTTCACGTTAACTCGATTATCTCCATCCTCGTGCATGGTGACGTCCTTTATTCGGACAGCGGGAATTCGGTTTCCCCCCTCCAGCCTGGAAGTCCAATCCGCACGTACCTGTGGGTGTCATTGTGCGAAAGAAGTCATCTCCGGACCGGTACAAAAGAGATGATCTGAATGGTTTCGGTTTTTGAAACAGAAGTCATTATCTATCTTGCACAGTCGAAAGAAACGGAATTCCTCGTATGTGGGGGTGCGATGTGTTATTGTATGCATATCCCAGAAAGAGGAGTTTCCCAAACTTTTCTTGCTATATGAAGCTTTTTTTTCTCTCCACTCGATAGTCATCACAGTCACAATCGACTACCAAAGTGGAGGAAAACCTCCGCCCGGAAGAAACCGAATAATGGAAGCATCCTCCGAGCGCCATGCGGAAAGCGAACAGGAAGCGTTTCGTTTGTTCGTATTTCTGAGAAACTTTCATGGGATGTCGGGATCGGTTTTTATTTCGTTTCGTTTCGCTTCCCATTGTCCTGCCAAAATCCGCGTGCCGATTCCGCATGGCTTGAGGGGATGGGAAAAAAAATGGCGCGGCGGCTGCATTCGAACCACGACGATGACGAGGACGACGACGACGACGACGGTCGCCAAGGGCTGACCCTCGCTTTTATCCGGGGGATTTTTGTTTTGTTTTAAGCTTTTTGCTCGGTTGCCGGACGACACTGAAACAGAAAGTTAGAATGAAATGGGGGTGGAATACCACTAGGATTTGGGTTTACAACTTTTACAAGCTGTCGAATGATTCGAAGAGCATATGTTGATAGCAAGCAATAAGTTAAGATATAAAAGATGAAAGAAGAATAAGAAGAAGAAGTGGTTGACGAAGTTTGAAGAAGTGTTGTTGATTCATGAGCGATTCCACGATTTACAGCCAAGAGTTCTCAACACGAGAGAAAAGAGCAAAAACATAATGCCGCTGTTCATCATCCATCTATCGTTACCACAGGAGAATGCATGTGTGTGTTTTGCGGTTCTATCTCTTCATTCTGTTAAATGAACTATTATTGGTGAGGAAGCCATTCGCACGTTGACTGAGTACCGCTCGAGCAGCGGACGGGTTTGATCATTGCTCATGAGTGAATAATGCTGGTTGAACAAGATGTTACGGGCGATTCGTTTGCATCTAGAAGGTATGTAGCGTGCAACAAAGAGAGAGGTTAGGATTTATTTTTTCTAGCTTTCTGCTTCATTGGTAAAGCTTGACGTTGATCTTAATAGTGGTACATGAGTTGCATTATTTGGATCTTGGCGTTAGCTTGTGTAGTTTTTGAGATGCATCTCTGATGTAATTTATAAAGTCGAAATTAGTGTGCCAACGATACTCGCGAGAACGGGTTTATTTTCGAACAAGCTGATCAAGCTCGTGCGTGAACAAGAAATTTGTTTGAATCTGGCATTGAACGCTTATTTATATATCAGCAAACAGAGCTTCTGTCGGTGACGGTTAGTTTTTTTTTTTTATTAATTTTAATGAATCGATTTTTAAACGTTTTGATGCGTTTTCATCAAAATACGTAATTTTGCGATAGAAAAATATAAATTTGTTTCAAGTATCTGAAAAAGATAGACAGTAGTTTAAATTGCTCAACATAATAACAGTATAAATCGTTTGAAATTAGGCTCATTATTAAGTTTTAGAATTCACTCGTTAATGGAGCCATAAACAAAAGTACATATTAGTTGAATGCGGTTCATTGAAACAAAAAATACAGGGCTATTCTGTGCCACGTATGAGGTGAAACGACTCATTCTTAGTAACAAGGTGACAATTTTTACTTCAAGTGAGCTGATAATTCATTTGAATTGCGTGATGACGCACCGCACACGAAATGACAGTTGTCACCTCCTAAGTGACAACCAAACAAAAAGCGCAGAGTAACTCTATAAATGCATTGTCTTAGCATCATTATCAAGAATATGCAGTTCACTTACTATCGATATCCATGAGTTTAAGATGTTCTGTGTTTTCTTGCGAGTTCTGGGCTGTGGAAAATACAAACAATGTCCAAACATTTCAAAAAGGTGGATATTCTATGATACTAGCTAATACATCGTTTAATTAGATTTGCTCAAGCTTGGAGAAGTATTCAGCTTTTTCTTCAAGAATAGCTGAATAGCTTCCAAATTTGTTTGAACAAGCTCTAATTCAACACCGATGTTTGGGGATATTCTGTAAGTTTATGAATTGACAAATGACCTACAGCTCAGCTGAAAGGAGTAGTTAACTAAAAACTATTTTATAAATTTAGAGAAAGCAACAACGATCTCAAAACTTACTCTGAATTATCTTCGTGACATAAACAATTTTGTGACTTTTTCAGACGTAAATTTTCAGATCTCAGTAGAATAGTATGTAATAGATCTATCTTCATTTCTATTTGACCTAAATTTGACTTACATTTTGAATCAAATTCATGAAGTGAACTAAACGATAAGGAGATGCTGAACCACCTTCCATACAAAGTACATTCGATTGAAACGTCGGTTTCTTCAATCCTGTTGGACATTTCTTAAGGTGTGATTTGTGACTTACCTTTGTGCAAGTTAATATTAAACAGTCAATTCTGCCCATTAGAGCTGGTGCTCCTCAAAGCAGCATTTTTGGGCCAATACTATATAACATTTTCACTTCAAATCTCCCTGATGATTGGGGTCTCAAAAATCTTGCTTTGCTGATGACACAGGCATTTCCACTAAAGGAAAAAGTCTTCGTGTTATATCCAGGAGGCTACAAAAAAGCTTGGACATTTTTTTAGATTATTTTCAATAATGGAAGATTTCTCCTAATGCTTACAAAACTCAACTTATAATATTCCCACACAAGCCTAGAGCTGCATTTAAGAAACCAAGTAATAGTCACATGGTCACTATGAACGGAGGTCCAATTTCTTGGTCAAGTCAAGTAAAATATCTTGGACTGATACTTGATCAAAAATTAACTTTTAAAGATCACATTGAAGGCATTCAAGCCAAATGTAATAAATATGTAAGATGTTTAAATCCTCTTATAAACAGAAAATCCAAACTTTGTTTAAAGAACAAATTACTAATATTCAAACAAATTTTTAGACCGGCCATGCTTTATGCTGTGCCAATATGGTCAAGTTGTTGTCTTCAATTGCAATGATCAATTCTCTCTTTAGATAAGAACTAGTTTTAAGAAATCAACTGTAATTCTTACACGTAGGCAAAATAAATCCTGTTGAAAAATTCTGAACAGACAAAGTAAAAATAATATTAACACAATTAGATATAAATGATAGCATATAAGGTTGAAATGTTAATTACTTAGCAGGAGCATCTAGGATAATACATGAATTTAAAATAATGTAAAAAATTTGGAATAAATAAAGAGTTAAAGAAAAAAAAAACAGTCAAATTCAGAGAGCCAACGACTTTTTTTAATTATTACGGAATTGTACACGATTGTCAGGTTGCACAACAAATTTATCAAACCATTTAATAAAAAAAGGCATCAAAACTAATTTTTTTAAATCGAATACAAGTACGGGGAGCGTAGGGTAGAGCAGTACTTCAACGTGTTACGTTACTCTCGTTAACGTTGTTTTCTTCTATTTAACTGTTTTATTTTACTTCTTTCCACTGCTTTGCTTCTTTCGTTGTGCCTCCGTCAATTTCCTCGGCTTTTCAATTTTTCCTCCATTTGCTTCGATTTTCTTCTTCCGTTGATTCCTGCTGATACTGCTAAGGCTACGGCTGCTATTTCAAAACTGTTCTTCTTCAGTTTGTATTCTTTCGCTCTTGTTTTCATCATGGTTTTTTCTATCGCTACTTTTCGCCAGTTTCAGCTTCTGTTTGTCCATCCGGATAAGCATCGTTCACGTTTCACCTTTTTCTCGCTTTTTTCTTTGGCTTCTTCCATTTTCTGGTTTTGCTACAGTTTGGAAAAAACAGTCTTGAATCCCTTAGAAAGTTCAGCATTCGTGTTATTTGCTCCTCTGTATTTCCCAGGGCGTCACGTGGCCTTTTTTACGTGTCGGGTATCTTCATCACTGTAATCAGTATTAAGATCTATTGTGATATATCTCCCTTTTTTTTTGCTTTAGTTATTGTCTGCATGACGCATCAATATTACTAGAAGTAATCGCCAATGTTTGACTTAAAGCGTTGTCCCATTGTGGTATAACACACCGAATAAAGTTTACTACCGTACTGGAGTTTGTTCTCCAGATCTCAGAGGGTTCTTGTAGCCCTTGGCTGAGGCACTTAAATCTTTTGATGGAGATTACCGGGCAGTGGCATAACAAGTATTCCGAATCTTCTTTATCCATGTCACAAAATCGACATGAATCATTTTGAAGTTTTCCTATCAGCTTAAAGTTTTATCGGCTCGGACAATGACCAGTTATAAGGCCTGTATATAAGTTTAAATATTTTTTGTAAGATCAAGTAATTTGCAAGTCATTGATATGTTTGAAGGGATGATCCGCTCTGATTGCCTAGCTATGAAAGAATTGTTCCAGTTTGCCTCCACTTTCAAGTATTCCCAGGCTTTCATCTCCATTCTAAGCGAAGAAGCAGATTAGCCACAAAAGAGTTCAAGTTGAACTGATGAGATGATCCGCGTCTTGCTAGTTCATCAGCTCTCTCGTTTCCATCAATTCCACAATGTCCAGGAACCCAGTACAAATTGACTTGATTACTACAAGACAACTTTTGGAGTGATTGAACGCATTCCCAAACATGCTTGGAATTGTATGTTGCTGACTTTAAAGCATTTAGAGCTTGTCCGACATATATTTAAATATCTATAGTTTCTGCGTAAGCATATAACAGAACATTCCAAAAATGCTTGAATTTCTGCTTGGAATACAGTTGGCCATTTACCCCATTCTAATTGATATGCTAATGATTGATTGTTCATTTTTGAACCGTCTGTATAGAATACAATCGATCCTTGACGGAGGTTTGGACCACCTCTTTCCCTCAAAACACGTCCAGGATCAACATCATGATACGAACAGTCAAGTTGTATTTTTTCGCCATCCATTCTTCAATGTTCATAACTAAAGGATTGTCCTTTTAGATCACCTTCAAAAAGGTTAACAAACTTTCTGAACCTTAGAGCACTCTTTTCGGCTTCTAATTGTATGTATTGATGCTCTGGTAGCATGGAAAGCAATGCATCTAGTACCTTTGTTGGTTTAATTCTCATTGCCTCATTAATTGAACTAGTTGCTAGCCTTTGTAGTTTTTCTAACCTTCTCTGTACAACAGTTTCTTTAGTTTTTGGCCACCAATGCATCATAGGTAATCTTGGATTTCACAATTTCCGAATAAATCCAATGGATTATTTTTGGCTTAAGTCCCCATTGCTGACCAAGTGTTTTTTTAGCTATCCATAGAGCATTTGTCGCTCTGTTGATTGCCTGCTATAAATGAAATTTCCAGCTTAGTTTACTGTCATGGAATACTCCAAGGTATTTGACTGTATTTGAAAGTTCCTAGTGCGTACCTTTTAATCTTATGTTTTCAAACAAATATTTTCTCCTGCGTTCACATAGGCTAGTCCCTCTCGGTTACAAGTTTCCGGCATTCGAGAATTAAACGTAGGACACCGCAACATTCAGAATTGGGCAGTGGCTCCTTCTTCTACATGAATGTGTGTGTTAGACGCGTGTGTAAGCATCGTCTCATACCACTGGCTATTCCACCGATGACGTATCAATTGTTTAACTTCTCTCAGAGCATGTTCTCCTGAAATTGGTACATAGGTGGCCTGCAAGCCCAGAAATCCAGCAGTGTCGAGTAGGTTTGTTCTGGGATTTCGCACCTCTAATGCCTGTAGGTAGCTAGCAGAATCCGATAGAACAACCCACTCGTTATTCTGGTTCGGGATCATGACAGCCATCTTTATGACGTATGCCTCCGCAGACAAGACGCTGCATGCTTTTGGAAGACTGTAGGTGCCAGCAATTTTTCCGTTGAAAAATGCAGCCCCTACCGTATCTTCACCTTTAGAGCCATCGATGTAGACGACAGTCGAGCGATGGGAACTGGTGTTCAGCAAATGTTGCACGATTGGGCGAACTTTTTCCGGAAGATCACCGGCTCGTATGTATTTCTTTAAGTCCCACACTAACGTAGGCTTTCGCGCGTGCAACACACGTTGACCAACAGCGGGGAGCCCTGTACCTGACAATTCTTCGAGGAGGAGGGTGATGTTGCCACGATTCTTCACAGCTATTCGGATGGCAGTCCGCGCTATAGACTGTGCTGCCAGCAGTTCGAACAGTAGGGTTCCCGCTTCGGCCATGATTGAGAGTGTCGGACTGGCCGCGAAATATCCGGAGGCATACCGAACCAATGATTTGTATGGAGGAGCAAGAGTCTGCAAAGTTGCAGGTCCTCATTTGCTCACTAAGCCTATACCATAGGTCAGCTTTGCGGTTATTATGGCCAATCCCACCTGCAGCCACGATGTCCGATTGGCACGCGGAAGCTTGGCACCAATCATCTTTAAAATCCGCAATCGAGACTCACACGATTTCTTCATCATCTCATGTGTGGTTTGAATGTTAGGGTTCGATCTTGGGTAACACCCAGGACCCTCAGCCGATTGGTCCTTGACATGGTGACTCGCTCGATGGTTATGTCCTGCCCAGGTTCCCGACGTGCATTCGGAATGTAATAAACTATGTGCGACATCGATGCTATGTCCTTCCTTACCTCAGTCGGTAAAGGTGCAGCTACAAAGCAACACCATGCTGGAGGTGGCTGGGTTCGATCCCCAGTCTTGTCTAGGAATTTTCGATGAACTCAAGAGAAATTTCAATCAAACATACAGCAGGATGGCCTGGATGTTTGACAGCACACCACTCTGTGAAATGTTAACATCGGAAGCTTGTTCAGCTCTTCGTCGTTGTGGATGGCTATCTGCAGGTGGCGTGGGATGATTCTGGTCTTCTTGTTTTAACGGGCGACGTTTTATGCTCCGCGAACACTTCTGTTGCATACGGATGCACAGCGAAAACTGCCTGGTTGATCGGACATCCCCATATATTTTATAATCGCTGGCACGGTAACTGTGGCAGTATGAACCAATCAGAGCATGTTGCAAATATGATGTCATTATCGGTCAATAGCTTTGTAATGAATAAAATAAGCAAAAGAGATTCAGCTTTGAAGTTCTACCTTTCGAATGAAATACTTATCGTAAAATTTCTGTGGGCCAGAGCGGAGATGTTATAGTTCAAAATCTCCAAACCTGCGTACCACTTTCGATTTCAAAAAAATTAGAACGACGCCCCTACACAGGAATAAAAAAGAAAGACGTGAGTCCTATGTCAAAAATAGAAAAGGGTTAGCAGTACAAGAGAAGTGGAAGGAGAAAAGTAAAAGAGAAGGAAAAAATAACAGAGATAAAAAAAGAAGAATAATCGATGAAGAAAAACAGGAAAAGTTGAAGCAAACCAACGGAGCAATAGAAGAAAAAGTAAAGAGGTTGAATAATAAGAATTGCGAAGGACGAAATGAAGTGGAGTGGGAAAACTACTGGAAATATTGCACAAGAAAAGTTATAAGTACACGACACTTAAGAAGTCTGCACATTGTAAACGAAATACGCGCATCTGTCAAGATAAAGATTCAATGGAAAATACTAGTCTTTCTTCTCGTTTCTACAAATAATTTCGTTAGACACGGATGCTTTCGGGTGTAAAGTGTTTAGAAAATAAGAAAAAAGTACTTCAACGTAAGCGCTTATTTCCGGCACATCGATAGAAAACATCAAATTTATCAATGTTCTTGATATGAAAGATCAAATCATACATTTGGCACGTTAATTATGCCCCAGGTATGCAACAAAACAGAGTGTGTACAAACTACCGCATGAAGCTGTCACAAGCTATCAGTTGTACATGTATTTTCAATACTTGTATTCAATTTTCAACCTACCGTACACTGACGGAACTTTAAACACTTCCTCTGTCTGTATATCTTTCATTCTAGCAAACATTACTGGCCACTATTGGTGCCTCATGGTGATAAGCGAACAACTCCTTCTACACATCTCCGTCTACATCACGTTAGTAAAGCTTAATAGCTACACAACAATGTCCGTATAAACGTAAACCCAGAATTTTCACAATCTTCCTGATCGAGTACAAAAAAGCGCTGCAATCAAATACATTGTTTCACACCTGCAGTCGAATGCTGCTGTAGTTTCAAATGGCGTTTCAATATGTCGTGCCGTCATTTAAAATAGTATGCCGTAATTGCGGTTAAAATGCTGTTAGATTTTCAACAATATCTCAGCAACCAGCAATTTCTCGCGTACCACGGGAAAAGGACCTATCCTTCTTGACCGGTTTTCTTCTTCGGCGTGATTGCCTGTTTTTTGTTAAAAGTGCAAGCTAACGACGTCTTCTGTCGAACTAATCTGCAAGTAGAGGCACCGATTTGTTTATTTTTCCGTGATATCCTGACCAAAAGGAAACAACAAAATTATTTCGATTCTTGTTATTCTGTTACGTTTTTTTAACAGAGGTTGTTAGAATTAAGATCGTGGATGTAGTTAAAATAACAGAAATTCTAACAAAAATTCCTTAAGAGATAACAAAATTATAACAAACTATGATAAAGACATAACATAAACAAAACAAACTTTGTAACAGTTCTGATATGATGTAGTAATATCATATCAGCTAATGTTAGAATTAATTTATTTCTGTACGCAAATTGGGCATCGTGGGACATTACCTCTTGATTTGTTATAAGTATGTTATTCACTTATCTATGTTAAAACGTCCGTAATAAATTTATATCATAATCAGTTAGTCGTAACAAGGTTTGTTATAATTTTGTTATTTTTATGTTATGCCCTTCTGGTCGGGATACCACAGAGAAAGTCGATGAAAGGAATCGAACAATACGGGTAGGCTCTTTTCAAATATTACGTGAGATTTATTTTTTAATCTAACGATACAATGCAAAGGTGAATCAACTAAGAATTTGTTTTTGAAAGTCACATTCCATCTCTTGATTAACTACGCTTAGGTAAAGTGCAGAATATGACGGAATTAAGCTATTTACCCTATCAGACTACCAATTTAAATCCACTTCTGAATGAAGATAGCAGAATAAGGCGATAAATCTCAATAGTTATATACATTTATTTTGAAGTTTTTAGTCAAACGATTTCTTTAATAGTTCTATATATACTGAGATTTCAGTACTTACCCATGTGTATGATTTCTATGTTTTCTTGACAAACACGTGACAGCCACACCGTTTCGTTCGAATTCAATTTCCTGTACTGCTAGCGATTAACTGAGTAAGCAAGCAATCCTTTGTTCAGCCAAATTATGCTCAGACTGCGAGCTGTTCAAAATCTCAGGAAGCGAGAAAGAGCTGTGGCTCTAATGAGCGAATTCTCTGCACGACCAGCCGTTTCAACTCAGTTTTGAGTCGTTTTTGACTCAATTTCGTCAATAGTGGAGTCACTCAAATTTGAGTAAATGTTGCTGGCATTGACAAGTCGACATATCAAAAAAATCCATCTGATTTGAGTCAATGGTTTTGATTTGTCGACTTGCCAATGCTAGTAATATTTACTCAAATTTTAGTGACTCTACTTTTGACGAAAGTGAGTTAAAAACGACTCAAAACTGAGTTGAAACGGCTGGCCGTGTGGTTTTCCCTATTCTCACACGTTAAGTCATTTAAAGACATCTTTTAAATTAGCAACCCTGCTGAATTTCCGGGCATGATTCTCCCTGAATCTTCTGATACATTTATTTTGGGTTTCCTGTGCTTCTTCAATACAGTTCCAAAATACAGTTTTGGCACAATGGAAACCGCAATAGTTTCCAACCGATAAACGGTGGGAATTAACAAACTGATTTGCGTTTCCATTGACTCAACTTTGCGTTAGGTCAATTCTGCACTATCCTTTGCAAATAAAAATTGTCACGGAATTTTATTTCCAAAATGTTTGCGCCATTTTGAGATATAACCCTTGGAAAATGGCATATTTTGGACAACAAAACGCTTGTATCATTTCAGTTCTAAGAGATAGCGTATTGCTGTCTTCTAAAAAGTTGTGTGTTTAGGTAAAAGAAAAAACTTTCTACAACATAGTAGGCCGAGGAAAAATCAAAGAAAAAAGTTAGAGCTAAAAAACGGATTTGAAAGAGGTTCCCATATAAAATGCTTCATATCTCAACAAAAAATACAAGATAGTAAGTTGGTGTTTTATGCAAAGTTTATGGAAATTGTGAGTTCCACAATTTTTTAGAGTGTTCAAAAAGCCTACAATTTTTTAGAATGTTCAACACGCATTTCTATTGGGAAACTAGGAGAATTTAAAACTATCACTTCATTTGATCCCTTTTTAAAAATAAAAAAATAAAACATTAGTTCCTCCTAGTTTCCCAATCACAACCGTTCTACTAATACGCTCAAAAAGTTTTTTAAAATAGTGTTTTTAAAAAAAAGTGAAAGTGACGCATTTCCACTTTAAAGTATCCCATGAAATCCACTTGCCAATTTTCTCCAGTGCAGAGCAGAACGTAAGCAATGCCATGCGTTCATAAGATAGCCTTTTGTTTTTCGCGAAAGTGGGAGAAAAAAGCTCAACACGTACAGGAATACCAAAAAAAAAAGAAAGGGTTCCACTGAATGTTGCTGTGATCTTAAGGGAGAGAACGGGGATTGCAGGATTTCCGTCTTTTTTTTTTTCGTTTCGTTAAGCTATTGAAAATCCCAGTAAAAAATAGGATTGACGAAGGATAGGGTATTTTCGGTGGGAACTGTTTGGACATTGGTCGATGAGGTTTGTGGAGGTTTTTTTTTGTCGGGGAATAAATCATGCTTTAGTGGACAAATCTGACAATAACGTTTAATATATCAAAGAAGGAATTTGAAAGCATATTAAACCAAAGCATTGCACTTGAAACGTTACATAAAATCAATCGAAGAAGATGATAGCTGAAGCAAAAGTGCACATTCCACCATAAATTACCCGCCCGTCTTCATCATAAACCATGATCGATTAAGCGTTTCTCTCTAGCACCTATCTTCGGTTTCATAATCGAACCAAAAAAAAAACAACGCAAACATGAGCATTCGGTGGCGCCTCAACTCTCACCACTGCTCCCAGCATTCAGAGGAAACTGGATTAGAAGGTGGATGAAGCCTTCTCCAACTTCACTGGCATAAGTGTGAATCCAAATCACGACGGACCATATTTCGTAATCGAGTTAGCGATTCGATTGGCCCTCTCCCTTCCCCCGTCGACGATTTTTAAGTCCGAAAACTTTCAATAATTTTCTAAGCGATTCAGAGCATCGTTTGCAAAATACTCACACTCGATGAATCCCTCATTGGGTATGCAAATTTCGTCTGAAGTTTGTTTCTTCTTCGATGACGTATTCTCCCGCGAAGACGACGACGACGACGACGACGGCGACGGGATATTCAAATGAGTCCATGAGCGGGAAGAAAGTGAATTTTATTGGCTCATTTGAATGGGGCCCCAGCGCCGCTCAACGCCGGGCAGTAAAGTCACTGGTCGATGTCGCAGAAAGGGGTGTGCGTGCTTTGTTTTGATTCAGTTTTGTTTTGTCTCAATTGAAGCCGAAGAGTGCGGAGTGCGTGCTTCAGTTACTATGCACGTGTTTGAAACAATTCCCCGAGAAGGTTGTACGGTGTTATGTAAATACAAGCGATGATGGGACTTTTTTTTGAATTGGGAAACGGTCATATACTTGAGCTGGAGTGAGCTGTCTTATGCGGTTAAGTGGCAAATGAGAATGGAGAGAAATGATAGATACTCTTCATCAAGTGGCGACCACTAACCGTTTTCTATGGAGCTGGTAGTAAGCTGTTCCAAAATGAATATGGTTTCCAGAATATTTACAGACATTTGAGCGAAAACTTAAATAATTTCCCATTTCCTTGTCGAGTTTCGTTAGTTTAACTAAGCTTAACTAAAGCTGACCGCACAAATCATTTTCGTTCAGAATCAGTGAAAATGTATAATGAGTCAAATGAATGGGGCTGGGATTGGCCGTCCATTCTCATTGTACAAGTTTCAATGATTTCATATTTCATTTATCACTAACAGCACCGGCCACATCCTCGATGAGGCGCGGCTGGGTAGCTCAGTGGTTACTCGTTCTGCTTACTGAGCAGATGGTCGGGAGTTCAATCCCAGGCCCCGTCTTCTTCCTTGCCATTTGTCACTTGCCTCTTTCTATCACCACTAGATTTAAAATAAAAAGCAGTCTACTGCGCTTTCTTTAAATGATCGCTTCACTTACCACAGTGAATCCATGATCTATAAATAACCTGCCTCACTAACACAAATATATCCTTCCCTTGGCAATTGTAGAGATGCAGTGGTGATCACGGTCTCTAATAACAACGAATTGTCAAACTAATCATCCTACTTTTACCCCCCTCCCCATAGACCGTGAGGACGTAGCCGGCGCCGGTACTGATCTATAAATAGAATTAGTGAACTTGTACATTGAAGATGTAAAAGCTACTCCCATGCTCCATCTATGTGGTTCTCTGTGCAATTACACTAGTTCTGATCAGTAAATGAGTAGAGCAACTACGATGTTGCACGGTCTTTTTTTAAAAAAAAAAAACAGCACCGGCCACATCCTCAATGATCAAGATGGGGATGAAAAAGGAATTTTAGTATAGACTTTTTTCCTTAAATTTGATGTTTGAGACCGTGTTTACTTATGCGTCCTCATCAATCTTCTTTAGATAATGGTGTCATTTATGATCCATGACGCAACTTCAATGTACGCTTTTTTTTTTTAAACAAATCGGGCTGACTTTTAATATATTACAGAATTTTTGAAGTTGGTTGCACAAAAAAAGTGACACATACGACATTAGGATCCCGGATTGACCCGGATTTCTACCCTTCGTAGAAATTTCAAAATTTTAACTCATAGTCAATGTTTAGGCATTTGAATGGTCTCAAAAATGCATTGGATAACAAAAAGAAACTGGTTCCGGTAACAATGTCCCCAAGGAATCTGCTACAAAGGGGAGGAAGTTTTAGTTTGACTGTGTTAACAGCATTGTCTATAAAAAAATCAGACTCATTGTAGAGAATTGAGGTCTCCAGAAAAGTTTCTCACTGTAAAATTAATCGTCTTTTGATATTATTATATTAGTTCCAAATCGTGCTACAGAGATGGCTCTCCTGTCTTTTTTTACCAAATGGAACTCTTAAGAGTTGCCGTCTTCGGCAAAATTATTTGGCCTGAAAAATGACAAAAAAATGATATTATCAGGTTAGTTACAAATTTTGCCGCAGAGATGGCGCAGCAGTCTATCTTTGTCAAATGAATCTTTAGAGAATTTCCATCGACGGTAAAGTTGATGACAAGGTAAAATGTAGCCACACGGCATTAACAGATAAGTTTAAAATTGCGCCGCAAAGATGGTGGTGCTGCAATCTATCTCTGCCAAATGAGATTCTAGAGAATTGCTGTCTTCAGCAAAGTTGCTGACAAGGTAAAATGAATACATTTGAAATATGACATCAGTTCCAGATCATACTGCAGATATGTCGCTGCAGCCGATCTTTGCCACTCCGCCATCTCTGCGGAAGACCTGGAACTAATGTGATAAAGGGCGATACGGTCAAAATTTGGTCAATATCAACTTAAAGTATTTCTTTCAATTTTGCATTTAAAAAACCTGAACACCCCTCATTTTGAAGGTGTGTGTGTGTGTAGAATGTTGCTCCTATTTTGAAATCCTAACCTATCTGCGTCCAGAGATGCCGCAAATAACGCTCGCGGTGTACTCGTCGTGACAACCGTGCATCGAGCATAAAAGGAAGGCGAGCCAGGAGCTGATCGAGAACTTACAAGAAGTCGTAGTGACTCCAAATCGCGATCGATAAACAAGAATACGAGCGGCAGACTCAAAGCGCGATCCAAACGCGAGGCATGTACACGACGATGCTGACGAAGTTTGACTGCGTGGTAATGGACGACGAAACCTACGTCAAAGCCGACTACAAGCAGCTTCCGGGACAGGAGTTTTATACGGCAAAAGGAAGGGAAAGGTAGCAGATATTTTCAAGCACACGAAACTGTCAAAGTTCGCAAAGAAATATCTGGTTTGGCAAGCCATCTGTACCTGTGGCTTGAAAAGCAGCATTTTCATAGCTTCCGGGACTGTCAACCAAGAAATTTACGTGAAAGAGTGTTTGAATAAACGTCTGCTGCCTTTCCTGAAGAAACACGGTTGTTCCGTACTGTTTTGGCCGGATTTGGCATCTTGCCATTACGGTAAAAGGCCATGGAGTGGTACGCCGCCAACAACGTGCAGGTGGTTCCCAAGGACAAGAACCCTCCCAACACGCCAGAGCTCCGCCCAATTGAGAAATACTGGGCTATTGTCAAGCGGAACCTAAAGAAGACCAAAAAAACTGCTAAGGACGAGCAGCAGTTCAAGGCAAACTGGCTTTCTGCGGCGAAGAAGGTGGACAAGGTGGCTGTACAAAATCTGATGGCAGGGGTCAAGCGTAAGGCCCGGCAATTCGGATTTGGAAAAGCGGAAGCCTAACTGAATATTTTTCCTGAATTTTATACTAATTGAACTTGAAAAAGAAATTTAATTTGATTTTTTATGTAGAAGGAGATGTTCGCTCATCACCATGAGGCACCAAGAGTGAACAACAATGTTTTTGGCTAGAATGAAAGATATGAAGAGAAAGTTTTGATAGTTCCGCTAGTGTGCGGCAGGATTGGAAAGGTAACAGATGTTTTTAGGGAAATTGAGCGAAAAGGGCTTGTATACAGTGGTACTCGAACCAAGGACATTTTTGCCTAACATCCCACTGCGGGGTAGGTTGAAGGAGCACGGACTAAGTCCGCCACTTCAACAGGCAAAAATGTCCGGTTGGAAGGCGCTCATGTACCACTGTGGCTTGTATAGTTATTCTAGCGATCTATTGTGTGCACTCTGTTTACTGGTGCGCACATGGGAGAGGAACTCTCTCCTTTTTTGGGTTTGTTTTGATTCGCACCGACTGACGATCACATGATTTTTTAAATAAACGATTTCACCGATTTACACGCGTTTTCCCTTGACCAAATTTTGACCGTATCACCCTTTAGAGGATACAAAACGGTCTTCTAAATAGGGCTTAAGTGCAATTATAAGCTTCTCTACACCCTACTACAGCAAAACGGATCTTATTTCGACAGGAAGAGGAATTAGTATACGAGGGATCCATGTTCTCGGAAGAAATCGATCATTGCACTTAAGCCCTTTTGACAGGCCAGTATTGACATGATAATAAATTATGAGGTGTTTGTTTTGATTACTAAAAGTTCAAGGAAAGGTGAACAAAATCAAAACGGAATTAACAATCAACAACCAAATCATATGTTATGTGTATTTAAACTTGTTGAATTTAGATTTTATTTGTGATGTTAATGTTAGTTGATCAACTCCTCCTTTTCCTTTCATGTAAGACTAGGATCGCATCATGGCATCCATGGTGTCCGTACTCAGGTGGTTCCGGATTTTGGTCTTATTCAGGTTGTATTGTGAAAAAAACTCTCTCCACCGGAGTCGAATAATGTAAAGAATTTCCTTACCAAGGGATTTGCTCGTTTCAAATACAGCAGTTTTCTCCAACAAGTTTCCAATCCATCCGATTCTACCATCTCGATGTTTTTGCAGATGACTCCCGTAATTAGCTCACGAGAATCATTTTCGTTTACGTATTTCTCACCGCTTTCAAAGAAGTTCGGATATTGCTAAATAATCGAGCTAAACTCCTTCAAAGTGTGCATCTTCTTGGGATCTACGCTCCATGTAGTATAGTCAGAATTGGATCGTTCTAAGCGCTTAGTGATCTGTTTAATCAACGCGTTATACAAAGCACAGCAGTGAGAGTAGATTTTTCCTGCTGCTACCTCAATGTATACTTCCGACTTCTTGCGAAGATGTTTTTTCGAAAATAGAAACTCCAAAATCCTTCAGGTATTTTCGGTAATCATCCTCGCAAAAAATAGCAAGGAGAACTATTAGCAAGATTTCAGTTGATTGCACATGTTTGCCGGAGCTTCTGACTGGAAGATACGGTTCGTTGTGTTGATAAGGAACAATATGTAGCTCAAGAAGTTGAGAAGTGGCTATATCATCGGGTGATTAAGATAACAGAGAATGTGCTGTGCGTTTTGATTGTTTTTGCAGTTGGATTAGAACTAAAAAAACAACACGAGCTCCGATAAGGATTCCAAATTCTTTTTGAGAACCAACGATAGCCTGGTGTCAGATGGAAGCAGAAATTTAATGAGAACAGTCACAGAACAGAACCCATCATTACCGATGCTCCATCTGATCCAAAGCCTCCAATTGTCATCGGTACCATTGCTCAGGAACTGTTCAACAACTGCGCAAAAAAAATATACAGGTTTTCGCACTGCAAAATTACATTAGAGATAACATAAAATGACATTTGAAATAACTATGCTTCGAATACCAAACATAACTTTCGATAACATTATTATAACTTCCCAAAACTGATCTGCGTGAATGCATGAAAATACTTATAAGTAAGAAGAACAGCATTTTTGTGGAAATTCCTGCAGCAAATTCTTCCGAAATTTGTAGAGTAATTTCTTGAGGAACTTTGACAGAAACACTTCTCCAGCGGAATACTCACGAAAATTATTGAAGTAATTTATGGAGAGCTATATGTACGAATTCTTGCAGATATTTTTACAAAACTACTAATACAAAATTTAAAAACTAATTCTAGAAAATCCTTTTTGGAATTTTTAAAACTAAAATTTAAATGTATGAGATTATAAAATTCGTACAAAAAAATCATCCTAAAATTCTCCAACTTATTAAGATTTTCTTCAAGAATTACTTCTTCTTTTTCATAATTTATGTGTTGTTCTTTCAGGTGTCTTCCAGGGATTCCTTTGATATCACAAAACTTTTCAAGTTCAGGGATTATCTAAATATTTCACCGCAAGAATGTGTTGAAAAACTGCCGATGAAATGCCAGAAGAAACGCCTGAAAGAATCTCTGGAGAAACTTCTACAAACTCCTGAAGAATACCTATAGAAAAGCCAGAGGAAATATCTAAAGGAATGTCTTAGAACTTTTCATAGAAACTTTGGGATATTCTATACAATTTTCTAAAAAAAAATCTCTCAAAAAACTCTTGAAAATCATTTCGCATACACACACAAACTGACTTTCAGACTGTCATCTGTCACTGAAGTGTCAGTGAAAATTGTTTTCTTTTGCTTCATGGGCATACAATAACACACTGAAAGTAGAATTGGTAGAAAAATGGATCCTAAAATGCCAAAAATCATGAATATCTTGGTTAATCTCAAAAATCTCTAATCTTTGCATACAGATTTCTGTAAGGATAAAAGTGAAAAAAAAATCTGTGTTAATCTAGATAAATATGTGCATGTGGCAACCCTGCGTGTGCATCCAATTACCTCTGTAGAGAAACCCGAAGAGCGAGAAATTGAGAGAGAGAAAGCCGATGGTGGCTGTCTCATGGGAGTATCGTTCGAAAGGGGTGAACATTAATAATACGCGATGCACACGAGCGACTCTCGAATGAATTCCCAATCATCAGGGGTGTATCAGGGTGACCAATATCCCACAAGTACAGTCTTATGATATGATGGCTTGTTAGCCTTTGATTACCTTTCAAATAGTGCCCCATTTCGTTAAGCTATATGTCGCCGATACGGCGAAAAGTAAGTGAGCCAATGATATATTGACATTGTAACGAAAGAGGATAGAACAATTGAGGCCATTACTCAGCAGATATGCGAATTCAGCAGAATTGCAGTTTAATATTTTAAGATTTTTGATTATGATTTTTTCTTTCGTGGTCTATAGTTATAGGTCATCAGTTAAGTCCCACATTTTCCTCTGGCGTGGTAGGAGACAAATCTGGTTGATAGGTATATTGTGCCTGTAAATAGAAGGTCTAACCTTGTTAAGATAACCTGAAACGATTTGCAAACTTACCAAACCGAATTAGTATGTTAACAACTTTAAACCCTGAAATCGCTCTAACTTATGAAATCTTTGTAGCTGCACAGCAACGACAACTAACAAACCGACATTTATTTATTCACGGGATCACTATTTTTTTTCCAAATAATCTTCAGACACTTGAAAATAGTACATAAAATTACACAAATCACATGCAGTTCGAATTAAACACAATCGAGACACAGTGTCAAAATACCGTGCTTGTTAATCAACTGAGATACCAATTTCATTAACATCAGGCATCAAAACGACGTTGACCCGCCAAACTCTGCAGCGCATTTAAAAAATTCTAAGTCTTAAGCCTGTCCATGTTAAATTTCAGAAACTTTTCTTTCAATGTAGATAGTGAGTTATTTCACGGATAGCTGAAACGTTTCACTTATATGACAGCTGATATTGTTCTTTCTGTTTCGTCGTAAAACATGTTTACATTCTTGTTACATTAAGTAAAATGGCGTCGAATCAAGTGGAAGTGCGCAAACCCCTTTTACTACGAACGGCAGCAAAATTCGAATTTTTCGGTACGCGATCTTGCCAAGAAACTGAAACTACCAAAAAGCACCGTGTTTTGTGTTTGCAAATCATTTGAACAGCGCTTGACTGTAGATCAGAAGGTTGTAAATGGAACAAATTTAAAGGTATGCTCCCGAAAAATGGACAAGAAAGTGGTTGCCATTATTGAGAAAAATCCCAATCTTTCCGTGCGAAATGTGGCTCGCAAAGTTTTGAAGTGAAACTCATACGTACAAAAAGTGAAACAGATGCAAGGAAGACGTACAAAGAAAAAAAGGTACTTAACCGTGATGACAAGCAAATTTCACTACAAAAAATTGTGCTAAAAGGCTTAACAAAATTTTTTTGCAAACATTATCTGGTATCATAATGGACGACAAAACACACGTACTCGAAGACTTTAAACAGCTTCTGGATCTGACTTTTCGTACCGCAATGCTATGGAACGCCAGCATTTCCGCATAAAGAAGGTGTCCAAATTTCCGACGAAGTATTTGATTTGGCCGGCCATATGTAGTTGTGGTTGGAAATCTAAAAGTATCGTCTCTACTGGCATTATCAATATATTTACGAGAAAGAATGTCTGCAAAAGCAGTTGCTAACGTTTATCAGAAGCCACGACATTCCAGCTCTGTTTTGGTCTATTGTCATTATGCGAAATCCGTCCTGAAATGGTATAAGGTACAAGTGGTTCAATACGTGCTAAAAACAGTCAATCCACCAAACTGTCCAGAACTTCGTTCAATAGAGAAGTACTGGGCTCTAGTTAAGCGGAAACTTTTCGGTTCCGATGATTTTAAGAGAAGGTGGAGAATCGTCACGGTGGACGTATCTGAGAATACCGTACGGAACCTAATAGCGGGTGTACCTCAGAAAGTTTGAAAATTTTACAGAAAGTTAGCCATATCGTCTTGGTTTTGTTTATCATCTCAAGTTTAAGTCATTATCTCCGCATAACTTGTTAGTCCGGTTCGTTTAAGGTAGGACGCACAGCAAAATCTAGCCAGAAAAAAACTCACAGTTAAAATTTATTTCAATTTATGTTTTAACCAGAGAAAATTGATCACAACAAAGGATAAAGTGCCATTACAAACAAATACACGGAGACAAATCCGTTTCTGTTTTTATGAATAAAAAATCATGAAACTAACTCTTATCTGATTTTATGAATTCATATTTCTTATTCATGCTTTCAGGAATAAAATGACCGATGCTAGTCATGAACTTTGGAAAAATTGTTTTGCCTCTAATCTTTAGTTGTGCAATCATCTTCATAAATCAAGGATCTATTCGAGAATAACAATAGTGTAGTGAGTACATCCACCTGGCCCATCGCTCTTCACATCCACACTCGGTTCGAGTCCCGACGTTGGATTTTTTTTGTTTACATTCAGAGTCGATAAAGTAGATTTGCCAGATTCATGAATAGTGTTTTTAGTATCAGGAATTCAGCTCATGGTTGTAACCCGATCAAATCATGATTTCATTGCGGTGGAAAAATAGTTCATGATATCAGGAACATTGTTCATGGTGTATATTCATAACACAAAAACACAACATATGCATGAAATCATGACCTGTTTTTCTCATTTGTAAGAACAAATTATTTCCCGTGTAGAAGAATTTTTATTCGAACTTGTTATATCTGAAAGCTCGAACATTTCGTTGAATTCAATCCATAACGTTTTGCACAATGCCCTCGACGGCTAGATTGGAAGCATTTTTGCAATTCTTAGCAACAACTTTCTCATGATTACCATTTCCGCTTCACGGTTGCCCAATATTCTTTGATTGGTTGAAGTTCTGGTGACTTTGAGGGATTGCAAGCCTTTAGGAAAATGTTGGCGTTGTTTTTCGCAAACCATTCCTGAGCCACTTTTCCATAATAACAAGATGCCAAATTAGGCCAAAACAATGCAGAACTTGTGTGCTGTGGTAGCAGCTGTTTTTAAAGGCACTGTTCAACGTGCACTTGCTGATTTATCGTACCTGTAACTATGAAGACTTTGCTCTTCAATCCACAACTTCATATAACTTGAAACACCATTTACGTTTTTAGCGAATTCAAACAACTTTTTGACCTTATAGTGATTGTTGATGTTGGCTAGGTTCTTGAAGTCTGCTTTGACATTCATTTCACCGTCCATTACGATACATCCAAATTTTATCGCAGCTGGCTAGATCCGGCCAAAACATAACGTTGGTCTTGTGTTGCCGAATGAAGGGTAAAATCCGCTTGATCAGACACTCTTTAATGTAAACCTACGACGTCATTGCGTGAGATGTGATGAGAACCTTGGTGTTAAGGCCACAACTGCAGATTCCTAGCCAACTAATGTCCAAGCTAAGTTATCAGCAGAAACAAATTTTATGCCTGGAAGGGACGTCCACACAACTAGTTGCCAGATTTTTTCGTCCGGGGATTTGTTCCATTATGACATATGTATCGTTATCCATTAAAATACAGCCATCAAATTTCATCAAAACTCGTTCGAAGAGTAATGGTGCTCGCTTTTCGGCCACTAAATTATGTTTCAGGCAGTGATTCGTATGTTTACTGGCACTAAAAGACTTAAATCCTTCTCTTGAAAGGATGTTAAGCACGGTGGAAAAGTTGGAATCGTAATTTCTTTACCAAATCACTTATGGAGACCCCTGGGTTGCCTTTCACGTACATCAACACCTTTATCCTCAGTTTGTTGTCCCTAGTGCCACTTTTATGATAGATGCGTTGTGCTCTATCCACACTCAAAGTATCCTTGTAACGTTTGATTACAAGACAAACCGTTGACTTTGGGAACTTGATGAATGATTCGTAATTTTAAGATGCGTCGATCAATCAGGAAAAAACTTTTCACCAACTTCTTCGTTAATAAAACTTCAACAAATGTCTGTCAAACAATTTGTTGTTCCAACCACCAAGGACGCGGTGGTGTATTAAACCGTGCGTCCAGATTTACTTTGAATCGAACTTTACGGTAGATGTTGCTGTTGTGTTGTTTGATTAGTTGATGGGTCCCTTCCCAGATCTGGCTCTATAGAAGAAGAAAAAGCGATTTTTTTCTCACGATCCCTACAGGGTGTCTCCTGTTACCTAGCAAAAAAAAAGAGAATTTCACTGGATGTAAACCTGGCCAATTTGTAATATACACAAATGTACTCTTATAATTTAGTTGAACTTCTAATTGAATATCATGTACATGAACCGAGAATCGAAAAACATTTGAAAATCACATTGTTTTTCAATCAAATAAGGGCTAAAATGTTTTTTTTACAAAGTGCTGTAAAAATCGAATGAAGCGCTCAATATTTTCAATAAATAAATATTGAAGTACACATGAACGTGCAAGTTTCTAGGTTCACGCCAATGAATCAATGGCGCTCGATTCTTCTGTTGCCTTATCCTCTCAGTTAGCTGTCATTCCCAAAATCATACGAAGTGTTTCATATTTCTCAATCAAACATCAAACCCCGTTGGAACATTTAGTATATCTATACAGAAATAATGATTAAATCATAGTGCGGAATTGCTGTTGGATTCGGCAGATTTATTGTTGGAAGAGGTCAGCAACAACGATAGAATATCAATGTTGTTTTTAATTTTATACATGTTCACTATTTTTTTGAACAACAATCTCTTTGAAAAACGACCTTAAGTAAGCATTCGATTTGCCGTCAGTGTTGACAAAATAATGAAAATTTAAAGTGTTTGAAGGGATGAATCATTATGATTCAAAACTTCACATTTTTAATTCATAACGATTCCACCTCTCACTTGATGTGGCTTGTTTGGATAAATTGGGTAATCAATAATCAAATAGATTCTCACTCATCTTTTGTCTCTCCATAAACTTAAATATAAACGTGAACCTCAAAATCAACGATGCGGACGTCTGAAGAAGTTCATGTAAAATTCAATTAAGCAGATATTACAAGATGTAATTTCCAAGTCGTGTAGACTTGAATCTCCAACAAACATCAGTGTCGAATAACCGCTTGTTCAAACAAATTTGGAGAAGTTATTCAGCTTTCTAGAAGAAAAAGTTGAACAACTGCTCCAAATTTGTTTGAACAAGCAGTTATTCAGCATTGATGTTTGTTGGGTCTCCATGTAATTTTGAAGTTATTTGCATGGTCTTTTTATGTGAATAAAATTAGATTGAAAGTTACCAAATAGTTTTAACTGTGTAGGCTATCGATATAAATTCAGCGCCAACATTTGATTAGAGTGAATCTGCTTTTGTAAACAAACACTTTGTCTGCTCATTTATCGGAAGTTGAATACAATTCCTTCAAATTGAATTTATCAGCGGATAGAGATAAAGCTCCTCATCCTTAAAGAGTGCTTGATTTGTATTTGTGACCTTTTGTTCAAGAGAAAATGACTCCGAAAGCCATTGTTTACAAAAGCAGATTCGCCCTAATCCAATGTTGGTGCTGAATTGAGAAATTCAGTTTATTCCGCAGGTGTTGGTGATGTGATAAATATATTTAGAAGATGGAAAACAAATTTTCGATCGAAATCTAACTGTCGAACAAAAAACTTAACGCTAATTAAAATCGCACAAACGCAGAAATACAATAGAAAATCTGACAGCAATCGAAAATACAACCGCGCGTGGACTGCGCTTGCTGTGATCAGTATCTAAAAAATTAAACAAAATCTCGCAAAATCTCAATTTAACCTTGTTTGTTTTAATTTAGGTGTAGAGTCGACAAGCGGACGCTATTTGGCCAGATTTTCATTGCCTCTATGCATTTTAGATGGCACAAATCTTAAAATCCATAAACATTTCATGCCGAAAATTTGATCACTTTAAGTGTATAGAGTGCCCAAGTAGCACACTACAATCAAAGTTAGTTGTAGTAACTTGATTATGACTTAGCAAGTCATATTTATGTTATCTCAACTGAATGGCAACATATGTGCTACTAGGGTGCCACAACAATTAATTATACAGTTCGACATGCAGAACTTCCGTAGCATCTGAGATAAGTGCCTTCAAAGATTCGAAGAGGCAATACTAAGTGGTCAGGTGGAAACCATTTTTGGATTCTTTTCACTATAACCTTAAGGTGACAAAATTAACGCAATCTGATCCAGTTGCCAACCCATCTCACCGCCAGTTTTCTAATCCATTCTGGGCCTTCGCCAACTGCCTCCAACTAAACCAGGTCTATAATTATTCCAAACATGAAAATTTCAGCAGCCTCATTGCTCAGTTTTCCAGAAGCCATTTGCCAAAACACCACTGGCTCAGGGATTCAATCAACCTCGATGACTGCCAACAAAATCATCGATTGGTCAATTTCACACAAATTAAGCAAACTATCACTTCTGCTGGAGCACATTCGGCAGACAAATGTGTCGCTCTCATGAGTCTGATTGACCAAATGGATTGCCCCTTTTCCTCCAATTTCCAAAGCCAATTCCTCAAAGCGTCCGTAACAAATCCATTTACTGTTTATTCCATTGTTGTTCCGGTAGCTCATCAAAGTTGAAAGTCCCGCTCGCCTAAATGACAGACAAGACACCGAGAAGCCAACATCAATGGACCAGGAATTGATGGGACATGCCATTTCGGAAATTACGGTGAGGCAAATGAACTCGGCACAATTGTTCGGACCGGGGCCTGTCGCTCTAATTGAACTATCAATTGAGAAACCCCCGCCTCCCCTCCACCGGTCGTCGCCTCCGTGGGCACATGAGGTCATTGATTTTCCGACTGGTTTGAGCTTTAATCCCTGCCTGCCTTGTGCTCCGAGACTGATCTCGAGTCACATAATTCGTTATGATTTTAACCCCGAACGGAGCAAGATGACACACTGCCAGCGATTCCAAAGTTGGAAAGAAGTAATAAACAACACCTGAGTAATTTATGACGTTGGCGTGACATAAAACTTTGTTTATGATTCTTCTCGTTTCGTTACTGTCGTCTGAGTGAATGTATTTTTCCCTTGTTCTTTGATTTTTATTCTTTTCTAGCTTCGGGGTTTGTTTTTTATGTTCTTCACATCGTTGGCGGAAAAGTTTGTTTTTTTTTTCTCTCTTTGTCGATTGGAAGCTAAACTAATCATAAAACAATTTCGTGCTCAAAATGCTTTGTTATGACTTTTCTTGGTCCTGTTTTATTCATCATAATTAACTGAGGTGGAATTATTTGGGACGGAAATGGCTGCGAACGGATTTTGTTTTGCTCCCGGTCGAAGAAATGATTATGGGTTGAAGGCAAATTATAGCGATTAATTGAGTTAGGCTACGATTTGGAATGGGAATCGTGTAGTATGGAAAGTGAAACTAAAAGTCCCATTTTTCTCGCTTCTCTTTTCAGAACACCAGCTCCGACAAAGCCAAAAGGACATGGGGCCAACGTCTAAAGCTAACGAAACCATCCACCGACAAGTTTAGCAGCACTGCCTCGAACATCAGTGGTTCCAGCTCGTCAAATCTTGCATCAACCACCTCAAAACCATCGAATCAATCTTCGTCCTCATCGTCATCGTCGTCCTCGACCGTGACCATCGAGGTCCTGGACTATTCCAGCCTTCAGCAGCAGCACGTCCAGCAGTCACGCTATCACACCCCCAATGCGCCCAGTTCCCTCGGCCTGGCAACCCACCCGATGAAGTATGCCGAATCGACCTGGATGTACGGCACGATGCGTGGGATGCCGCCGCCGATGCCCCATCCTGGACACCCCATGCACCATTCGCTCCCACATCCACACCCGGGAGCCATGGTGCATCATCCGGCCATGTTTTGCCCAATGCCCGGGCCAGGACCGGAGGTAGCAGTCGTCATCTGTTGCTGTCCGGAGTACCTGAATGGCACCAAGCGCGAAGTGAAGAAAGCGAGCGTTTGTAAGAAATGCAAGGGGTCAAGACTGCCACTGGCTCCGATCGGGGGCACTATGAGGCTAACGTCGGGTGCAACATTCCTGGCACCTCCGGTCAGGGGAACCGCTGGAACGGTAAAACTAGCATCCACCTATGGGAAGAAGGCAAGACCTTCGATACTGGGCAGCGGAGGAGATCCGTATGATTTTATGCGCAGGTCTAGACTGAGTCAACCGGAACAAGCAAGCAAGTCTGTGAAGAGTAGCATTAAGGAAAAGCTAAGGGGACGCGCGAAGAGCACCAGCCCTTCAAAGGGAAGAAGCAGAGCCGACAAAAGGGCCGTTTCTCCAACGGGGAGCAAGAGTAGTGGTAGCCGAAGCCTGAGTGCAAATCGAAGCAGTACTAGTAACAAAGGATTCAAGGACTGCTGGGTGGAGCCCGAAGAGATTCCCCCAATGGTTGAAATGCAGGAAGTGGCAGCCGCCCGAAGATCCATCCTGCGATGTGATATTAATCCATACGACTTGATTTCGCTGAGCAGTGGTCTCAACAATGAGTTTTCACCAACCAGCGGAACGGAGGACTACGACCTATCGGTTCATTCGCAAAAATATGAGAATCTACTGGATACCTTGTACGCCAATCGGTACAACCCGGCCATCAACAACATAGCAGCAATATCGGGCCAAAGAATCAAACTTTTCGACGGAGATGCGGGACCATCCGTCTACGATGACGTCGACGAGTACGTTTACGATCCAGTCGAAGTCCAACCGGATCCCAACCAAGAGAACCGGGTTGAAATTATCCCGGAGCGGCCACCTCGAACCAAACACAAACAAGATCCATCGGCTTCGACGTCCATCAAAGACGATGATCTCAAGTCCCTGCCCTCCCAGATCTCGTCCGAAGTGACTCAAAGTGCAATAAAATCTATCCTGAAGCGACCTGGGTCGATTGTCAGTGCCCCGACCGGTCCTCCGGATAAACCTAGCTACGATACCATACGCCTAAACCAGACGCTGGTACAACGCCTGGCCAAACTAACCGCGGATGAAAACGTATTTGCCAAAACCAGCTCCGTCAGTGCCAGAAATTCAAAGACTTCGTCCGGTAAGGACAAGGATAGCAAACGTAACTCCGCATCGCAGTTCTACTTGCCAAGTCCGTTGAACGGCGTCGGAGCGGCCGCTGCCGCTGCATTGGGATCCCGCAAAAAGGTTCATTTTTTAGTCGAGAATGAAGTCATTGATGACGACAAGTTCTTCGCTCAACTGTTGCTGTCGGAAACCAATGGTCACCCGAGGGCACTGATCGAGCCAACCAAATCGACGGTGACGATTGTGGAAGTAACGCCGGAGAAGACTACGGAGGAAGGCAGTCCGGCGAGGGATCAAACTAGTGAATCTGTGATCAAGAGCTTGGTGAATCATCTGGACAGTCTGCGGCATCAGCAGCGGAACCACGTGGTGGAAGTGAAACAGAGCGAGAATGAAGCGGAAAGGAACGAGAAACCAACCAATGGGGACGTGACCAAGGATGACAAAGCTCCAGAGGAAACGACAGTTAATGGAGCTGTTAATGGCAGTGATGGAAACTCCAGCGGAGGTAAGCAACATCGTAAATGTATTATTCATAAACGAGAATCCCCCCTTTCTTCGGAACGATTATAACCAAATCGAATTTCGGCACGATACGCTCGGGCGGAACCCCACCAGGTGGGAAGGTCATTCCCGAGTAGCGAAAATCGATTCCCGTGCTAACGAGCTCGCATAAAATTCTACTTTACTAGCCATACGCGTCTAATGACGGGCAAAAACAGTCCCCATTATTAGGCTGCCGGTTTATCTGGAGTTTATTGACGCTCTCAGAAATAGGTGCTCATTCCGTTGTTGTTTGCTTGCTCGATCCAATTTGGGCGCGGAACCTGGGTGGAGGGCCGAGCTTAACAACAAGTTGGGAAAATATGACGGACCGGAAACCGGGTAATACTCAGTTGCATTTGCGACGAGCACGGAACTCACGCGAATCGGAGGTGGTCCATATGCATGTTTGCTGCCGGATTGGCACGTGGCATGTTTCGAAGAAAGCAACAATCAAATCAAATGGCACCGGTGAATTATGTGTTTTGGGGCGAAACGGTGGCATTGGTACGTGTTTGTAAATTGAAATCGAATAGAGTCATTTGAAGCAATTTTGTAGTCAATTTTTGTTTACTCGTTATTTGGGAAGGATACCGAGCTTTGTCCGGGGTTTGAGGAATTTCGGTTCAGCTGGTCAAAAGAAGTAATCTGTCGATTATTGCTTAGGATAGAGTAGATAGATACCTGAGCCTGTTCAAAAGAAAACAAACTTAAAAATCTAATGCTTATGAATAGATTTAATAACTTTGAAGCATATTAGTTCTCAGTATAAACTGGTGGAATGTCACTTTAGAAACGCTAACTAGTTGAATCAATAATTTCCGTTACAGACTACAGTCAGTGAAAGTCGATTCACAAACTTGAAAGGCTTAGGTTTAATTCTCACCCTCGAATAAATGAGACATTGGAAGCTTCTATAGGACCACAAATTGAACTTACTGTGAGAGGCTACTCTATTCAGTTGCATGGAAACTACGACCTACGACTCAGTTTTATAGAAAGTGGAGTCACCCATTGACTTAGCAACAGTAGAGGCACCGAACCAATCAAAGCAACCAGCTGAGAAATTCAAATATTCACTTCAATCACAGCAACCTGTTTAGACATGAAAAAATATTTTTGGCGCGTGTTCGGAAATAGATTTTGTATCATCGCACGAATGTTATAGCTTTGGAACAAATCTTTTTCGCAACATATATTTCTCATGCATGTTCTTTTACACTTTGGCAAAATTAGGTTTAAATTTCACGATCACGCCCAAACTTTCGGACCTTTGACTTGACTTTTACCATCAAGGTTCTTTGCTCTGGTTTTGTAAGCTTTTGTCCACTTTTGCTTGAAGTTGTGGACCGATTTTGACTCTCCTACCATTTTCCAACTATCAGCTTTCATCATTGCCGAAAATTTCTAGATCGTTCGGAGCTCTGGACAGTTTGGAGGACTAATTTCACGAGGTACCACAATGACCTTATTTGGTAAGATGCCAAATTGGGCAGCATTAGAAGTGGCAGTATGCGTTTTTGAAGGCACTCTTTGAAGATTTTTTTTTAATTTCTTTATTTAGGTGACTTTTAGCCACTTGAGCTAGTTTTTCACCGACTCTTTGAAGAAGATTTCACTAATGTAGAAGGAGATATTTGCTCATCACCATGAGGCACCAAGAATGGACAGTAATGTTTCCGAGAATGAAAGATATTTAGAGAAAATGTTGAAAATTCCGTCAGTGTACGGTAGGTTGGAAATAGAATAGAAGCATTGAAAATTGAACGAAAAGGCATGGGTTAAGGAGTACTCAAACCAAGGACGTTACCTTTTCCTAACATCCCACTGCGGGGTATGTCAAGGCACGGTTGAATCCGCCACCTCAACAGGCAAAAGTAACGTGTTGGTACGCGCTCATGTACTACTGATAGCTTTGTGATAGTTTCTGTTTGGTAGTTTTATATGCACTCTATTTTGATGCGCACATGCGAGAGGAACTCTCTCCTTTTTGGGTTTGTTTTGATTCGCAACTTCTCGTCAATAATAATAAATGCGTGAAATAGTTGGAACATGCTAAAAATAAACCCAACAGCGGGGGATAATTTCTCACCCATGTTAGGCAGTATTAGCAGAATACACAAAGGGTTGCATAACCTTTTACCAGTCAAGGAGGTATCCCCCCCCTTGCCTACCCTGCATTGGGTAGCTTGGTAAAGGGTTATGTGCCTGATCGGATACTACCGTTCAATGCCCTCCGCTCGTTTTCATACCTGTATCCTTCAATTTCAAAGCCTGCCGTTATCCTATACGGAACTATCGATACACATTCTCTTCATTTCTATTCGTACAGCAATAAATTACTGTCCACTCCTACAGCCTCGCATGGAGATCAGAAATTATCTGCTTCTGACAAATTTCAGCAGTGATCGTTACTGCGCGCATGGGAGAATACTAAAAACATCAATCAAAGTGTACAAAAGTATGTTAAAACATCGAGTTTGAGGACCGTTTTGAACCATCAGAAAGGATGACGTTGGGGCCACTCACGAGTTTGGGTGGTTTATTTCCATAGAATACAAAAATATGTTGAACTATCCAATTTGACGACCGATTTATACCAACAGCATTTATGCTGTTGGGTCTACTCACAAATGTGGGTGATTAAAAGAAAAATACTCTATGCTACTCAGCAGTGACACATCTACATTACCTGTAACCACCCTACAACCTTGAAAGAGCTAAAATTTCTTCTAATTTTTTTTTTATGGTAAAATCAACCCGGTAACATCTTGACAGCTCCAGAGTAAAGTCAATGTACCCCGATAATTTTGGCTCACTGGTTCTGTCAAATCGAATGAATCCTAGAACAAATTATCAATTGAACGTATTTGCATCGACTGCTATTTTCAAAACTGTGGTGCTTATATTCGTACTTGATGAACTCTATGACGATATGTTGTATTTTTTTTTTTGTAATGTTAGTTTGATTTGACTACCAACGGCGGTTAAAACAAATTGAAGTTTTGAGTAATTGATTCGGGAATTAAGCAGCTAAGTTCAACTGCCATCTGTTAATTCACCATTATGTTGGTTGCATCATTAAGACAGCTACGAAAACAAACAGATTTAATAGTTTATTCGCTTATGGTTGTTTCAAACAAATTTTAGTATGATTTAAACTTAAATGCTGTTTGAAACAAACAAACAAAAACGGTTTGAACAACGGTTTGTGGTAATATCTTCGGGTAGAAACAACCAACCTGCCTGTTTATTTGGAAACAAAATCGTTGGTTTAAAACAAGTTTTAACATTTTTAGTTTCGATGTCAACAAACATCCTGTTTCTCTCTTTCTCTTTCTGTTTCACTTCCCTCATTCCCCCATTCAAGTCATGATGATTTATACTCGATACAAATTAAATCAAATTGATGGAAAGAAAACTGCATCAACAATACGCCGCAATAAAAATTTGTTCTTTTACTGTTTTTAACATCCACACATAAGGAAACGAAAACATGCAATTCAAAGCTAAAAAGCGGTAGTATCGATAATGGATGGCCCTTTTGTTTATGCACGGTAGAGACATCTACAATTTGTAGATGGGTACGTGAAACTAAGCTCATCTGTCAAGATGCTCGGGGGTTGGGTAAAATTTGTAATGATATGCAATTAATAATAAGATACTGCTATACAACTCCATATATTAAAAAATACTAAAATTCTCCGACAACTCCTGTTTCCCGCTGTGCCCATAAATGACTACTTATGTCCGTGAAATAGAAAATGTTGGACCATAAACAAAGAAATTTTTGAATTGATTCCTTTTGCAGAATCCGTCGTATATGATCCTTCCTAAATAAACGTAAACAACCATCCCATCTTCTCCAATATACAACTAAAACTTACAACGATGCACAAATTCGAAACTGAAAATAAGGAAGCTACAATACAAAATGACAGTAAAAATTATATCTGTAATGTCTGGATGTTGAAGATTGTGGTCCTGCTGCAACTATGGACGGACCTGCATTATCACAGCCACGAGAAAAAAAAAACAATTTAAAACTACTATACAACACCAAGGAACTCCATGGATGATCTGAAACCCTAAACCATATAAAGAACACTACCATCCCTCGTGACTACACAGCGTTGGTGTGACTGCCACTTTAGGTATATCTGCCGCGATACAGCGTTCCTCACTCAGCCGTTGGATGCTAGGACAGACGCTGATTGAGCCGCACCTCCTTGGTGGACAGACGCTCGGTACGCACCTCCTCAATCTAGCTGTAGTCAGAAAGACAACAGTGCCCAGGCTGCACTACAAGCCAAGTACGCAACCCTTGACTGGCGGTCCATGTCATTTCTTGAACCGTGGAAGCACCTAAGAAGGTTTCTATTACGTTGGGCAACAACAAAAATGGGTGCTAGAAGCAGATGATAGAAAATAAATTGTTCTCCGTGGCCTAGAACTATTGAATTCGTCGAAAAAAGCAAATAAATTGTAATTATCGTCAGATAGTCAACGTTCCAATGAAAGCACCTTCCGGAAGTGATGGGAAGTCTTCTAAATACATAGGAAAATTATGAAAGAGGGTAAAACTTCCCGTCATTCAATTGCAAGCCAAAGCAAGCTTAAATATTGGAATTGATTGCAATCGTTCATACAATAGACCTGATTTCAGCGATATCTGGCTAATTAATTCACGATCAGAGCCTAAAAGCCATTTAAAAAAAAACAATGAGTTTGAACGTTGATTTCACACGAATTTCAAAATACTCTTGTGTATTAGGGCAGTCAAAAATTCAGAAATCCCCATCTGCGTTTGGTAAATGGATTGTCCTACTGCCCCCGTTCCTACTAGAGGGTCTTGTTTCCCGGACTTGAAAAAATCCCGGGATTCGGGATTTTTTTTTTCGCCATCCCGGGATATCCCAGGATCCCGGGAAGAAAATAAAAAAACTTACAAATTTAAATTTCATGTATTTATTGAATTCATTTTAATGGAAGTATGTGTTTCAGGTTGATTAACAAACGAATCATTACATGTCTTCACGTTTGAAATATGACTTCAGAAATGTTAGTGCGTTGATTTTTGAATCCGACAATGAGGACCTCTTCTTAGTGCACATATTGCCAGAATCAGAGAAAACCCGCTCGCTGTCAATCGAAGTGGGTTTGATAGACTTCAAAGGCATAAACACCTTCTCAAGGCTCGGTGTTAGTTCTCCAGTTACCTCAAACAGAGCAAGTTCTGTTTTGATGACATTATCCAGGCTGGGTGGCTCCCGTTGTTGAGCACTGGGCGTATCAACCTGTTTCTGGATCATAGCTTTTAGTTCATCTTTAAGAGACGGTTCCTGATTTCCATCAGATTCAGCAGTTAAGGCGTCGATCGGAACGGAATCCGATGGAGAATTGTAAAGCCGTCCGCACTCTTCTCTGACAAACTTAATCAGCTGGTTACGGGGAGCGATCGGTAGCTCAGCAGAATTCTGGGATGAACTTCCACCACTCGGAAGCTACCTCATAAGTGAAACAAGCTTAACGTTTCGGCGCTCATTTACCCGTTTCGAGGCGAGGGGATTTTCCTGGCTATTAAGTTTAGACAGCAGAAACTCTAGGCTAGCCTCAGGAGTCAACAGCGTTGCGTCACGACGCCCCAGTGCTTCCGATACCAGCCTAACAGGCTCGAGTGCGTCAAATAGAGATTTCACCAGATCCAGCTCATTTTCGGTTATGAACATACCTCTATCCTCACCGAGTTCTGCGAGCGCTTCAACAACACTTTCGTGGAGCCTAATGTAGCACTCCAGCATTTTTTCTGTGCTGTTCCAACGCGTCTTTATGTCTAGAAGAAGTTGGAGTTGTTTTCCACATCGTTTTTGTACATTTCTCTGAAGAACCGAGTTCTTCACAGGCGATTGGCGGAACATTCGTACAATGTTTCGGATCCGTTTAAGGGTTGGTTTTGTAGAAGCCTGAATAAAATAAAAAAATTTAATTAGAAAATCAACAGATTATCAGTTTTGATATTACTGGATGAGTACGACTTCTCTTCGTCATCTGATTCTTCAGTATCATTGATGTTGTTGCAATAATCATCGTCATCACCAGAAAATTCTGAATCCGACATGAACGCCTTTTCTGTTTCAGACGAGGACTTGGGGTCACTTCGATGAAGAACGTCCTGAATAGCAAGGTGCAGCCCATGATTGTAGCACAGCTGATGGAAATAAGGAACAATCTTTCCAAATTTCACCATGACAGAAGCGCCATCCGAGGTGACTGCGGCTACGATGTTGTGTTTAATGTCGAAACTAATCATCAGCTGTTGCACGGCTTGAACCATCGTGTCCGCTGGAAACGATCCGTCCCGTCCGGAGGTCCCAAATTGTAGAACGCACCATTCGCGAAGTGAAGATTTACATTGAAGTACCGCTTGTTTACCAAACTTGTCCACTCATCCGTTGTCAGGCTAACAAACTGCTTGTCCGTATAAATTCGCTTCGCCAATTCCCGAATCGTCTGCTTCTTGGCCTGCACAAAAAAATCGTGGACAAGCTGCATTATTGCTGACTTTGTTTTGGGCAATGTGTAGCCTCGTTCTGTCACGGATTGCCGGATGAACTGACTCTTGCAAATGACGGAAATAGAAAAGCCATCAGTTGCTGCCAAACGGGCGACAATTTCACTAAGTGATTTGCGCTTTAGAAACGGAAGTAGCGCCAATTGTTTGGCAGACGGTGCAGGGGCTGGAATAGTAACCAGTTTAGACTGTTTCGGCGGAAAAGTATCCGATTCGCGTTGATTCTGCAGATTATGTTTGTTTGCCAGGTGCCGCCGCAATCCACTGCAGTGCACTGGTTGAACCACCTTAACACGAAATAATTTGCGGACACTTCAAGCATTGAGCGCGTTCTTCTGGAAGCTTTTTAAATTCTTTCCAAATGTCAGCCATTTTTGTTTGTACACCTAATAAACACCACGTTATGGTACACAATTCTAGGGTTTTTTTTCATTAGGGCGAATCTACAATTGAGAGATTCTCTCCGGGCTCGCTCTCTTTCATTCATAAACCAATCACCTTTGCGTTTTTCATTCTACTATTTGTAGAGTATGCTAGGCAGCACTGTTGTGTTTCGATCTGTACTAAAGAATGCCTCGTAGGTTATATAATGGCGCTGTAATGAATGAAAGAGAGCGAGCCCGGAGAGAATCTCTCAATTGTAGATACGCCCTAATGAAAAAAAAAACCCTAGAAATAGACTATCAATGAAATGTGCCTCAATTCATTAATTGTTTGATGGCTGTTTCGGTCACATGTCTACTCGAAGTGGGAGGGAGTAGGTAGAATGTTGGAAAGAACAGATGCGATAGCCTTCACAAGAGAGCGACAAGTGTGAAATGATAAAGGTGTATGGAAGTAAGGCAAGGATCATTTATAGGAGTGTATTAAATCGTGGCGTCAATCATTTTGCCTGACTCCTACTGCGTAAGAGGCTTGAGTACAGCGTGAAAGCTGTATGTACTCAAGACGCCACGATACTTAGCTGAATTCCTTTTGATAACGTTTAGATTCCGAAAAGTCCAAATGAAAACGAGCATCACCCATTACATCCAGCTATCTGCTACTGAACGTCGGATGAATATAAAACTAAGTTGAAGGAGTTGAACCAAATACAATTTTCACTTGTATAGAGCTTTATTTCACATGAAAAATAAAATGGTGCAAAAATGACAGCAGAAAAAATTTTCTCGATCTTCAAACCCTTTGATCTGAAAAATTCAGTTCAGAATAGTGCATTGAGCATTGACTCCAAGAAGCTGCACACTTTGAAGGTTTCCAACTAGATTATTAAACAATACCCGAACTACAGGGGATAGACAAATGATCGAAATCTGAGAAAGCCATTGGCTAGATTGGCCATTCCCGGAACATTTTTGGGGAAATCTGTAGTAAAGATCAATTACGATTTTACCACAAAATATGGACTATAAGACTAGCCTGATTCAGCTTCTTGGTACCTCTGAGGATCAATTGATTTAGCTTTGGATCGAATTAGCAAGCAATAATTCGATTGAGTATAGGTGGAAGAGACGCTCGGGTGTCCGGGAGCCATGACCAATTATGTTACCGAGATATAAAACTACATATTCCTATATTTTTCAGTCGAATGCTTCTATTCAAAATTAAATAAGATAATATTTCATGAAGTAAGAGCACTACAAAGTTGATCAAAAATTTGACTGTCCCGATCATTTAGTCTATCCCCTGTAGGGAAGGATGGTACAAAACGCACCGTTTAAGCAACATTGTGAATTACTAGGGAATGGATGCTTAAATTTAGGAATAAATTATTGAGTATGATGCATTACAATGTTTTCGTTGTAAATGAAATGTGATTTAAATTCTTTTTTTAAAGCTTTGAAGATTTGAGCATATTTATTGAGTGGGTCATTCTACCCCACCAGTGCGTTTTGTACTGTTCTCCTCTACTTTGAAAGCTGTTAGCAAATGAATTTAGTGAACTGAGCATGGCATTTATCGGCAAGAAAATCGAGGTGAAAGAATCGAATGACGTGAAAACTTGTTGGAGAAAGCTGCTGTGTTTCAAACGAGCAGATGGGAAGCTGGCTTTTTCCTTGCTAAGAAAATTCATTGCGCACTTTCTACTATTTCCGCAATCTTCGGCCGCGGTAGAGCGAGTTTTCTCGCAATACAATCTAAATAAGTCCAAAATCCGGATCCGCCGGAGTAAACACATGATGATGATATGAGCATCAGCACTACAACTATGATTTAAGTTCGACAGATTTCGTACCGTAATGGTGAGTCAACCGTCAAGTCCGATATTTATTCCATTTAAAATTATCCTTCTCCAAGTGCCTGAATTTTTTAAGCTATGAACCACATATATTCAGCATTTACTAGGGTATATAAATGCATTTTGTTTTAAGCATTGCTCTATTTCCTTCGTTATAAAAAAATATTTAAAAAAAAATGCTCCTTATGGTACTTTTTACCAAGCCAAACAACAATCATATATTCAAGCAATGAAATGATTTTAAAAAAATCGACAACCACATTTTCAGATTACTTAAACATTCGTCTCTCTAAGCTTATCCAAAAAATATTAATTTTGTATACATAAACAAATTAATGAATAAAAAAAAATTTTTTTGTTCAAAAATTAAGAGCAAACGGATAAACGCGGCAACCTTCTCGAAGTCTTGCACTACCTTCCAATCTGCCAAGGGATTTGTTTTGTTTTGTTCTGTGTTGGAGAAAAGGTGTGAAACATTTAAATCGACAATTAAATGGCATTGAGAAGTGCAAAATGCCGAGAAACTACGTGAAAAAAGTTGGTGAAAGAGCTTGTTTACAGTACTAATTGAAAATGGTCCTTTTTTGCGTGACATAATTAATGAACGTTCCCTTTGGGGAATGCTCCACCCCTGTGCTGTTCGGGAGACATCTGCATCACACGGTTTGCATAAAAATTTGATGTTTTTTATTCATTTAAGCACTTCAAATGGATAAAATTGATTTTGATCGAAGTCACCCCATTATTGAAAATTGGCCGCGGGAATTGAACAATGTTTCTAAAGTTTATCTGACATAATAAATTTTTAAAATTTCTGTGTAGTGTTATACTACCGATACCAGTACTGGTTTTAAAAATGTAAAACAAAATTTCAATGCTAATTATCATAGAAAATTTCAAGAAATAGTTCAAAAAGTGATCGAGGTCACCCCGTTATACGGTACACATAAAGGGTGTACCGTTTTAAATCCGCACACACTCAAATTGCTTAAACTATTGATCTGTTGGGTAAAATTAATTGAAATTTTGCGTAGACATAGTTTATTGTGTATTGTTTACACTCTATGAGTTGATTTCAGCGGGTGCACAAAAGTTTACGTAATGGCGACGAAAGAACAGCCCGTGCGCGAAAAAGGGCACGAGTACTTTGAGCATCATTCCATCGGAATAAAGTTGGGAATCGCGAGTTCCTCGGTGTTTGGAATCATACAACAGTTCAAAGATCGTCTAACTGTTAATTGGAAGCGAAGATCCGAAAGCGAAAAAACCGTCAGGTCAACAAGAGCGATCACAAACCGCGTGGTTGGGGCCTTTAAACGGAAACCGAACGCCTCAGTTCGAAATGACTTTCAGGCAGAATACCAAACCTCAAGCTAGAATACGTACGTACGTTTAAGGTTCAGAAGTCCCCAAAACCGTGACGAGAAACAGCCGAAAGTTGTACATTCAGAAGTTAACGAAACCACTCTGCTGCGTAATGGATGACGAGACATGTGAAACCGGGCTTCAACCAGAAATCAAGGTTCGCGCATTCGGTGATAAAAGCCAAATGAATTGAATGAATGATGCAAACACTAACTTTAATTATTTCTTTTTACTCTCTGTAAATTGTGTGATAATCGGAAAAAACCTCGCAATTTGAGAATGAATTTTTGTGTGTGCGGTTTTTAACTAATTCACCCTTTATCATAACAATGATTGATTTTTTCTTCCGTTTCGATTTTGATCACGTCAGGTAAACACAGATAAAAAAGTTTTTTTTGCATTAATTAAAGATGGGAACGCAACATAATATGGCAACCCTGACTTTTTCTTAGTTCTGTAGAAAGCAACCAGCTGAGAAATTGAAATATTCACTGCAATCACAGCAACCTGTTAAGACATCAAATAAATATTTTTCATTCCGCTGGTTCGAGTCCGGAAATAATGTATAAAAATAAAATATGTATAATGGAAATAATGTATCATCACACGAAAGTAATCGGTTTAACAGAAATCCAAACAAATCTTTTTCTCAACGTGTACATTTTTGCAACATTAGGTTTAAATTCCACTCTTACTATCAAACTATCGAATTTTTGACTTGAAAATCAAACAATTCATTAGCCAGGAATACTAGCGTCATATTTTCAACAGTTGTTAGCAGATAATAGGGTATTATAGGGTTATGTGGATTATAACATTGATCGATAGTAAATATAATAATATACCGGAATTTTATTTTTTTAAATTCGGACAAGCGTAACTATTGAAAAAACAATTTCAAAATATTATGAAAAAAAAATTGAATGTAAGACAACACCATCCTATTTCACCATGAAACACGCTACAAAAAAACAGATTACCTAAACCAACGAACCAACCATTGATTTCTAGCATACACTCTCACTTCACTTTACTCAATTTTTGAGTACAATTGTATGCTATCTCTTTTTCTCTCACGGAAATGTTACTCAATAATTTTCGTTAAAAAGTAGATCTACTCAAAAATTGGGTTGATCCACTTTTTAACGAAAATTTAGTAACATTTCCGTGATAGAAAAAGAGATAGCATACAATTGTACTCAAAAATTGAGTAAAGTGAAGCGAGAGTGTACCTAAGTTGACAGTTATGGCATAATGGGAGCCGCCGTTACTGAAAATTAAGTGCCGGGACCCCCCGTTACTGAAAATAAATGTCACTTTGCGAAACTGCATGTCGGTTTGTGAAAATAAAAATGATTAGATTTTTCTTGTTTAAAAATCGAGAAAAAATAGTTGAGAATCATAAAAAAGATTTTTGTGCTAGGAAGAACACCCATCATCGATACAGATGGAAAAAAAAACATATTTTTTTAAATTAAAACTCCTCCATTGAATTCAATTATCTGCTAATTACCAGTAACTCGCCCGTGGTTGCTCAGATCGGTTGGTGACAAACTCACCACTGGCTTGAATACCCGACAGCATAACCAATGGCTGCCTAGCCAACGGCGATAAAGCAGTAACAGTAACCTGGGCAATGGTTGCTCGACAGTGCACCCTCCAGGGTATTTGAAATCGCCAGCTACCAATTCCATACTGGCTCATTACCGCCCAGAATAGCTCCAAGGCTGCCGAGCGAATAATGCACATCGTTTACTGCTGCAAATTATAAAGGGCGATACGGTCAAAATTTGGTCAATATCAACTTGACGTATTTCTTTAAATTTTGCATTTAAAAAACCTGAACACCCCTCATTTTGAAGGTGTGTGTGTGTGTAGAATGTTGCTCCTATTTTGATTTTGGAATTCACTCTTCAGTTGTCAAAATGCCGTCCAAGCAAGAAGAGCAGCGTATCAAAATTTTGCTCGCGCATCGCGAAAATCCGAGCTACTCGCACGCAAAGTTGGCAAAATCGCTAAAAGTTGCCAAATCAACCGTTACAAATGTAATTAAAGTGTTTGGGGAACGTTTGTCGACAGCCAGGAAGTCTGGATCGGGGGGGGAAATCGAAAACCGGAAGCCGCTGAGACGACAAAGAGAGTTGCCGGTAGTTTCAAGCGAAACCCTAACCTATCTCTCCGAGATGCCGCAAATAAGCTGTATCGTCCACAACCGTGCATCGAGCCAAAGAACGAGCCGGACTATCGACTTACAAGAAGGTAGTGACTCCAAATCGCGATGATAAACAAAATACGACGGCCAAGCGCGATCCCGGAGGCTGTACACGACGATGCTGACGAAGTTTGACTGCGTGGTAATGGACGACGAAACCTACGTCAAAGCCGACTACAAGCAGCTTCCGGGACAGGAGTTTTATACGGCAAAAGGAAGGGGAAAGGTAGCAGATATTTTCAAGCACACGAAACTGTCAAAGTTCGCAAAGAAATATCTGGTTTGGCAAGCCATCTGTACCTGTGGTTTGAAAAGCAGCATTTACAGCTTCCGGACCGTCAACCAAGAAATTTACGTGAAAGAGTGTTTGAATAAACGTCTGGCTGCCTTTCCTGAAGAAACACGGTTGTTCCGTACTGTTTTGGCCGGATTTGGCATCTTGCCATTACGGTAAAAGGCCATGGAGTGGTACGTGCCGCCAACAACGTGCAGGTGGTTCCCGGCGGACAAGAACCCTCCCAACACGCCAGAGCTCCGCCCAATTCAGAAATACTGGGCTATTGTCAAGCGGAACCTAAAGAAGACCAAAAAACTGCTAAGGACGAGCAGCAGTTCAAGGCAAACTGGCTTTCTGCGGCGAAGAAGGTGGACAAGGTGGCTGTACAAAATCTGATGGCAGGGTCAAGCGTAAGGCCCGGCAATTCGGATTTGGAAAAGCGGAAGCCTAACTGAATATTTTTCCTGAATTTTATACTAATTGAACTTGAAAAAGAAATTTAATTTGAATTTTTAAATAAACGATTTCACCGATTTACACGCGTTTTCTCTTGACCAAATTTTGACCGTATCACCCTCTATCTCTCTGACTTAGATTTGAAGTCTGTGATAGGAAAACACTTGGCGTTTAGTAAATCAACTCTTAAAAAAAATTATAGGACATCATCATATATTTGCGTTATTTTCAATAGTTTAGATTTAAAAATCAATAGTTTGCAATATTGGAATCGACGCGTAGAAATATTTCCAATTGATTGGGGCAAACATTTTGAAAATGGTTGGAGAAAAAACTGGAATATTAACGCTCAAAACCTGACCACTCTTCGTGACGGTAGCAATAAAGGATAAAACGGTCAAAATTTGGTCAATTAAAATATGACGTCGTTTTTTTAAACGTGCATTTAGAAAACTTGAACACCCTTCATTTTGTAGGTGTATGCGTACGGAATGTTGAATCTTTTTTGTTTTTGCCATTTTCTATTCAGTTGTCAAAATGGCGTTAAAGCAAGAAGAGCAGCGTTTTAAAATTTTGCCCGCGCATATAAGCAAAATTCAAATTATTCCCACGCCGACTAGGAAAAATCCCTTTATATTGCCCAATTAACCGTAACGAATATTATAAAAGTGTTCGGAGAACGTCTGAAGCCGGGAGCCATGAAGCCGGGATCAGAAGGAAACCGAAACCAGGAGGCCGCAGAGACCGGAAGAATAGTGGCCAGCTTTTTCGAACGCAGTCTCAACCTTTCCATCAGAGATATCGGAAACAAATTCGGTAAGTTCTGCACAACTGTGCAAAGAAACAGGAACGAGCCGGACTGACAACGCAACATATAAGGTTACAATGACACCAGATCGAGATGATAAGCAAAACACTACAGCCAAAGAAGGAGCGCATAAGTTGCATACAAGTTTGTTGACCAATTTTAATTGCGTCGAAATGGACGATGAAACAAACGCCAAGGCTGATTTCAAGCAGGTCCCAGGAAATGTTCAAGATAAGTTTAGCAGAAAAAATGTCCAGATACCAGGCGATTTGCACCTATGGGCTAAAATGCGAAAGTTTGGTGACAACAGGCATTGTCAACCAAGATATTTATGTAAAGAAATGCTTGCAAAAACGCTTATTGTCTATCTTGAAGAAACATATGTAGTTGTTCTGTGCTGTTTTGGCCAGACCTGGCTTCTTGTCACCTGAAAAAAATGTCTCAAGGAGAAAAGCCCTTTCTCCGGGACTGCGCCCTTCCGGGGCTGCGCCCTTCTGGGGCTGCACCCTTCCGGGGCTGCACCCAATTGAAAAATATTGGGCAATCGTAAAGAGACACCCCAAGAGACCTAATAAAACAGTTGGAAGTGACAAACAGTTCAAGGTCAATTGGCGTTCAGCACCAAACAAGGATGATATAACAGAGACCTAGTCTTACGTCAAAAAGAAGCTAGAATGAATTTTATGAAAATTATGACTAAATTATGAAACATCGAGCTTTCTTGCTAATTCAAAAAAAATATCAGACTTTTGATTTTCTCGCATGAAAAGCAAATTTATTGTAATGATAGATTGGCACCAAGAAGGTGTTATGCGTTGAAGACACCCAACAACAATGCCTTAATAAAACCATAGACCAGTAGGTCCCATACAAAAACGATTTTTTTCTTGGCGCAGTCAGTACTAGCACATCGGTCCCAAGCTCGGTCCCAAGCTTAATAATGCGCCCCTAATAATCAGCTCACACGAACACACTCTCAAATATTCTGTCAAAATAACACAGCAAATCAAAACAAAGGCGCAAATATGTATAGCAAGGTGCGGGCTTTAAGGTGTATTTCAGACCAAGGGGTTCTACAACAGTGAACCAATTTCAAATCGCTACACGGGAAATAATTTGTTCTTACAAATGAAAAAAACAGGTCATGATTTCATGCATATGTTGTGTTTTTGTGTTATGAATATACACCATGAACAATGTTCCTGATATCATGAACTATTTTTCCACCGCAATGAAATCATGATTTGATCGGGTTACAACCATGAGCTGAATTCCTGATACTAAAAACACTATTGATGAATCTGGCAAATCTACTTTATCGACTCTGAATGTAAACAAAAAAAAATCCAACGTCGGGATTCGAACCGAGTGTGGATGTGAAGAGCGATGGGCCAGGTGGATGTACTCACTACACTATTGTTTTTCTCGAATAGATCCTTGATTTATGAAGATGATTGCACAACTAAAGATTAGAGGCAAAACAATTTTTCCAAAGTTCATGACTAGCATCGGTCATTTTATTCCTGAAAGCATGAATAAGAAATATGAATTCATAAAATCAGATAAGAGTTAGTTTCATGATTTTTTATTCATAAAAACAGAAACGGATTTGTCTCCGTGTAGTAGCATATTGATTGTTGCTTAAACCGTTACCAATAAGTTGAATTTTTCACACATTACAGGCAATACCTAGTAGACTCTAATTGGAGAGAGGTTTGTGAAACAGTCAACTCACACCAGTAAGACCAGCAAGCATTCAAGCATTCACTATACTGAAACTGGTAACACCTTTTCGACAATAGTTAAATACTTCATTTTTAAACCGAGAACTGAATACATTTCTATTTTGTTTTTCGTTCAACAATGAGTTAAAAATTCTCACTATTTTAATTTACAGCATTTTTTAAAATAGGCAAAAAAGTACACACTATTTTAAGATGACTTTTACCCATTTTTTAACAGCTTCATATATCAACCAGAAATGGATAAATTTCTCAACATTATATGTCACTAGCCAGCTTCCGTATATACATCTGCTCTAGTGCCGTTGCTAATGGCCCAAACACAATGATAACGGCAACGGCAAACGGCAAAGCCCGATCTGAGTATGCCTGCTTGTCGGAAAGAAAACAGGCTAGATCCAAGCCGATTCTTATTGGACATATCGAAGTCATTTGCAGCAACTGTCAAAATTTCCGTTTTCCGTTCCGTTTCCGCTATCATTGTGTTTGGGCGGTAAGAGGTAGAGTTCATGACTCTCCAAAATAACTATTAATCCTTGCAGAAAAACTTTCCGCTTTTTTTTCATACAACGCAAACAATTACCTCCAATCAATTCCGAACCCACTCCCTCCTGGGACACACCGCTATCATCTGACACTTCACCGGCGTCGTCCAACGGCAAGTAACACCGGAATCTCTTCCAAGCAAAAATTCATTACCATTGCCATCCCCGCCGTTAATGCCATTCGTCGCTGCGCTGACTGTCATTGTTATTATCATTGCCATTTTATTAACACCAGCCGTGGCGGGTTGGCTTGGCTGTCGTTTGTTCGCTTTCCTTTTCGGCGGCGGCGGCGGCTGAGGCTTCCTCGCATTATTTTCGGCATTATTATGTGTACCCAAACACAGCTTCGAGCTTTCAGTTGTTGTCATCAAAAGGCCGACCTTCGCTTACTCGTACCGCTCTTTCACGACATTGCTTGCGGAAATAACAATCATGGAAGAAGGCCTATCATTATCGTTATTGGGTTCGACCATCTCTATGGAGTCTCTCTCTCGCGCGCTCTCCAGTCGGGGTTCGGGATCTGTCAGTGCGTTTATGCGAGTGAAACGATGACGCAGCGTTCGGTTATCATTATGTTTATTCCACCTTTCGAGTCTACGGTGGGAGATGGTCGTGTTTTTTTTTCTGCGCTATCGATGACAAGTAGGCTGGGGGAAAATGTATGATGCTGCATTATTGCGAAGACAAGACATCGATGAGGTGAATTGTTGTCATCGATTGTTGACTTTTTTTTTCTATGCGGATGAATAAATTGTGGTAATCATTATCGGTGGCAAGAAACCGATTTGTCTTGAGAAAAATCTAATGGAAATAATATGGTTTCTTTTTCTCCTACTAGTGGAAACTCAATAGAAATCCTAGGAACAGTCTGAAGAAACTTCAAGGACTTATCATTAAATATAGGGCGAACACGAAATTATTGCGACACATTCAACAGGGCATAACTTTTTTACCATTGGGTAAAAATCAACCAAATTTGGCACACTTTCTCATTGATGTGTATTGTTTACATGCTGTCAAACTCGAAGTCGTGTTCTTCGATTCAACGAAAATTGAGGTGAACCAACGCGAGTTGAGAGAACAAATTCTTTCCAAACACCTGGAATTTCCTGACCTGTCGCACTGGCAGTTGGGAAAAATGTTGAACATTCACCATTCAACCGTCTCCAGAGTGTTGAAGTGGTTCCAGGAACGGTTGACGTTGGACCACTGCAAAAAAGCTGGAAGAAAACCAGGACCGGAGAACAAAAAGACGGAGGGAAAGGTGAAGCGGATGATTAAAGCACATCCCAAAGTCTCAAGCCGTGATTTGGCTAAAAAGATCGGCATGTCGCAGAGCTACGTCCAGAATTCAAAGAAGAGAGTTGGACTACATACATACAAGGTACAGAACTTCCCAAACCGCGATGAGCGGCAACAATCGACGGCTAAAACTCGGGCACGGAAGCTCTACGAGAAGATGCTGACAAAATATGGCTGCTGTGTGATGGACGACGAAACGTATATAAAAGCCGATTTTAAGCAAATTCCGGGGTTGGAGTTTTTCACCGGTAGGAGCAAGTTCTATGTGGACGACAAATTTAAGAAGAAGAAAATGTCGAAGTTCACCTCCAAATATCTCATTTGGCAGGCCATCTGCTCTTGCGGACTGAGGAGTGAGCCTTTCGTGACAAAAAGCACAGTAAATGGCGAGATCTACAAATCTGAGTGCCTCGAGAAGCGCCTTTTGCCGTTCTTGCAGCAGCACGACGAAGCTCCGCTATTTTGGCCAGATATGGCATCATGCCACTATTCTAAAAGTGTCCTGGAGTGGTATGAGGCCAATTCTGTCCATTTTGTTCCAAAGGACATTCCGCCAAACTGTCTGGAGCTGTGCCCGGTGGAGCAGTACTGGGCAATGATGAAGCGGGAACTTCGTAAGAGCAAGAAGACAGTCAAAGACGAGAAGGACATGTTAAGAAAATGAAAAAAAAAAACTGAGAAACTGGTACCGGATGACACTGTAAAGACTTTGATGGAGGGCATCAAGCAAAAATGCGTTCAATTTTACACTCAAGGCTCCATCGATTAACTTTTCTTTTGGTTTTTGAAGTAAATATATGTATAAAACTACCCTAAAATTTTGGTTTGATTCTAAACATTATAAGAAAATTGGCATGACATTTTCGGTGTCGCAATAATTTCGTGTTCGCCCTTTAATGCATACAGTTGAAACCCAAAAATTAGCTACTGTGTAGGCGTTTTGGTTCCATCTAAAACTTGTCTGTCACATGCGGCCTTTAGGAAGTGTAAAAACAGAGATTTAAAATCGCTAGAACTGCTCTGTGCCACTCACTGGCAGTATTTGAGCACGATCAAGCGCGTACATTTTTGCCAGTCAAGGTGGCGGATCCGTTCGTGCCTTGACATACCCCACATGGAGATGTGTGGCAAAAGTGTGTGCGTTTGCTTCGAAATACTGCTAAATAAAAAGCCCTATGCTTCATTTCAAACTACTTCTATTCAATTTCACAACCTGCCGAAAGCTATCGGACCTATCAATATTTTTTTTTTTTCACTTTTTTGGTTCTAGCAAAAATTGCTGTCCACTCCTGAGCTTACATGTTAATGTTAGGGAGAGGGGTTATGTCACACCAAATTCTAGGAGATTTTGTTAAGGGGAGGAGTCACGCCAAGCCTCGACAGCAAACACAGTTAGATCATAATTTGTTACAATTTTAGTTAACTTATTCATTCAGCGTTTAACGTTTCTTCCGCTCTCCCGTTACACATGACATCCCGTTCAGCAACGGCCTGCTGAACAGCATCTCACTCCACGTCGACGGCGTCGCTGCAACGGGAAGTGTTGCCGTCACATACCCCCACCCGTAAGCCTAGATGTTGTTCCGGATTTCCTGGATGTACAATAGATTTATGTTCCTCTCCGACGTCCAACACTGCCAGCTTTACTGCAGGTTGCCGTAGGATGCCACTACCTGTTCGTACTAGTGCTAGTCGAACTCTTCCATCACAGCTAACGAAGGGTTTCTCAATCAGCCCTCTGATCCACTGACTTTGCCCAGTACCGTTCAGAACCATATATTCAGACGATATATTGAGCCATCTTCCAGCTGCTTCGGAATGTAGCGTGAACTTCAACGTTAACTGTTGGTTCCATTTTGTTGCCGGTTGAACTGCCCTGGAGGAAGTAGTTGGGTGTTGGTGATTCCTGGTTCGCAGACTCCAGCGGAATGTACATAAGCGGCCTGGAATTCATCAACGCTTCTGCCTCGAAGATGATGGTCTCCAGGGTCTCCTTGCTAGGTTTCCTTGGATATTCCAGTGCATTGTCAATTGCCGATTTCACGAATCTTTCGAGGCGTTTCCACACCTCACCCATGTGTGGCGCTGCAGGTGGGATAAACTTCCAGTCAGTTTGAGCGTTGGTTAAGGTTGTTGCCAAGGCCTCGTCCCTTGCCGCTATTTCCTCCTGTAGCTGTCGGTTGAGTCCTTTGAAACACATGGCATTATCCGAGTAGAACACTGTCGGCGATCCACGTCGACGTTCAAATCTCCGTACAGCCATAACACACGACTCCGTAGATAGGCTATTCACTACTCCCAAGTGCACGGCGCGAACGGTAAGGCAGGTAAAGAAGGCGATCCAACGCTCCACCTGACTGTGACCCACCTTAACTAATACTGGCCCAAAATAATCGACGCCAACGTACGTAAGGTAGCGTATGAACGGCTAGAGTAAAGAGTACAGAAGTGGTGCCATAACAGGCGCTTTTGGAAGGGCCTTGGATATCCGAAATCATGTACAATCTCTTTTAACAAGCGATCTCAGCTTCGCGACTTCGTAGCGTTGCCGCATTTCGTTTACAATGGTTTCAAGGTTGGCGTGGCAAAAGCGACGATGATACCAATCAGTGATCAGGACCGTCACCGGATGATGCTTTGGGTGAACAGCTGGGAATTTTGCATGGAATGGAAGGAATTTTGCCGCTTCAATGTGGCCTCGCATTCTCAGGACGCCTTGTTTGTCAAAAAGGGGCCAGGTCTTGTAGATGCTGCTGAATTTAGGAACGGTAGGATGCTTTGCTTCTGGGTTTCCACTTGTCTCTTTTAGCAAGTCTCTTTCTTCTGAGAAGACTTCCGTTTGCACCATCTTCAGTAGCAGAATATCCGCTTGCACGGGTTCAGCCTGAGTGAGAATCTCCTTCCGTAGAATTTGTCCCACATTCCTTCGACGCAGGCCGTCAATGAAGCGGATGACGTATGCGGATGTGCGCTGCAGTTTCGACCATCAGCTGAATCTCGGATAATCTATCAGAGGTTTGGATTTCCAGTGCGTGAGTCGTCACCACGATTGGTTGTTCGGGCCACGACTCTTCGGCATCGTGTAGGTACTCGGGGGTCCTGTGAACCCAAGACAGCTGAACTCTATGGACCACTCTTCCATTTCGTTTCATCGTCGGACACGTTCCTCTTGGATCTTACCCATCTCCAATCTTGCGAATCACTCAAAATCAGAATTTCTCCAACTCTTACGGACACAAACTTGTGGAATCTTCGATGATCAGATCGAATCCATGCCAGTACCGTCGTAGAGTCACTCCAGAAGATTTTGTATGCGCAACGATACAGGTTGCGTATGGTATACAAGGACAGCCGTTAGTAATCGCACTCCCAGAACTGCAGCTTCCAGGTCAGGCCTTGGTGTTGACAGAGTCTTCAGAGGGGTCACTTTTCTTTGGGCTCCTACCAGTGCCATCTGGACGCCGCTTTTATGTACCAGTCCACACAAGTATGAACTTGCAGATCATCGAGGTTTGTCGGAAACGGTGAGAAGTAATTGCTTCGGAGCAGCCCATCATCGCCACATCTTAAAGATATCTTCGTTGATTGGCAAGTTCCTTGTATGATTACTTTTCCATGGACTAGTAAATGCGCGACGAGCTCGAGTGGATCGAAAAGACTCATCACGACCTTGAGACCTTCCCGCTTGGTGAGTACGTGGTCATCATCCAGGATTTGTCGAAGATCTTCGCGTAGATTGAAGTTGTATGAGAAGCTGTCATCCGCAGGGATTCAATTCATTCCAAGTACGGATTCAGAAACTCCAGCCCGCTCCAACGCTAGGTTCTTTGGTTCATCGGCAGTCGTTTCCCCAATTTTGCAGAGAAGTTTCGCAGAGTTTGAACGGAACCGGCAGATCTCGAAGTCACCCATCGAACGAACATGGATGACGTCCTTTACCACTTCAACGGCTTCCTCAACGGTCATAAAGCTGTCCAAATAATTGTCCACGTATTGGTTTTGAACGATAGCAGTGGCTGCACGTGGATATACGTTAGCGAAGTTCTGGACATTCATGTTCTTAGCATATTGTGCAAAAGCAGGTGAACATGTCACTCCGAAGGTGAAGTAGCTTCGTAGCTGACGTAGATGTCGATAGGATCCAACGGACAGTGTGGCCGGAGAAAATACTGTGCCAGGCGATCTTTCATGTGGATTAGAAATTGGTGGATCATCTCCGTGATGTCATAACAGACGGATACTGGAAATCGACGAAAACGACTGCGAACTGCTGGTAAAGGTGTCGGTAGGTCAAGTCCCTTCAGGAGTTTAGAAATTGAAGAGACTCCATTCGTCGTCGCTGCTGCGACCCAAACCAGCTTCAGAACTCCTAAGGGTAGGAACCAAATCCGCTGCCAATCTGCATTCTTCAGTTCTGCTTCGGTTACCTTATGTGAGTAACCCTTATGCACGTACTGTGTTATTTGCAAGCTTCCGCTCTAAAGATTATAGACGCCTGACTGCCATTGGGTAGATATCTAGAAGGTCCAGATCATCGTTGCGAAACAGAAGTCCGGTTTCGAAGCCACGGTCTATGCGCTTCGTCGTCCGTTCCAAGATAATTCTCGCTCGAAGTAGTCACGAAGTTGATTGTTTAGCTGGTCGTCTGGATCAGTCACAGGTGTCACGTGAAACTGAACAACTGTCCGATGTGCTGGTATGCCAGTAACACACCCGTAAATGCTCCAACCCAGTCGATTCTTCGCTGCAATCGGATCCTTCGTACCACCTTCACGCAATTTCAGAGGAACTCCTAGACAAAGGCTGTCCCACCCGACCAGAAGTTTTAGTTGTATCATATCGTAGTCCTTCACAGGAAGTCCACGCATGTGTGGATATCGTTTACAAAGATCCTCGTACCTCATCGTTTGGGAAGGCAATACCAAACTGCTAACAGTTCTAACTTCACATAACTTGTGGCGGTTCTGACTGCTTTATCCAGAGATTTCTAGTTGAACTCGTTGTGAGTGTGGTTTCTTGTGGATTACCTTACTCGTCCACTGGAGAGTTAATGGTTCTACCGGTCCGGACACGCCTAAACGGTCAGCAACACCTTCCTCCAGAAGTGCGGTCGACGACTCCTCATCGATGAAAGCAAATACAACCTCTGTCCGCGCCCCCGCGTTCAGAACTACTGGAAGCACTCGAATCATGATTATACTCTACAGTGATTGCAACAATTGCATCAACAGCTCTAATTGTTATGTTTGTATTCTCCGTGCGTGGAGTAACGATTATGAAGTAGAAAGAGAAGTTCGCTCATCACCATGAGGCACCAAGAATGTTTTTGCTAGAATGAAAGATATGAAGAGAAAGTGTTGAAAGTTCCGTCAGTGTACGGCAGGTTGGAAATCGGACAGATGTTTGAAAAATTGAGCGAAAGGGCATGTGTCCAATGGTAAGCGAACCATGTTGGGCATCTTGGCGAGGTTTCTTCTGGGCTTTGAAAGACCTCAGTCCAGATCTCACTTTAATGTCCTGCATAGTTGACTTAGCAACACCCACTTTTTTAGCAACATCTCTGACCGACATGTTGAGCTTCCTTTTGTAAACTTTCATCGCTTGTTCCTGATCTTGTTTGTTGCGTGTTCCCATTTTTGACTGCTTGGATGGCTTCCTATGAACTACTTTGGTTTGTAGAAACTTGCTGATGACATTTGACACCGTTTATTGTGTCACCCCGACCAAACTCGCGATTATTTTCTGTGAAAGATTTGGATTTTCTTTCCACTTGTCCTAGAAATAAATTCGCAGCTCCTGTTGTCGAGACGCCATTTTAAAAACTTCAATTTATAAGTAAACAATATGCACGTCGACGCGAACGTCAAAGGATCCACTGACAGCTAAACCATACACTGAAAGAAATTCTTACGTTGGACACCTACTGACCACTGCCGCGACAGAGGTACAAAAAGGCTTCCAGACACGCTTTGTAGACAGGTAAATTAATTTGGAATCCATCTGTACTAGTAAGGCTTCAATATTTAAACTGATTCATTTGTAAAACCGGGACCAAGTTCGTAGTAATGAGCCAGGAACCGGGCCAAAAACGGAAATCAATTCAATTTCCATCAAGGGCATTGATAGAACAAAGGTTGAAACGCTTCACATTGTATACTGTCCGCTTCCGGCTAATCGACGGACCCCTCAAATTGAGACACTCCACAATGCTCTCCTGAACATGTCGTGTGTATTTTTTTCTGAACCACTAATCATCCGAATGGAAAGTGCCAATAGAACCGGAAAAGCTCTGTTCAACTCGACAATCCTGATCCTGCGGCCGCATCAAAGCAAAAACCTAGCAGGCCTGTCTCGGATGATGATGATGATGCTGCTGCGACCCGTCAGGATGGATGAGTGAGCTGAACGAGAAAGTGATACCAAATATCGACCGTCGGCGTCGGTCAGCCAGAGTCAGGGAATCTGCCACTGCTCGTGCTAAATATCTACATCGTGGATAGATGACGGTCGACTAGTTTCCCAATCCTGACGCACAGTATATGTTACCCTTCGGGGGAAAAGCACGCTATTAATCAGCACCGCCGAGCGAAGCCTTGTGACAGAAACTAAAAGTCAATTAGCTTTGGAAACCGAACCGTATCGTACATGTATAGTACCTCTATGCGCTTTAAACTAGCCTCTCTCATCCAGCTTGAATTTTGATTTACAATTTGTATTGCAAAGAAAATCCTGGTGCTTGTTTGACAACATTGAAACAGGTAGACTTCACAGCTGCCGCAACGCTTACTTGAAACAACACCAAGCAAGCAATCCCGGGACGTGAATCGATAGCACATACATAAAAAAAAAGCAAAAACCGAGCGGGAAAATCCCAGAAACTGAAAGCTGATCAAAAGTTTAATAAAGCTTACACACCTGTGCTTTGGGTGGATGGTGTTAAAGACAACGACGACGCTGGCAACGGTGAAATGAAATCATAAAACAAGCACTGACGAATGCTGAACAGTCTTTCGCTTGGAACGAGTCAATTTGCGAGACAACATCTGTGGAATATTTCCCGAACGGATTGGATTTCAAATGTGTGTACACACACTTACTCACACACATATATATGCCATGGAAGGAATCACACCTGATGCTGATTATTAGAACCAGAATCCTTTCAGCTGGTGCATCGAATTGAGAAATAGTGAGGCAAATATGAGGATAAGCATCGTAGTTGCTTAAGTTGAAGTGACTAATAACTGTCTGGATATCTTTTGAATGCTATGAAATTTTATGAATTTTACAGTATCATCTTCATTTACGGTTTTTTGCTCTTTTTATCACCAATTAGTGTGCTTATACAACCCCAAAACCATTTCTACCGAGCGTTACGCAAAAGTGAAAGGTTTATGAACGCTTATAACTCTCGTTCGACTAAACAGAATGACTTCATTCATACACCATTTGATCAAAAAGACTCACAAATTTTTCGCATTGAAATTTGAATGAAGTTCAATTAGTATAAGTAGTTCAATTTTTCATTTGAAAATGACCTTCTTTTGCTCCCATACAAATTTGCATATCAACTGGTTGAAAAATGTGTTTTCCCTAGCAAGGTCATAGGAAACGAGTAGCAAAGGTCTTCTTCTTCTTCAAAATAACTTTTCCCCGTCTCACACAAATTTCTGAACGCACAAAGCTATTGGTCAAAAATCTTTCCTGTGCCGAAGCCAGAATGTTTTTGACACTTGCACTTTTAGCAGTGTTGTACACACATAGGCCTAGTAGAAACCGTATGCAATTGGAGGTGTACGAAACCAGCCTCTTGGGTAAAAGTTTCCCAAATGACCAATAACTCATTCGCACTACAAGAAATATTACGTGATATTGAGTATCTTGATATCATATTTCATACATATTATTTGCAGTGAAAGCAAGATGTATGAATGTAGATACCAAGACAGGCTATATCAATAAAGGTTGTAGTGCGAACGTTTAGTGTATAGGAATTTGATTTGGAAGGAAACCAATTTCGGCCACTCTTTAAACAATCAAGCGATCTAGATTGCACATTGCTTCATAGTCCTACGTCAACTTTACGTACAACCTCATTGGGCTGTCCCTTCTAGTTTTTTTTTACCTTACCAATTCATAGTGAACCGAGCTTTAAATGTTAATTTCGTCACTATCGTCACACCAAAAGTGGCAGGCTTCAAGAACTAACGCTTTCTTCAGTCCTCTGATCTTAACTCGTAAAGCGTTTTATAAAATAAACTTAATCATGTAAGTATATGCAAGCAACTAGCTGAACACAGAATGGGGAACGTCCATTAATTACGTCACGCAAAAATTGACTTTTTATAACCCCCCCTCCCCCCCCGTGTCACGTTTTTGGTATGGACCTTAATTTTTTTTTGAATGGATCGTCACGTTTTCCCAAACTTCCCCTCCCCCCTTACTGCGTGACATAATTAATGGACCTTCCCTTGCACATTTACATTTGTCTTCATCGCTCTACTGCTTAGAGTCTCGACAATCAAACAAACAGTTGAGTCTTTATGTTATATTAATATGGTTGAGTTTTTACCACAAAGAGCTACCGCTCCAATCTCCCGGACATATTTTTTTTCCAACTTGCAATAAGGGAAGGTCCATTAATTATGTCACGCAGTAAGGGGAGAGGGAGGGTTTGGGAAAACGTGACGATCCATACAAAACATATTGAAGGTCCATTCAAAAAACGTGACAAGGGGGAGAGGGGGGTTATAAATAGTCAATTTTTGGGTGACGTAATTAATGGACATTCCCTAAACAAAACTTTGAATGAAGAGTAGGAAGACAAAAGGTCGAATTGATAAACGGTCAAATAGTCCAAAAAAGGGCCAACTAAAAGTGACGAATGGACAAATATTGAGAACAACAGAAAGAAAACAAACCAAAATGCAATCAAATATCTTGAGTGATAAAATTATTGGTACAAACATTTAGAGTGCTTTAAAAAAAACACAATATATTTATTTTAGATTCCATGATATTGGGTATAAGGTGATCCACGCGGGTGTGCTCAATCCTAAATTTTAGGTGTTAATTATGCTAAATGTTAACATAAAATTTTGCAGGAAAGATCTTTCAGCTGTCAAAATTTGAAGCTTAACAAAAAATCAGCTGGTTCCAGCTGTCTCATAGAATGCCGTATTAAGATACCGTCATTGTAAGTTTTCCTTCTCTTCTTCAATCCTCGTTCTTTATTTCTACCAAAATCAGTCGAGGATGTGTATAACAAAGACTGAGTTGAAATTAATTGAATGAACTGCTCTAAATAATGGACCAATCATCAACACATCCATAATGTGGTTCACCATGAACAATTTATAGATAATGTTGTTAATTTAATCTGCCACATGAGTATTGTTATCATTCAAAAAATTAATGATGATGAAAAATGATTCTCAGAAAAGATCTTTTCTCAAAGATTCCAATTTGTCCACAGGTACTTTACAAAATCTTATCGTTTGATTCTCATGTTGACTTGTAAATGAAATTACCGCTGACATATTGCCATTGCCTAAGTTTCATGAATCTTGTTCTTGAATAGTCAATTATTTCCTGAATAGTTATTTTATTCTGATTATAGTACAACAAAAATTTTTATTTTGTTATTTCATTTTGTTCAACTGTTGATGTACCTTACCACATGTACCTTAAATCAGCGATAATCTTAAATAATGGTAATAGTTCGTGGAAAGTTTGATCAAATCATCACTGATAGAATGCCAACTGCGTTGAACTTTACCTGGCAGTGGTGCCAAAATAAAAACCTTCACTTAAAATGTGACTATTAATGGATCTATCTTAACATTGGATTACCATGTTGAACTATCGGTGCAAAAACAAAGCCCTTATAACACATAAGGGTTATACATTGGTTATAGTGTTGTCAAAATTTCAACCAAATATATTGATAATTGACAAAGTTACAGAAAGTTGAACAACGCGTATTTTGGAAGCAAAATTTTGCTCGGCTTTTCTTTTTGCTACTGAGTGTAGATGAAAAATTAGTATTTTCCATTTAATTCCAACTACCTTTGCTTATCTTGACAGATACGCGTATTTCGTCTACAATGTGCAGACTTCTTCAGTGTCTTGTACTAATAACTCGACTTAATAAATACTAATTTTTCTTCTAATTTCCATTTACAGGTGTTCCACTAAACAGCTCAAACCCTCTAGGATCTATCTTACAATACAAGTGTAATATATCTAAGAGTCATTCTAGATGATAAACTCAATTGGAATTCACACTTAGAGCACGTAATAAGTATAGCCACCAGTGCTCTTTGGTTGAGCAAACAAAAGTTTGGTCGAAAATGATTCACTAGTTTAGTGGCCCAAACCATAACAGAATAAGGCCCAAAAAAGCTTAAGAATATGGCCATAACAGGAGTAAAGCCATAGATGCAATTCTTTATAAGCTTCCACTGCATAAATATGTGCAAATGTAAGCTGTATAAATTGCACTAAGGCTGCGCAGGACTAATATACTTTTAGAGGGCAATCTCTCGGGGCATCCTAGTATACTGAAAGACTTTTGTATCAATCCATTGGTAGCTATGTATGATGACTGGATGAAAAAAGGCCTGGTCCTGGATATACCGTACAAGGTATGGGAATCAGGACTCAGGAGGGCTAAATATCTCACCACGATCGATTATTTTCTATTCTAATGGCTCAAATATCAATAATAGAACTGGAGCAGGAATTACAGGCCCAGAGCTTAACATCTCAACTCCAATGGAAAAATTGGCCACTGTTTTCCTTTACCTAAAATAATGCCATATTAGAATCTGCATCTATATGCCTTAAGCTATATTAGGATTTGCATACTTTCGAACAGTCAGGCCGCTTTGATTGCTCTAAAATCCTTCACATGTCAATCAAAATTGGTTTAGGAATGCAAAAAATGGCTGAAACAACTGGCAGACAAAAACCAGGTTCACTTGTGCTGGGTACAAGCCCTTGTTGAATAGAAAGAAACGAAAAAGCTGATTTACTCGCCAGGCTAAGTTCAGGTACTCAATTTATAGGACCCGAACTTTACTGTGGGGAATCTTATTGTACACAGTTTGAAAAGAACATGTTATTTTCTGCGTTATCTAATGCACGTAAAGGGAACGCTGGATTTGTCATAACTGAATGGGATATTTCATGTAAATTTAAGCCAGATAACGCCTGAATCAAGTCTGTTGTATGCAAGATTTCAAACGTTGTTGCATGGCGCATGAAAGATTGCAAACAATTTCGTTGTCTACGGTTCCTTTGGCTTGAAATTAAACGAGCGAAAATTTTACGTGCCGGTTCAAATTTATTATTTTTTTCTGTGTAAGTAAAAAACAATGCAGCATGCTTATCGGGTTACTCACGGGACACTGCCAATCGAGATATCATTTGAAAAATATAAAAAGAAGGCAAACAGATGTCTGTCGGTTTTGTGATTGTGAGATAGAGACCTCTCAACATTTACTATGTGGCTGCTTAACATTCCCGAGCAAAGGTTTATACCAAATTGATAACAAGTTTTGATATCAGATTATCAGGTTTTGATCACTGAATTAACTGCCAAAATAACAAAAGAGGTATCAAATTATTATTCGTTGGATATCACGATACCAACTCGTTTTATTATCATTGAGGTTCATTTTGATAACTAATTTTGTAATGTGAACACATTAGTTGAGATAATTTCAAATTATGTTATCAACATGATATCAAATTCATACACTTATAACTGAAGTAGTGTCTATTAAAAAGCTCAGTCAGAATGCTGATAATATACGAAAACGTTCGTCGACAATTGTCTTTAATAATTTATAACAGGTGATAACAATATTAGTCAATGTTGATAATTAAATCTTTTATGCGATGACAGGTGAATTCAAAATGATATATGAGATAACAAAACTTGTTATTTATTTGAAATCGGATTGTTATTGTGCTTTGCTAGAGTTCTTTGTAAGTCTAAGACAATACTTCAACAAGGCCATTCTAAGTCCTTCCGGAATTGGGATGGAAAATCCCAATGTGGTAGTAGAGTTTATTCTATAAATCATACCAGATTGGGGTATCTTGCATAATCAGTGAACGGCAATTGGTAACTCTTCGTCCTTAACGAATGCAAAAACAAACAGGGGTATACCACAATTGATCAGAATTCCCAACAGGAAAAAAAATCTAAACTGTTTGAAAATATCGACAAATGATGGGCGACATTTATCCTTTTGTTTTTTCTGCTCTGCACGTTTTCTTGAATTGTACCTAAAGCAGTTGCGACTTTGCGAAAAATGTACATTTACCACCACTGATTCAGAGCTAGATACAGCATGTCAAACTTGAACATTTTACCAGTACAACTATAGTTCGGAAAAAGTTGAAAATGTGTTCCTCAATGCTGAAGATAAATTATGACAGCCAGTTCATGAAAATCCGTACAGCATCCACCGAAAATCGCTTCGCAAAATGATGCACCGGCCTTCTGCGACGTTCACGACAATCGACATCAAAAAGCCAACTGCAGGAGTTATTCGCAAACAATAAACCGGCTTTTCCCGCCCCGGCAGCTCCGAATGGATCATCTCGAAATAACTTACCGTATGGATTCAATGGCAGCACCGAACCCACCGGTGTCGGATGGTCGAACAATAAGGGTTAAACAAGCCATTTCCCCAAATCGCATATTCATGTCCAGAGTGGCCAGCAACAACAACTACAACAACAACAACAACAAAGCAGGCGAAGATTAGCATTCACATTAATTCTAAATAATTAGCCAGCATCGCGCGGACTGAACTTTCCCGAGCCGGCAGCAGCACAAGCAGAAGCAGCGAGAACACAAGTTTGGCTAGGATTTGCGTCGCTAATCCCGTTGTTTAATGTGGGTGACCCTTTCGCCGCGCCTTGTGCCGCACCGACCGCGCCGGCGAGCGAGATGAAAAACCGAGACAACGGCGTAGCTGTTCCTGAAGGGCTCTCCGGGCTTGGCCACGCGGTGTCCGGTATTGGGCAACAGGAAACCGCAAATATTTTGAATAATACCCAGCCGGGTCGAGTTTGGCCGGGCCTCGGGCTCACATTCACGTCGTCGTTGTCGTTGTCGTCGTCAGCCAGTTGGTCGCTTGGTTGGATGAAAAACGAACGACATAATGAGATTTATTTTGCTCGGCGAAATTAATTGTGGAACGTGAACACAGATTGTGAATGGGCGTGCTTCGGAAATAGAGTGAGGACACACACACAAACCTATTTTCGTGCGGTTGATTTTGGAACGAAAAAACCAAAACCTATTCCGGCTACAATAATGATGCAGGTACCCTGTTCGGAACTTGCTTGCGTTCAACATGCGTCTCCATGGAATAGATGATGGAACCGCATGGTTGTCCACAATCCGGGCCAAATCACTTCCCACAACATGGACTGGACACCCTCCCGAAACCTAACAATAAATCACTTTAATTAGAGAGACGAAATTTGCATATTCAAATGATATTTATGGTCGAACTGTTGGCCGTTTTGCGAACTGCGATGCGGAATCCGATTAGCAAATGGGTCAAGGTAACTCCCTCTGAATAGAGAGAGAGAAGTTGTACTACATTGTTGCCCTCCTCGGTGACAAAGCTCTTCACCTAATAACAATAATACCAACAACGACACCCCCGTGGAGAGTGATTGTGGCGCTTGGTGTCCGATTGTTGGCAGCCATTTGTTTGCGTTACAGCGCCCCGCCTCGATATCCATCAAGTCCTTCCCACAGAGAGATGCTTCTGAGCTCGCTTTAATCCAGGCCAGGTCAGCAATCAGCTTATTATAATGCCTGTCCCGCATTCACGCACACATACTTATTCGGGGAGATCGGGATGGGAGCAGAATAAGCCACTCGATGCCACCGATGCTTGTTGATATTGGTCGGCGATTGTGTTACACTATCGCAGAAGAGGCACGCATCCGGGGAAAACAATAGGCCGATTGATTTTCCACTTGTGATCCCCGGATGTTCGTGCGGTGCTTTGTTGGCGGTGTGTTTTGGCTTTGGATGGCGGAGATAAATACCCGTCACGCTTCGGCGAATCCGGTGTCCGATTTTCGTGATCGCCATTGATAATGCTGATTATCGGGCGTCATCGCCGGTGTGTCGGATTCCCAGCGGTGTCGGATTACATTCTGGAGATTATTTTAGTCGGTATAAATTTGCGTGCGGGGATGGGGAAAAATTTCGTTGGATTCTAGTTGATTAGTTTCTGCTGAAAAATTTTGGTGACATGTTTTACAAAACAGTGTAACTATTTAGATATGTTAGAGCATCTCAATTTGTTGTTAGTTATTTCCACTCAAATTTCTTTTTAGAGCAACGGCACCGCTTCGGTGCTAATTCCATTTTAGCAGCACTACACCTATATTTCGTGAAACATCTTCGTAAGAAGTGCACCACTATAGTGTTGCAGTTCTTACGAAGATGTTTCTCGAAATCTGAAATCTTCAAATCTGTCAGGCGTTTTAGGTAATCATACTCACAAAAAATTGCAAGGATCACCATCGGCGGGACTTCAGCTTATTGTACATGTTCAAGAACTCCGTAGCTTTTTGCGGAGCATGACTGGAAGATACGTTTCGCTTTGTTGATAAGAGGCAATACCTAGCTTAAAAAGTGGCTGCATTATCGGGTCATTCAGATCACAACAATCAAACCGTTGAACCGCGTTGTCTTAGTCTCAGATTAGAACGACAAAAACCAAAACGAGCTCCAAAAACCGTTCCATAATCTATTTGATAACTGACTCCAATGATAGCCGCCTGGTGGAAGACGGGTGCAAAACTATGTTACTTGGAATATCTTGAATCGTTTGAGGCTGCAGGACAAGTAGCTACAGATACATCGCATCATTTGTTCCAGATACAATGACAGTTTTTTGTATGCTTAACTTGCACAAATATGAATCCTAGAGAGTTTGAGCTGTTTAGTGTTAGTAGTCAGTCGAGTTATTAGTATACGACACTGAAGAAGTCTGCAAATTGTAGACGAAATACGCGTATTTGTCAAGACAAGCAAAGATAGTTGGAACTAAATGGAAAATACTAATTTATCTTCTCATTTCAAGTTGCACAAAGAGCCAAAAAGTGGCAAGAACATTTGATAATCATCAAATAAGGACAGTCACGTTTCAGCAGCTTCTTGGCGGATCGCTCAGAACCTTTAATTACCGAAGTTCCATCTGATCCTCCGCTGGAATGCTGTCCATATTTGCGGTGCAATCTCTTGCGGAACGTTGAAAGAAACACTTCTTCAGCGGAATACCTGAAGAAATAATATCTGGAGAACTACACAGATTGAAAGAAACATATAATTAGCTGCGTTATCTAATGCACATGGTTCCCTTCATGTTAGATTTGGCAGAAATTATTGGGATATTTCAAGTAAACTTGAGTCAAATGACGCCTGAATATAGTCTGTTGTATGAACGACTGCAAACATTGTTGTATGACGCATGAAATATTGCAAACAATTTCATTGCATACGCTTCCTTTGGCTAGAAATGAAACGAGGGGAAATTTTACGCGCCTGTTAATATTCATTATTTTTTTCTGTGTATATGTAAGAATTCTTGCAGACTTCCTAAACCAAATTTCAAAATTATTGCTACAAAAACCCATATCGGAATTTTTACAGCTAAAAATTAAACATATAAGCTTATGGAATTCATGCAAAGTATTCATCTCTCCAACAAATCAGGATCCCAAGAATTACTTCAGGGAAAAACCGTATAGTTTTTGTGTAGTTCTTTCAGGTGTTCTCCAAGGATTTCTTTAAAATCACAAAACTTCTCAAGATCAGGGATTCCTCCAAACATATCATCACAAGAAAGTTATGAAAAACTGCCGATGCAATGCCAGAAGAATCCCTGGAGCCATGCCAACAAACGTCTGAATAGTACATATAGAAACACTAGATAGGAATGGCTGAACATTTTTGAGAAGTTATACAAAATTTTCTTCAAAAATTGGTAGACTTTCAGACTGTTATCTACCACTGTTGTGTTAGTGTCAATTGTTTCATTTTGCTTCAGGGCCTAAAAGGGCACACTGAGAATAGTATTGATAAAAAGTTGGATCCAAAACTGTGCTCATAGTTTGAATTTGAGGTTTTTAACCGTTGTGTGGCCGAATGGGTACCCGGGTACCTTTTCGGATTTCAATTCACGATATTTAAATGGTTTTTCATTGTACAAGATTTAAACTCAGTTAGATCCAAGAAAATGACGGCCAAAATCGATTGCACAATTTTCCGGAATTTTTCAGCAAGCAGGGGTGAAATAAGGGGCTCTTACATTTTTTAACTACGTAGATGGCCGGATGGGTACCCGGTACCCACGAAACTGAAATGCTTATATCTCAGGTGATTTTAGGCCGATTTGAACAATTTTGAAATCAATTGATTCAAAATTTATTCTTCTATCAAGCTGTTATCGAAATGGATCGATCCGGTCATTCTGATTTCCGGAAAATCCGGATTTCCATGGACATGTCTTGATTTGATGAACTGATCGTGGAATTCGGTAAATAATCAGCAATGTTGGTATCAAACTTCATGAAATTTCATCAGCAGGTTGGATTTAACTATCTTCGGTCCATCAGACGTGTGAACATCCTAGTGGCCATTGCGGAACAGGTTCACTGCGGGGCCATGGGTGGTCATAAATAATTTTTTCATGGAACCCCAACAATATGGGTATCAAACTTCTTGAAATTTCATCAGCAGGTTGATTTTGATTGTCCTGGGTCCATCAGACGTGTAACATCCTAGTGGCCATTGCGGAGCAGGTTCCTCGCGGGGCCATGGGTGGTCATAAACATTTTTCATTGAAATCCCAGCAATATGGACATCAAACTTCTTGAAATTGCATCAGCAGATTGAATGTTACTATCTTGGGTCCATCAGACGTGTAAACATCCTAGTGGCCATTGCGGAGCAGGTTCTCGCGGAGCCATGGGTGGTCATAAACAATTTTCCATGGAACCCCAACAATATGGGTATCAAACTTCTCAAATTTCATCAGACGGTTGATTTTGATTGTCCTGGGTCCATCAGACGTGTAAACATCCTAGCGGCCATTGCAAAACAGGTTCACAGGCATGGGCCATGGGTGGTCATAAACAATTTTCCATGGAAACCCAACAATATGGGTAACAAACTTCTTGAAATTTCATCAGCAGGTTGATTTTTATTGTCCTGGGTCCATCAGACGTGTAAACATCCTAGTGGCCATTGCGGAACAGGTTTCCCGTGGGGCCATGGGTGCCATAAACAATTTTCCATGGAACCCCAACAATATGGGTATCAAACTTCTTGAAATTTCATCAGATGGTTGATTTTGATTGTCCTGGGTCCATCAGACGTGTAAACATCCTAGTGGCCATTGCAAAACAGGTTTGCCATTGGGCCATGGGTGGTCATAAACAATTTTCCATGGAAACCCAACAATATGGGTATCAAACTTCTTGAAATTTCATCAGCAAGTTGAATTTACCTTGTGTCCATCAGACGTGTAATCATGCTAGTGGTCATTCCGGAACTGGTTCCCTCGTCGGCCATGGAAAAAATTTCAATGAAATCCCAGCAATATGGGTATCAAACTTCTGGAAATTGTTTCAGTAGTGAGTTTCTCATATATTTGATATATTTGATTGGATGGATGGATAATATATTTGATATATTTGATGGATCATATATTTGATATATTAGATGGACACAAGGTAAATTAAACTTGCTGATGAAATTTTAAGAAGTTTGATACCCATATTGTTGGGGTTCCATGAAAAAATGATTATGACCACCCACGTGCCCCGCGGGGAACCTGTTCCGCAATGGCCACTCAGGATGTTTACTCGTCTGATGGACCCAGGGCAATAAAAATCAACATGCTGATGAAATTTCAAGAAGTTTGATACCCATATTGTTGGGGTTCCATGAAAAAATCATTATGACCACCCATGGCCCCGCGGGGAAGCTGTTTCGCAATGGCCACTAGGATGTTTACACGTCTGATGGACCCAGGACAATAAAAATCATCCTGCTGATGAAATTTCAAGAAGTTTGATACCCATATTGTTGGAGTTCCATGGAAAATTATTTATGACCACCCATGGCCCCGCGGGGAACCTGTTTCGCAATGGCCACTAGGATGTTTACACGTCTGATGGACCCAGGACAATAAAGATCAACCTTCTGATGAAATTTCAAGAAGTTTGATACCCATATTGTTGGGGTTCCATGGAAAATTGTTTATGACCACCCATGGCCCCGCGGGGAACCTGTTTAGCAATGGCCACTAGGATGTTTACACGTCTGATGGACCCAGGACAATAAAAATCAACCTTCTGATGAAATTTCAAGAAGTTTGATACCCATATTTTTGGATTTCCATGGAAAATTGTTTATGACCACCCATGGCCCCGCGGGGAACCTGTTCCGCAATGGCCACTAGGATGTTTACACGTCTGATGGACCGATAGTAAAATTCAACCTGATGATGAAATTTGAAGAAGTTTGATTCCCATATTGCTGATTATTTTCCGAAATTCACGATCAGTATTATCGTATAAAGACATGTCCTTGAAAATCCGGGTTTCCCGGAAACCAGAATGACCAGATCGATCCATTTCGATAACAGCTCGATAGAAAAGGAAATTTCAATTCGATGGAGCCCAGAACTGTTCAAATCGGCCTAAAGTGACCTGAGATATAGGCATTTCAGTTTCGTGGGTACCCGGGTACCCATCCGGCCATCGACGGGTGTTTTTTTTTTCGGTCACACAACGGTTAAGTGGACAAGCAATTACCAAAAATCTTAAAAATCTTGATTAATCTCGAAAATCTGTAATCTTTACATACAGATATCTGTACGAAAAAAACTGTGTCGATCTAGATAAATCTCTGTATGTGGCAACCCTGCATCGGAATGCCACCATGTGGCATTTTATTGTACGTCAAAACATCGTATCAATGCCTGGTGGCGTGTGGCAAAACTTGGGATGCTATTTTGACTTACTAGCAGATGGATAAACTACAAGGCGCTAGTGAGCAAGCAATTGCTAAAGCATTTGATCTGAATATTTACACATTTCAATCATAAGACTGTCAGTTGCTCTAACATTGTACTGATGTAAAGCCCGATTCAAAGTAAATTTGGACGAATTCAAGTGGTCAGAACTCAAGAATTAAACAACATACACGGTTGATCAAAACGTCAAACAGAAGCGTATTTATTCAGCTTTCAAACGCTATATAACAAATAATTACAAATTAACATTGTTTGCAGCATACCATTCTAGTACCTCCTTAGAGTAGTGGCAGCTGGCTAGATCCGGCCAAAACATAACGTTGGTCTTGTGTTGCAGAATGAAAGGTAAAATCTGTATCCACATTAATCCGGACACCTTCAAATCATTGTCATTGATTGATGTTTACATTTCATGTTTAGTTTTCAAGATGGCGACGAAAGAAAAACAAGTGCGCAAGCGAATTTTGTACGGGCGTACGGCAAGTCCTGACTTGTCAATACGGGACCTTGCAAAACATTGGATTTGCCTAAATCCACTGTTCACGATGTGCTTAAATCATTTTCGGAAAGTTTGACGGTGGAGAGCAAACCGAGAAGTGACAAAAACATTGGACGCGCTGATCCTGTAATGGACCGAAAAGTGAAAAGGATATTAACGAAAGACCCAAATCTCTCCATTCGAACGGTGGCTCGTAAAATAGGGATGTCGCCTGGTTTTGTCCAAAAATCAAAACAACTAAATGACCTACCGATCTACTTCGAGTGTCCCCGATTTAATTGATAATGTGTACACACGTTTAACCCACAAAAGTGAGTTTTTTTTCCAATGATGCAAAAACAAATTTAGACTCAAGAGTCAGTTTTAAAAAGGGCGTAAGCACTTTGAATGGCACTTCAATTAATAATTTGTTGCTCGAAAATATCTATTGATCCGTTCATCTAATCGTCTTGCTGTCAAAAAGAGAGTTGTAGTAAACTTAACAAACATTTTGAAAAACGTTTTGCAATTACTAGAGAATCTATACAAACTTATCAAAAGGTCATATTTTAGAAAATTACTAGAGTATGATCAAATTAAATCGCAAATATCTCGAGAACAGATGCTCTTACTAGGATCATCATGCGGCACTTTTTTTTTTAAATACTTCAAAAATCAGATTATATTATCTGAATACGCTTTCTCGCAAATTTTAAAATTTTGAGAAATACGTCAAAAGTTGATGTTCTAGAAACTTTTTTTCCTGACATTTCTCCAACCTGGAGTTTTCGTTAAAATATGCGTAATCACTTCAAGTTCTTACAGTCAAAAAATACAAAAATACGGCAAGTTAAGTTTTGAATCCAAGCTCATACATTTCTAGCACTACTACTCTTACCTTCTGCTAAATTGTAGTAAATACTAGACCAGGTGGGTTCGGCGTGAATCTATAGAGACACACTGGGAACTAATTGAAAATCATCAGGGAATTTCAACACCTTTTTTGTCCGGAAATATGCGTTCCTTTGCATTGCTGTATAAAAATATCTAGACCCAGAGACTGTTGAAAGTCTTCGAGCATATATGTTTAATCGTCCATTATGGTATAAGATTTTTTTTACAAAAACTGCACGGTTTATTGCAGTGAAATCACGGTTGGCACCTTTTTCACCTTGTACATCTTCATTTAATGCCTCTGCTTTACATTTGGCTCATATTAAGGCTTGTTCGCGACAAAATCTGGACACCCCCAAATACAAGCGTATTTGGGGGTGTCCAGATTTTGTCGCGAACAACCTTTGGAAATACTTCATCAACGCGTGAAACATTTCACATGCTGATGAACGTGTGTCTGTTCATTATGTAAAATCAATTTATGGTGATACCACATGCTGATCGAAGATGGCGTAGATAGAAGACTAAGCTGATCGAAGATGGCGTAGAGAGAAGAGCAAGTGCGAAAAGCAATTGTGTGCGGTCGCAATGAAAATCCTGATTTCTAAGTAAGAAAACATCCAAAAGTGCTTGTTTTACCTGCAAGGACTGTTCATAACGTTCTTAAATCTTTCGATACACGTTTGACAATAGCCAGGAAGGCTGGAAGCGAAGCAAAAACGGATCTCAGGAACCACCAGAAGGACATGAAGGTGAAGCTAATATTGCAGAAGAGACCCGATCTTTCGGTAAGTACTGTGACTAGAAAAATAAAAGCGTCCCCAACCTACATGCATACTTCCGAGAACCGGCAAGGTATGAAGTCGTTCAAGGTGAAAACTGTACTGACGAAGTTTTCCTGCGTGATGATGGACGATGAAACTTATGTGCCGGAAGACTTTAACCAGGTTCCCGGAATGTCTTATCATTCTGCCATGCAACGAGCATTTCAGGTCGAAGAAAAAGACCAAGTTTCCCAAAAAATATTTTGTTCGGCAGGCAATATGCAGCTGTAGTCGAGCCAGCCACTACCGGAACGGTAAACAAGGAAACATACCACGAAGAACGCCTAAAGAAGCGATTGTTACTTTCCTACGCAGCCATGATGCTCCCTCGCTATTCTGGCCTGATGGCATCTTGTCTTTTCGCCAAAGATGTTTTAAAATGGTATAAAGCGAATGAAGTCCATGTTGTAGTGAAAGAGGCGAATCCACCTAACTGCTCGGAGTTGCGACCTATCGAGTGTTTCTCGTGAAGAGAAGAATTTCGACAATCTTGGACAAAAGCAGCTAAATCGGTTGCAGAGAAGTCTGCACAGACCCTACTAGCTGAAGTAAACTCAAAAGTTCGTTGTTTTTTCATGCAGCCTAATTTAGTAACTGTAATTAGTCTTAAGATGACTTATAGTGAAAATAAAATGAATAAAAATGCATCTTGGAATGGCCTAGTAGCAAATTTGTTTTATTCCAAATTTAATCTGTTCAGATTTTGTCGCGAACAAGTTTTATTTTGATTTTCCAACTTTGCGAGCCACATTTCCCATAGAAAGGTTGGGATTTTCAGCTGTCATATAATTGAAACCTTTTAGCAAACCGTGAAATAATACATAAATTACTTTAAAAGAAAAACGTTCAAAATTTATTGTGGACATACTTTATAAATAATATAGTAGGCGTTTACGAAAGCATCAGAGAATCTTTTACCAAAAAGAGGATTGTTGCCTCCAAACCAACCTTTTTATTCATCATCCCAATGATTTATTAAAGAAGTGAACAGGTGTTTTCGGCATTCAATAAAGCTAATATCACGGAGCACATTCCTACCTTTTTCTTTTTTGAGCTGTATTCGGACAAGTTCGGTGATGGAATTGCTTTGGTCTTGGATTAACAGTTTTTCACAAATTGAGGATGCATGTGAGTCCCAAGCACCATCTGTTGGTTCTCTGTGTAATAACAGCTGATCTGGCAATAACAGTGTATAGCTCGATTCAGAGTAAATCTGGACGCACGATTTAATACACCACCGCGCCTCTGGTGCTTGGAACAAAAAACGTTTGACGGGAATTTGTTAATGTTTCATTGACGAAAAAAATTGTGAAAAGTTTTTTATCGATTGATTGACGCATCTTGAAATTACGGATCATGGAAATTGAGAAAAGAACATTAATTTGGCAAAGAAATACGATTGCAACTTTTTCAACGTGCATAAAATCCTTTCAAGAGAAGGAAATAAGCCTTTTTGTGCCAGTTAACACCCGAATCGCTCCTTGAAACAAAATTTAGAGGCCAAAAAGCAAGCACGATTACTATACTAACGAGTTTTGACGAAATTTGATGGCTATATTTTAATGCATCACGCAACAAATGTCAAAATGGATTATAAACAAATCCCCGGACAAAAATTGTAACTGGCAACTGTTTTTGCTGATAAGTTTGCTCCAAAACTAGTGATTTGGCAAGGAATCTGCAGTTGTGGCCTTAAAACCAAGGTTTTCATCACATCTGACACAAAGTTGACATCGAAAGTTTACAGAGTCTGAAGAAACGGATTTTACCCTTCATTCGGCAACACAAGACCAACGTCATGTTTTGGCCGGATATAGTCAGCTGCCTCTACTCTTAGGAGGTACTAGAATGGTTTTGCTGCAAACAATGTTAATTTCGTCGCCAAAGAGATTAATCCGATCTAAGACCGCTCGAAAACTATTGGGCAATTGTCAAGCGAAAACATTGAGGAAGCGATAAAGAAGTGACAAATGCACAACAAATGCGTTTAAAGTGGAATAAGTTCGCCGGTACAGTGTCACCAGCGACTGTGCAGATCATAATGGCATTGACCATAAGTGAAGTGCGACAGTTCGTTTGAAACGGTGAAATGTAATAACTAGTTATATATGAAAACTTAATAAATACCTTTTTGTTTAACGTTTTGATCAACCGTGTATGTTGTTAAAGTCTTGAGTTATGATCATTTAAATGCGTCCAAATTTACTTTGAAACGGGCTTTAGGAACCTCGGGTGGGGTTACCTTATTTCTAGTGGTGCAATAATTTCGAAAACAGCCTCTATTGGGTTATTTTAAAGTGACCGGATAACAAATTTCAAAGGTGCATTAAAACTGAAGCAGTCATTTATGTTTAGCGTTTGAGTTTAACCTTAAAGCAGTACCTGACTCACAGCTCGCTAAACAGAACTTAACAAACAGCTGCTACAATCTAGTGCGGCTTTCTTTAAAAAAAAAACAATTTCACCAACGACGCAGAGAGAAAAAAAAAAAAGAAATGCAATAAACTTCAAGTACTGTCCCTTACCAGCCATCGCGAGTCGTTGAATTGCTCCATTCGCCGTAAAACCAAAGCCATAAGAAACATAATAAAAACTACCATCCGATCGAATTGACATCCCACCGGAGCGCCAATCGAAGTCAATTGTCTCCTGCGCTTCCTTGCGTCGACGACGCTCCGGAAAAAAACAAGACCGTCTCGCCTACAACCGAAGTAAAACCCCGAGGGATCCCAGGTGGAACGGTTCTCTCCTTTTACAAATTCCCGGCAACCAACCAGCCAACCAGCCGCAGCCCGGGAGACAAAGAAGGACATCGGAATAAATTGAATGAAAACGGGATAAGAATTGAAAAAGAAATTCGAATCAAAACTTTCCGATTAGATTACTGTCGCTGCATAGAACGGGATGGGCTGGGAGGGGGGGATCTGGAGATTGTCGTCGGCCACCTACTCGGGGAGTCCTTTTCGCCATCCGCCTCAGCAGGAAACAAGCGAATCGTAATAAAGTCTGCAAAATAATCGAATTGAACGGAATATAAACTCCGCTATGTCTGCAATAAAGATTATGAGTTCATTTCGAAGTGTCCGGGGCCAAACTGGCAGTGGCGTGTGTTCCAGTTTTTCTTTTTTTGTTCCACGATAAACGTGCCTTGCGTTGGAATGAGCCCAGCGGAAGACGGGGGAAAGCGATTGAAACGATAAAGTTTTTAAATTTCGTTGGGGACATGCAAAGTTGGCGGGAAAATGTGTCCATCCCGGCTCCCTCCATAAGTGGGTGATGTGAAGGTGTGGAAAATTTCCAATTATTTTTTCAAACTTACCTTCCAGCAGCAGCGGGATGATTGACAGTCATTATGTCGTTTTCAATTGTGGCCTGGGCGGGTGTTGCTTCGAGTGAAGTGAGCAGCCATCGAAAAGGGTCATCACTTGGCACTTAGCGAAATTTCGGTTCCGGAAAGCGCGCTTCCGTGTCAAATTTGACTATCAAAGTGAATCGATCAATTCGTTGAACACGCAATCATTTGGGATAGTTTTAATCAATTTGAAAAGCTATAGTCCACGTCGAAACCCAAAGATTGCATTCTTTATGAAACACAATCAACCAACAAACAAAAACAAACACACACACTCTTCGGATGGTGTAGTTTGTTGTCGAATGGAAACTGAAACTTTTAAGAGCAACACAGCAATCTAGCATTTCTCAAATTGGCTACGAAAAAGAAAATGGTTCTGATTTCAAGTCCATTGATATCTTCAAACCCATTTTCCATCACCCATTCACAATATCGACACATCACTCTGATCCGTTTCATCCCGCTCCCCCTCGAATCCCCACATACCATTCTCCTTATCTTAACAATGTTAAATCAAAACGATTCCGAGCAGAAAATCCTCACAGTCGCAAAGATAAAGCAGCCAACTGAAACAACATCATTTATTTCAATACTGCGCTTTCTCCTTCCGCAGTCCCCCGCAATCGACCTCTTCCACCCCCGCTGGTCGTCTTCTCGAATTCCAACTTCTCGATCCAGCTTTCCATGCCAGTGAAACAAGGACGGAAAAAGGATTGTCTTAACAGACGACCATTCCACCCCCCCCCTCCCCTTCCCCATCCCTCCGAGGAGCGATAAGAGATCCTAGATCTGTCCTGCCAGTTGATGTTTTCAAACTCTTGGATCCGGATCCGACGAACCGAGAATGCAACCGGGCAACGCGCTTTGTTCGGACTGAAGAATTTGAAAATTGAGACACACTGAAAGGCCTCGGATGAACCAGTCTGTAACGGGCATCACCGATTCCGAGGCGGCGGTGGGTTCGATTCGGATTGGATCATGGGATCGCCCCAGATGGGATGTGAAGAGTGAGTGCAGTCGCCTTCCCTAACTCACACCGAGTTAGATTGCGTCGGGACGATGCCAAGGGATGCTGGAAGGAAAACTGAACTGAGATGAATCAGAAAGGACGACCCCGGTGCGGGGTTCCGGGAAAACGATAAAACAGTTTTACATCATAATAAATCAATCAATTTAATGCCTTGTTGCAACCGGTTGCGATGAAACATGTGGATCACAGGTAGTAGCAGCACGGATTGGTCGTTGGTTTCGAAGCCAACAAGGAGAAGATTGAAGTGGTTTCGGGTTGATTGCGTCCGAAGATTTGCGGACCGGTGAAGGGAGGGGGATGTTATTGAACGTATTGGATTCTGTGCGTTGGGAGAGGGTTTTGCGTTTATTGGAATGGACTAGCATCGGGAATGTCTACTTGAGATGCTGTGAATAATAAGATTTTCATTGCTAAACTTCGACGGTTTCAATAAGGTTTCAATTTTTAGATTTTGGTCGGAGATTGTGTAAGGATGATCAAACGATTGAACGATAAAATTAAGTTTGCAACGATTTGAGGGTAGCTATTCAATGTTTTGGAACGAATCTGAAAATCACCATGGCTTCGAAAAGTTCTCTCCCGTTTTCGTTTATTGCTTGCGTCTCACAATCAGTCTACTGCCAGCTCTAAAAATGGTGTAAAAAAGCAAAAGAAAATTACCAAGGGGTGGATCGCTCAGCACACTTTTCTCCTGTGCTATTTCTTTTCAATATGTCTGAAAGCGTTGCATGGTTCTGGAAGTTCCCGTTATGTTCCGAATGTGCCAATATGTTGACAGCCTAAATTGTTATTTTCTGCTGAACCTGACAACCAGGCAACGCATTTTGGCAAGGTTGCTGGTTTCTTATTTCTATAAGCTCAACTGTCAAAAGTGTTCCTCTGTATTCCACACATGTGGTATGGATTGAAAGTGTCGCAGTAATGAAACATATTCATTTAGTGAGGGTTATTCCGAGAGTCGAAGTGACGTTTGTCACTTGGTGAAATGAGAAAACTCACCTGCGGTGACGTGACTCTCCATTTGATTTAACCAGAAGAGTCACGTATAAAATATCGTGGTTGGCACACTCCTCTAAGCGACTCACCCCTGGAAATTATCGGATATATTTTGTGATCATATATTGCCAGACCATGAAGATTTGCAATAAAATGTAATTGTGGACTTTCATTCTTTATCACTGAAATTTGCTGTCTCAACACAGGAGTATCAAAAACGTTTCTACAACAAAAACCTTGACCGAGACTCAAATCACAAAAAAAAAATTACACAGCTAAACAAAACAATTGCCTGGTTGCCAGGCGTAGCCAAAACATAACGATTGAACTGTCAAATTGCCGTGGCACGCATGGGCACCTATTGGCACTCGTCGTAATGCTTAGAGGCACACTAAAAAAAATGGGCACAAGGGATATTGTGCTAAGCGACTCACCCTTGATTTATGGTGAATATTGGCACGATAAAAGCTGTAAATTAATGCCCCTCAGATATTATGCGAGTTTACAACAACAAAAATAAAAAGAAAACAAATGTATTCGATAAATTAATCATGGATTTTCTGATAACCGATGGAACTCGATAAGGTTATCTAAAAGAATGCGGGAATTGGTCTCCAATGTACAGTTCATCTGCATTACATTTAAAATTTGGTGCATTTATTTAACCTCGTTCTAATTATTTCTTAAATTAATATATAGCGGATGGAAAAAATCACAATTTTACTAACAAGCCAATTTATCTTCGCAATGACTACTATAAAACTATTTGGTCATATATTTTGCCATTTCAAAACCACATTGCAGCTAACATAGGTTTTTATTGATTTTCCACAGATGACATTTCGTTAAGAACAACTGTCGGAAGGAGAGAGGAGGGGGTGGAGTTAAGAATCTGTAACAAGCAATGAATAAGTTATAGATGAACCGTGACGATAGGGAGGGCTGGGGTTTGACGTACTGGTGATGTAGCTAAACTGCGCCAACCATCTCCGGTTTTCCTTCCATCACGATTTTTTTATTATCCTCAGATTTAGGCACCACTTCACTTCGGCACAAAATGATTCTTTTTGCCGAGTTTGGTTGTGGTTCAAAGAGGGAGGGAGGGGAAATTAGCGGACAAATTATCTGAAACTTGGCCAAAAGATGTACTTTTATAGGAAAAATCTTTCAATCGAGTTTAAGACAATTTGGCCAACAAAACTGCTGAAGGCGAAAAGAATCATTTAATGCCAAAATAGTCCCTAATCCTAAAGATTTTTTATGGATCACGAGGGACTCTGAAACTCCCTTAAAAACATGAAGTTATTTAGAAACGCGTACTAGAGTAGTTGTTTATGGTGATTTTTCTCAATACCAATTGGTCGTTTGATGCATTTACTGGAGACAATATGGTTTTAAAATGCTTTTTCAACTAATCATTAGGTGATAATGTGAATCAGCCCTTTAATGGCATTTCAAAACAACATTTAACTAGTTCATAAATTGGAAAACTAGGAAAATTTAAATAAACACCTCAGTTGATCACTTTTTCTTAAACAATAAAGAACGCTGTTTTCAACTATCACTAGCAAACGCGAGCAAATTCCATTAAATTCCACTACAGAAAACTTATCTTTTGACAGATAGGCATATTTCGTCTGCGACTTTCAGACTCTTTCAGTGTCGCGTGAAGTGTTACTTTAAATTTTCCAATTCCAATCGTTCAACTAATACGCTCGCAAAAGAATTTTCGAAAAATAAGTTTTTTTAAAAAGAAATGTTTATTTAAAAAAGTGAAGGGTTCATATAGTCGAAATAACACCTTTGACAGGAGTACAAAAATTTAAGGAAACAAGGTTTTAAGATCGTTGTGAACAAGCTGAAGGTTCTCGTAAACCTGATCAAAATATGAAATCTATTGGCACCTGTTGGTGCCATAATAAAATTAAATTGATTTCCAGAGGCTTTCATAAAAGTTTAATAAAACTTAAGAAAAAGCTGCATGGTTTTGGGAATGTTACTAAGGAAGAGTTGTTCTGGTTTGTTAACCAACATAAAATCAACGATTAGAAAAACTCTATAGAGGGTGACTCAATAATTATTGCGACGCTTAGATTGTTTGCTGAACCGACTAAAATAATCGAATTGAAACTAATTTTTTACATGATATCACTACTTGTAACTATTTCAGATTACATCCGTCGGTTAAAGTAAAGGATGAATTTGAGTAAATTTGGCGAGTTAGTTGATGCCTTCCAGCAGAACCTGTACAGTTTATATCAGTACGTTTTTCTCAGTTTTTTTTTCACTTCCTCGCCATTTCCTTTCAATCCTTCGCCTCTTCTTTGTTCTTCTTTGGTCCAATAGGTTTCGATCGTACGGAGTGCAGGATAGTTTCGGTGCAAAATTCACAGAATTAACCGCATACTGTTCATGCATGGCTATTAAGAAGCGGCATGAAAACGAATCGGGCCAAAACAACCATTCTCATCGTGCTGTCCTAAAAACGACAGATGCAGGTTTTAAAAATTTTACAGTTCGTGACTGCAAATTTGTCCTCGCCAATGAAATATGTTTGGATGGTTGAATAATGTATATCCATCATATTTCCCTAGGCGCGACCCAGGATAATGTACATCCTTCATTTTATTACATTTCGTGGTACACCCGCCATCAGGTTCCGTATGGTATCCTCAGATACGCTTGACTTGACAATTTTCCATCTTCTCTTGAAATTTCGGTTTTCGCTTAACTAGAGCCCAGTAATTCTCTATTGGCCAAAGTTCTGGACAGTTTGGTTGATTGGCTGTTTCTGGCACTTATTTGACCTATTGTACCTTATACCATTCCAGGACGGATTTCGCATAGTGACAAGAGACCAAATCAGGCCAAAACAGTGCTGGATAGTCGTGGCTTCTGATAAACGGTAGCAACCGATTTTGTAGACATTCTTTCTCAGACACATCCTTACTGATAGTGCCGGTAGAAACGAAATTTTAAAATTTCCGACCACAACTACGTACTGCCTGCCAAATCAAATACTTCTTCGGGAATTTGGACACCTTCTTTGTCCGAATATGCTCGGCAACGGCGTTCTTTTGCATTGCAGTTTAAAACGCTAGACCCGGAAGCTGTTGAAAGCTGTTGTTTCGCCGTCCATTGTAATACAAGAAAATGTTCACAAAAAAATAGTAAAAAGCTCGACTTTTTGCAGTGAAATTTTGCTTGTCATCACGGTTGGGCACCTTTTTCACATTGTTCTCCTTCAGTCTTTGCCTCTGCTTCACTTTTTGTACGTATGATTTTGACTTCCCAATTTTGCGAGCCACATTTCGCACAGAGAGATTGGAATTTTTCCTAATAATTGCCATCACCTTCTTGTCCATTTGTCGGGAGCCTACTTTTCAAATTGTTCCCCTTCCAACCCTCCAATCCACAGCCAAGCGCTGGTCAAATTATTTGCAAACATCAAACAAGGTAATTTTCGTACAAATAAGTTCGGATTTTGCTGCCGTTCGTACAAAATGCGTTTGCCCACATCCACTTGATTCCACGCCATTTGAAAGAATGTAAGAAGAATGTAAACAAGTTGTACCGCAACATAAAGTGTAGAGTTGCAATTGCCATATCAGTGTAACATTTCAAAGATTCGTGAAATAATTCAAATTCTACATTGAAAGAAAAGTGTAACGTGGACAGGCTTCACAAACAATTAAAGACCGGGAGTTTAAACTCTTTTGGGTTCCAGTAATTCATTTAAGAATGCCTGGTTACTTACAATAAAACATCAAATGGATATTAGTATTGAACATAAACATCCATCATCAAGGTATATTATGTTTTGAGGATAGCACGCACTTAGCAGTAACTTTTGAATTTGATTATAATCAGGTATATCTCACCCGAAATAGTTGCTGATCCAGGAGTGTGTGAGCTGTTAAGTGGAATACCTGTAACTAATTGCTTACAGTAGAACTTTGACAGCGATATTAATTGGTTTGCAGAAGCCATGGCAAAAGCCGTTAAAACTCATCGTTTCCTAACCAACTTATGCAACACCTGTTGCGAGAAACAAAGAGGTGTCCAAAACCGCTTCCTGAGCAAAACGTATACTTTTTTTTTGAGTGCAAGAGTAGCTTTAAGCTGAAATGTATTTGATTATTATGTAGCGTAACAACAAATACTGTTACACTCAATTTAGGTTTTACACCTCTCCTAACTCAACTTATATTTCTTTGTGCCTTGGTGTCTAAACACCTGTGGTGTTTGATTTCATGTTATTTACGAATAGTTTAATATTATCTTTAACTTACGTTCTGTGATATTAAGTTTAAGTACAAATTAAAAAACGCCTTCGTAAACTTGCTGATTCTCGTTTGTAGACAGAATGATGGCATCCGATTCGTCATCGGTCAAGTTCTATTTCTGACGTTTCAGCCCATGCAAGACCATCTGACACGGCGGATTTATTCAGTTGCATTTATATCCTTAACAGTGCTGGCAGCAACATCCTCCCCCCGTAACACTGGGCACTGGTCTCAGTTTTACCACCAACTTCCAAAACAGCTAGCTTAGCAACAGGTCTTCGTAATAGTCCCCTCGTAGTTCTTACGATGGATTGACGGATTCGACCATCTCTCCGGGCGCTGTCTCTCATCACGCGTCCTCTGACCCAACTGTTCCTCTTTCCATTGTCCACAAATAGCACTAGGTCACTAGACGCAACAGCTTTCTCTTCCCCAAACCACCTTGCTCTTTTAGTCAGCATAGGTAACATCTCCCAACGTCCCAAAAACAGTCTAACTGATGCTGAATCATAATACAGGAACCATTCACGACTTCCGAGCTGTCGGTGGGCTCCGCTAGTAGCTGCCGCACTCCGCTTGAGCTTCCCAACAGGAAGTGGTTCGGGGATAGCGCCTCATTAGGGGCCAGTTGTTGACGATAGCCTCCGCCTCGCTTACGAGCGTGTTCAGCGATTCATCGTCTAACTTCCGATCGCTCCTGCATGTTCCTAACATCGCCTACTTTACGGAACGTACCATACGTTTCCATGCTCCACCCATATGAGGAGAAGAAGGAGGAATGAAAAACCATTTTGTTGTGGTGTTCGTCACCGTAGTGGACAGTTCCTCCTGATTTTTTTTTCAATGATACGCGTTCCATATAATCAAATTAGGTGCCGTTATCGGACTATATGCCCACTGGAGCACCTCGACGACACACGGAACGACGAATACTATTTATGCAGGCATCGGTTGATAGTTTGCATACAACTTCGCAATGTACCTCCCGAATGGTGAGGCAGTTGAAGAGCACCTTTTAGCACTGCCGCGTCCCACCTTCATCACTTAGGGTCCAAACAAATCTAAACCTACGTACGTAAAAGACCGTGCAAACGAGGCCAACCGAGCTGGAGGGAGTGAAGCCATACGTGGAATATGCGGGGTAGCTCACCGCTACTTTCAGACCACGCATCCGCTCCCGGTCTGATCGAAGGCGCTCAACTGTTCGAAGGTGGGATACACAAAACCACTGCCGCACCTCGTTTACCACGGTCTCCATATTACCGTGTTGGAACTTCCGATGATAGGCGTCCACGATGAGAGTTGTAATCAAGTGCTGTTTAGGCAGGATCGTTGAGAGCTTCGTCTCGGACGATACATGGTCTGCTGCCCCTATGCGCCCGTCTACTCGAAGAATGCCGGCATCGTCAACGAACGGGGTGAGGTTATATAGTGGACTATATTTGTTCAAACCTTCGCGTTCGGTTCTCGGGAGGTCACGATCGCGTGTGAGCACACACATTTCGCTTGGATACTCTTGCCATTGCGCCATTCTAACCAATGTCACTTCTGCTTGCCGAAGTTGCTATTGAGTGAGGTAACCTATGTTTTTCGCCTCACTGTAGTGAGGCGGTAGTTTCTGACAGTCTCAGATTGTCCACGTATTGGTGTACGTAGGCCGTAGCGCGTAGTAAACGCTCCCACTTAGAGAATCATTCGTAATCGACCACTGATGTTGCTCTGGACGCTTTCACATGAACATTATAGGAACGTAGTTTCTCCATGACGCTTGAATGCGGCATCTTCTGGGTCAGGCACTCTTCTTCACAATCGTACAGAAACGATGGTCTTTGGAACCCGGCACTTTTGACATCCAAAGACGGACCGCTCCCCCATTTCGTTGCATAATCCGCAGGGTGTAGCTTCGACGGTACGCACCACCACTCTTTCGATTTAGTTTACGCCAGTATTTCACCAATCCTGCAGGCTACGTACTGCTTATACTTGCGGGGGTCTGCTCTGACCCACGTTAGAACCGTCGCTGAGTCTGACCATAGGTATTGCGCTATTACCTTTACGGTGTGACCCTCCCAGACGGAACACATCAATGGAGTGCCGAGGACCGCAGCCTGCAGCTCCAGTCTTCACAACGCCATTCCGCAACTACCAGGTAATTCGATGTCATCGTATCTTCACAGCAATCCGGTCTCGTGTCTTTCTCCTACGCGCTTGGTGGTTTGTTCCAGGATGTCTTGTGCTCTTCGTTCCTCCACCGACATCAGCTCTACCGGTTGACCCCAACATTTTCAAGCGTCATGTACTCCTTTACAAGCTCATGTAACTTTTGGTCGTACCCACATGAATGGAAATTGAGTGTGTGCGACAGGGGCTCATTGTTTCCTCCGTAAACACACCAACCAAGCCGAGTTTTCATAGCGACCGGCTCGTTGGTGTGTCCCTCCTTAACTTTCCGTGGAATGGTGAGCCGGAAATTATTAACACCTATCAGTAACCGGAGTGCTGCACTCTCATAGCTCATAATCGGCCATGCTTTAAAGTGCGTATACTGGTGTACAAGATCGTTGAAACGCAGTGTCTGCTTTGCTAGGGCAAGCTTCTTTACGGTGCGAACATCCTCCATTTTCAGTCGTTTTTCGCCCTCAGTATCAGATCTAGCTTCTTAGACTCTGCTTCCATTCTTGTTATGTTACCCGTCCATGTCAGGCATAGAAGCATGGCCGTTCCAATAATACCGAGATCATTGGCTAGCTTTTCCTCAACAAGTGTGAGTGGTGATCCATTATCCAGAAAAACGAACAGGTGATAACTTCCCCGAAAATCAGAAGAGAATTTCTAAGAACTTCACGAAGACGTCTAAAGAAGAGGACTAGATACAAGCTTGTAACTTTCCAGCGGTTCTGGAGATCTTTACAAGAATTCAAGATGGGAAGATCCGGAAAAAAAACTCTCCTGGATTTCAGAAAGGCACTAACCAGGGAGGGGACTATCACAAAAGTTGAACTCAGTGGAAGAAGTGGTTCTACGCCACAACAAAAAAAAACTGGGAGGGTCAGTTTTTCAAAAAAAAACAGAAACAAACTTCCAAATAGCTCAAGACGATATGAACTAGAAGTTCAGGAGAGAACTTTTCTGAAACTAAGGAAAAAAATTCCAGCAGATTAGTTGGACCTTCGTTGTGCTCGAGAGTTTTCCCGAAGTTCGAAACATAATACTTCAGAATTTCATAATTAGGATTCCTTGAAGTTTAGTAAAAAACCTTTAAAAAAACAAAAAGAAATATTCCAGAAGCAAAGAGGGTACTTCCTAGTAGTGTGAGCAAACATTTCTGAGACATTCAGGAACAAACTACCCTGAAGTTCACGGAAAAAAAATCCTAAAACTTCAGAAGAGGACTTCCCAAAAGTTCAGGAAGAAACTTCGCACAAAGGCAATGGAATTTACCTATAAATTCTGAAAAGAAGTTTCCCAAACTTTCGGTAAAAAAAAAACGTTTCCTAGGAGTTCAAGATAAGACTTATTAAAAGTTAATAAAGGATATACTTAGGAAAAAAAGCTTCCCCGAATTTTAGGAAGAAACCAGAGAGGGCACTTTAGGTTCAAGAAGGAATATCTCAAAAAACTCAAGAATTCAGGAGAGAACTTCCCAAAAGTTCCGTAAGAAGCTTCCCAACAGTTTAGCTGAAACTACCCAGCTTTCATGATGTTCAAAGTCGCAGGTTCCAGAATTTTAAAATGAGTTTATCTCGATGTTCAGGAATTGCCAAAAGGTGAGGTATATACTTCTGAGAATAACAGGAAGATTTTTTCCAGAAATATAGATTGAATTTTCTGGTAGTTCAGGCAGTAATTTCTCAGAAATTCAGGAACAAAGTTCCCTGAAGTTCAGGAGAAAACTTCCCTTAAGTTCAGAAGAGGGACTTCTCAAAAGATCAAGAAGAAACTTCCAAAAAATTTAAAAGTTCTTGGAAACACAATATTCTGGAGAAAATTGTCCCAACGTTTTAAAAAATTCGCTTCGTAGTTCAGGATGATACTTGTTAGAAGTTTATAAAGTAAATAAGTTCAGGAAAAAAACTTACCAAATGTTTCCGGAAGGTTAGGTTAAGTTGTTAGATGTGAATTTCCGAAAACATCTTGGAGTGACTGCTAAGATGTTCACGAGGAAACTTGCCAAAACATCAGGAGGAAACTTCTCAGAATTTTATCATTTTTTCATTAAAATTGAAGAGGTAATCACTGAAGAACCGAAGAAGCAATCTATACAAGAATCATTCATATGATCATAATGATAATCATTGCTCGTGACACCATATTAATGTATGGTAAACACCATCTTCCCTACCGTACACATCGTACTATTGGCTGGCACACAAGCTAATGAATTACAATTCTTTAGTTTCATCTTACCTCGTTTAAGAGATTTGATCATCCATTCTGAAAAAAAATCCCACTTCGAATACTAGCTGCAAAGAAGATAGTTTCAGAGATTTACCAGAAGGTCAAAGAACTCAAATTCAGTCGGATTCTGAAAAGCCTTATTTCGCTCGGTTCGACAGTGACAAGTGTCGAGTCAAATTGCTCGACTCGACTTCTTCAATTGCCCCTATGACCCATTCGGCCTTATCACTTGTGATCTAGAACTTTATTCTGCTTTATGGTTGCATCAATTTGAGGCTTAAAAGGAATGTTCAAATTACAACTTCCGCCATGCACTGCATTGTTAACGTCGCTCGTCACGAAATGCAATTAGCAAATTTTCGACCTTGCAGTTATCCGACCGCATCCACAACACGACTTGTGGCACTCCTCAGACTCGCCACTTATGTCTGCCAGTTAATTTTCCTCGCCATTCACCAATATGTCACCTTCCTCGTGAAATGTAAATTGTCTCAAGCCGAGCCAGAGCCTACTTCGAGTGATGGACAGCTCCAATCACCGTAAATTATCGACACTCTAACGCTTCGCGGCACTTTACCCATCTTGAATGATTGATTTCACACCACTGAACTTGAACTAGTTATTCTAAAGCCGTACCTTTCCATCATTTCGTTCCAGATCTGTCGCCATGGAGCTTGCGTCGCCGGGCCGGACCATTACGTCGAAGTTTCAGCGAACGAACTTCCCCACCGCGGGTGACCTCCTTCAACGGTGCCACTGATCTACAGCACCGAAAAAAGTCCAACTTTCTCGACACCATGGCCCTGCGGGGAAAACACGCCCGAGGAGATGCGAGGGCTGCATTCGATGAAGAAACCCTGTCTTCATCATCGTACAGCTCGTCCACGGGCAGTTCCGGCGGAACGTTGACCAGTGGGAGAATGAGACCACGTGTTCCACCTCCGCCGCCACCTCCCACGTCTAGCTCGACTGGATCTTCTTCGCCCGATCAACAGTCGATTACGAGTAGCGATACGGATGTGATGGGAAAATCTCAACGGAAGATCACCGACAACGAAGATGCCAATGTATACGAGGATTTTTGCTTTGATTTGAGCTCCGGTTCTGAGCGCAGTAGTGGACGGAGCTCAACAGCTTCGAGAACCGTAGTTCAAGTGTCGACACCCATTCCAACGACATTCAGTAAGGACGCTGTCCATCGACTGGAGATTCGCCACGAAGACGAAGACAGCAGCTACGAGTCAATGGGCCAGAAAAAAACTTCTATTACGATCACCGGAGATGATTGCTACTCAACGGTCAACATGGACGACGATAATGAAACGCCTCTGTACCAATCATCCGTTGTAGTCAACGACGTATTTATATCTCCAGGAATCCTTCAAACATCATTCAACACGGTTACGATCAGCGTCAATTCGCCAACATCGACGCTTCAACATCCTCGTAACAAAACCACCTCTATCATATCCAGTCAAGATGAATTGATATCCTTAAACAACCAAAAGAACACCTTTCTCAACGGATCCAACTCAACCTCGATCATACCGATCGGGGGACCCACATCCGTAACGGTCATGACCTCAATAGAACCTTCCGAGCCAACAACTCTTACGCGATCTACCGGAAAAACATTCATCAGTTTGGATTTTGACCGTGAAATGTCCAGTTTGCGTGATTCATCGGGACCGGAGAGCTCCGTTGACGAAGACGATCAACAACCCCAAATTATGAAGCCAGCAGAGCACAACTCCACATCAACCCCATCATCATCAACATCATCGTCACCTTCGACCCCAGTCAACGAAAAAGACACGATTTCGATAGTTCCTAACGAAGCAAATCCCAAAGAAAATGTCGATAGTTTCGAGATGCTCCTGCGCAACCCAGTCGAGGCGGTCAAGCGCAACCTGATTCCGCACTTTTGTGGCAAGGTCAAGGAAGCGGCGCTGGATGCGGCCAGTGCTGACGGAGTAGTTCGCCGGCAGAAGAACACAGATACGCATCTGAAGGCTCAACGAAACAGCTTCATCGCAAAGCTGCTGGAGGATCCGATGTTGGGTCACCTGGCCGAAGGGCTCGACTACGATCTGGTGACGAAGCTTATCGAGAACTCGCTGCTTCGGTTGAAGGATAGTCGCAATCAGCTGGACATGAGTGGAACCAAAGACCAGGACGATGTGTCCAAGATGATCGAGGAATCGCTCATCAAGATCCAGGAGGAGCGGAACAAACTGGACTCGAAGAAGTTGGAAAAGGATAGCAAACGCAGCAGTATTAGCTCGGGCAACAGTTACGGATCGGCAACGTACGAGTTGATGGAATTTGATCCTAGCGGGGATCTGAGCGACTGCTATCAGAGCTGTTCCAGTGACCTGACAACAGACGACGATACAAACGTGTCCAGGAGTAAGTTCTACCAGATGCTAGTGGATGCAACGCTGAGCGAGATCGAGCTTAGCACGGCCAACGAGGACGATCATCATTACGAGTCGATTCGTATGAACACCGATCCCATCTATGAAGAAATCAGTGACATTCCACCGCCTCTTCCACTTTCTGCCCCACCGATGGTGGAGGATCTGGACCGTGAAAAGCGCAATGCTCGATCGATCTTCGAGGGAGCATCCAAGTACGACATTTTATCCTACTTGGTCGATGCCAAAGAACGAGGAATTGCCCAGGAAGAGGCATACAACTTCCAATTTGGCAACGCCAGTGACATCATTCTGGAAGAAGAAGAGGACGAAAATATCACGGATCTTCGACACCATCAGCGACAAATCTCCGACATCAGTAGCCGCCTATCGCACATCTCCAACATCAGCGACTCCAGCGAAGACACCTCGCTTCTATCGGCGAGCCTTGCCCAACGCAAAGCTTCGGAGATCGAACGGAACGACTCCGGAGTTGGATCGGAAACAAGCAAAACATCTCGCAGCAAGTGGCAAAATCCTGCGTCATCCCTGATGGACAAGATCAGTCCTATTCACCTGTGCGAAGACTGCGATGGTCCAGTGGAAACACAAATCACCGAGTCCGGAGTTATGTACGCTCCACTGGTTTGCCGGAAATGCGGAAAGAAACGAGCAGAACGCAAGGAGATCATAACCGAAATCGTTGAAACGGAGGAAAAGTACGGTCGAGATCTACAGATTATCCTGGAAGAGTTCTACCAGCCTATGCTCGTGGCAGGGCTGCTCAATCAAGATCAACTCTCTGCAATCTTTTTGAACGTGGAAGAATTGCTCGAGAACAATCAATTTCTGGCGGAGCGCATGCGTGACGCGCTGGACATTGCCACCGAGCAGGGCGACGAGGACTTGTTGACGGTCAACGTGGGAAAGGTCTTTCTGGAGGCGGCACCGATGCTGCATGCCTTCGAGAGCTACTGCGTCCGTCAGGGAGCGGCCAGTTTGCTATTGGCTAACCTGGAAAAAGAGAAGGAGTTGTTGAGGATCTTCCTGCGGGTGTCGCAGATGGAGAATGCCGTGCTGAGACGGATGAATCTGAATTCGTTTTTGATGGTTTGAAAACTGTTTGGTTTTAAGCGAAGGGATGGATTTTTTTAACAATTTCTTTTCTGTTTTAGGTACCCGTTCAACGCGTTACCAAATATCCTCTGTTGCTGGCTCGTTTGTTCAAGGTCACTCCTCCGCACCTAGAGGGCAAGGAACAGTTGAAGCAAGCGCAGGAAAAGATCGAACTGCACCTGAATCATATGAATCGGGAGGCGAAGGACGTTCCCACCAAGCTCTGGCGAAGGATATCCTCGTCGAATCCGGGTGGCCGGCGATTGTCCTGCGAGCTCGATATGATCAACATCAAACTGCGGAAGATGGCCATCGATGTGCTGGAGTGGAACACCGAGGAGGTTCGGTTTGCCATCGAGGGCAGGCTGTTGTTTACGCAGCCGAACGATGGAAATTGGAAGAAGAGCCGCACGATCAAGCTGACCTCGATCAATGCCCTGCTGNGCTGGAGTGGAACACCGGAGAGGTTCGGTTTGCCATCGAGGGCAGGCTGTTGTTTACGCAGCCGAACGATGGAAATTGGAAGAAGAGCCGCACGATCAAGCTGACCTCGATCAATGCCCTGCTGGTGACCAATGGAAAGGTGAGTACAAAGGGAGGTTGTGGAGGCGATCGTAGAGGGAGGTGGACTTGCAACATTGCTGAATAACCCAAACGTGACGCGAGACAAGACACAATACTTATCGTTCTTGCAATTTAAAAAAATACCTTTTAGTAGACCGGTTTTGGACGCAATGCTGCCCATCTACGGGACTAGGTCCGACTGATTCAACAAATCTTCGTACTTGCTGTTTGCGTAGTTAGCAGAAGAGAAGCGGTAATTACTGACTTCTCAGCTTTGTTATGTTAAACAGACATGATGTGATGGGAGGATCAGCTTTATTCATGAGTGGTTCGGATGGATTGAAGAACAACAACGATTCGCATGCGTTCAGTTGTGACGGCTTCCTTACTGTATTAATCAATTTTGCAATTTTCCAGTCAAAACGATGGTCAAAACCTGACGCAGTTACTGCTGTTGTTGATTCATTCAGTTTCAAGTTATCAACAGCGCTTTTTTGTTCTTTTAAACGAACCTTCACTTTACGGCGGGTTTGTCCGATGTACACAGAGGAGCAGTCCTGGCAGTCAATTTCGGTAAATCTCAGAATTTTCTTCCAGTCGAACCTTGTCCTTCAAATTGCTCAAAACGTCACGTCACAAAGACATATGTTTAAATATAAATACCAAAATGATCCACAGGTAAGGATGCCATTGGGACCAATGACTGATGTATTCTGTTGGGAAAAGTTCTCAAAAAATGTCAACAAAGCTAATTTTTCAGAGTTTACACATATGTACAATGAACTTTCAGTAGCTGTATTGGTTTTAACTATGTATTGAAAAATGGAAAAGATATGGCCAAAAGATAATGGCTAGTCATTGCTATGCGCTACCATTTCTATGGTGCTGAATAGTTTTATCTTCTTTCCATTTCCTAAAAAAAATTCCTGGCCAATCCAGTAATAGTTAATGTATATTTTTCGTAAAAACCATCGCTAGGTGGGAAATGCTGTCACGAATAAAAATCGTGTACTATTTCGATTGCCCAGTGTACAAGCAAACGATAAAGTTCGTTTTGTCCGTAGCTCCGTAGCTATGGAAGCTTTTCGTAGATCGCTTCTTTAAAAGTTTGATTCGTTTTTCTCTTTATACTTACAAGCGTAGTTGTAGTTCAAGTTTTTCATTTCTCAAAGAAGAAAGTGTAGCTTTAGAAGCGTGTGATAACAAACTATTAATTGCAGTTGGCAGTCGTCAAGCCATTTTGCACAACATTTTGGCGTGGTCACGCACACCAGCAGCCCGCCAAGGGAGACTCTAGCAACTGTACCGGTTCATCGCATCACACTCATTGCGCTTCATTCCCGATGACGGCTATATAAGTACTGCTTGCTTGTATTGGAAACAAGAACAATGTAAACATTGCTCAGCCAACGAGTGATGACCAAATACTATTCAACCTTCTATGGGCGCCCATGGATTCAGATTAAAGAAATCGGTTTACAAGTTCATTATGAATGCTGGATTGTGGGAATAATGATGGTTCACATGTAATTTATTGATCAAATGCATTTTATCCCGATTAAATGGGTGATTTATAGCAGTTCAGCAGTTCAACGAAATTTTTCAATTTCGACTGGGATCTGTTAAAAAATAAGTTAAGTATTTGTCGTCAACAGTCACTCGTCAGCTGGCAGCATAAATGGAGTAGAGGGGATTGAGAGAGTGGCAAAGGAAGAAGAAGAAGAAACCTTGGTTTTGAGGGGTAGATGGGGGTCGAGATGTGTGATGTCTTGCCTCATGTCCAATCATTATTCTTTGAACGCTCTGCGAATGTGGACAAGGTTACCAGGACGCAGATCACATTGTTTGGTCATGTGCTGAGCATCTTAGAGTCAGATCTGAGCTTCATGATTCCTATCCGACTCGAGGGAGACAACCGGACAATGTAGCAGTTCGAGATATTTTAGCTCTACGTGATCTAGGGTTCATGCAACTCATTTATGTGTTTTTGTTATGAATTGTGATAAGACGATATGGTATTCAAAATAAATGTCTTTAACAAACCATACTTTAAATCACCGCCTATCTTAACATCCAATAAATTGATATTCTTATTACTCTCGAGAAGACCACGGGTCATCGGTTCTTCCCCCTAACTTTAGTTTTAGCTTTAGTATATAAACATAAAAACTTGGCGCTGTAAAGCTGATTTCATTGAGCCTGTACAAAAAAATTCATTTAAAAAGAGGTATTTAACATTAAACACAAAGCTGGTAGACAACTCTAGGTGTTAAATAATCGTGGGTAGAGTGAAAGAAAGACAGAACATACAGCTTAACCTCTCCATTCCAATTTCACAATTATTCACAGCAATTTCGGCATTATGAGCAGAGCGTAAAAATTTGATGAGGTTAAACATGTTTTTAAACTAACCTCTGTCTTAAGGTTCAGTATATCCCTTTAGAAACATTGAGTTCGTTTTTTACTGAGTTTGATCATTCTTCATTGTAAAGGCGAAACAGATACTAAAAAAAAAATATTGTCCTCAGGTTACCAATAAGCATTATCATATGCAGTATATCAACCCTCAATCAGCATTTCAGCAAGCTTCATATTAGCATTATATCAGAATCTTGAATACTATCTGAAGTAAAGTTGGATTTCAAATGCTATTCTAATGCTTGTAATCTGTACTAAGCATTTCGAATACAAAATGGCATTAATGAAGCATTATCATAGCATTACAGTAAAGCAGGCGTGTATTGGGCCAAAAGCGGCATTTAATTTAATTTAGCTTTTAAGGCGGCTTTGGAACCTAGGTATGTGCACCACAAATGATTTTTTGCAATTTAATCAACAAATGATATCTATTTGTAAACACACATACTTTCTATGTGCCTATCCGAACAACTTTGCTGAAAATATTAATGCACTAAGGGCCAATTTCTTCACCTCCGCTTAGAGCCTAAGCCATGTTTAAGCGTATGGGTAAGCACCGCTTATGAGTTAAGCGGAGGTGAAGAAATTGGCCCTAAGACGCACAGTGGCACAAATCTGAAAAAAGACGGACAAAAACACTTTCACCCTTTTGTAATCATTTTATCGACTAGGTGTCTTGTGAAGAGTTGTTCAAAATATTATTCCGCATCTTTTGAAAAAACACGCCTAACCTTTCATAAGGGCTTAACTTCACTTTCAAATTCTAACTTTTTCCAGCTACGAGATAAAGGGTTGTTGTGTTCGACAAAGTTGTACAACAGGTAATTTGAAGAAAAATTGCCCAAAACATTAAGTTTCTAAAGCCTAACGGTAAAGAGATATAAATAGTTTTCTTTCAGCACTACCTTAAAAATGGTTTTTCCAGATAATTAGTAGTTTGTTCAAATTTGAGGATTTCAATATGTTCTAAGAAATTCTCGAAATTATTAAAATACATTTTTGCTGAACACATCAATTCTCTCTGAAGACGTCCTCAATAAAAGTGGGCGGGTCCTGGCGGGGTCTTAAACAGGATGTATTTGAAAGATTTTCTTATGAACAAGTATTCCTGGAATTTTCAGTGTTTGGTACTGAAAGGTACCTAGTAAAACGTCAGTTTGAAATAGTACAGGATACACGCCAATTTTTATTTCGCATTACGTCGCAATGTTCAACAAATTTAAAAAATATATGCGGGTCCTGCGGGGTCTCAAATTAATTGTATTTGGAAGAGTATCTTATGAACTAGTAATCCTGAAATTTTCAGCGTTTGGTACCAAAGGGTACCTACTAAACCCTAATTTTGAAATGGTATGAATTGTAACAGTATGTGACGTAATGCTCAACAAACTTGAAGAAAGCCAGGCAAGTCCTGGCGCGGCCTCAATCCAATTATATTTAAATCAGCGTTTGATACTAAAGGGCACTTCGAAAAACATTGCGACGTAATGCGAAATAAAAATTGGCGTGTATCCTGTACTATTTTAAACTGACTTTTAACTAGGTACCCTTCAGTATCCAACGCTGAAAATTTCAGAAATACGTGTTCATAAGATAATCCTTCAAATACAATCTGTTTTATACCCCGCCAGGAGCCGCCCATCCTTTTTGAGGCGGTTGATTATGACGTCACACAGACATTCCAATCACCATACATCAAAATGTGGTCATCAGAGAGGATTGGCGTGTTAAGCAAAAGTGTGTATTTCTTAGAACATATTGAAATCGTCACATTTGAACAAGGTACTAATTATCTCAAAAACCAGTTTTAAGGAAGTGCTGAAAGAAAATTATTTATATCTCTTTAACGCTAGGCTCTAGAAACTTAATGTTTTGAGCAACTTTTCATAAAATTACCTGTTCTACAACTCTGACGAAGACAACAACCCGTTATCTCGTAGCTGGAAAAAGTTAAAATTTGAAAGTGAAGTTAAGCCCTTATGAAAGGTTAGGCGTGTTTTTTCAAAAGATGCGGAATAATATTTTGAGCAACTCTTCTCAAGCCATCTAATCGATAAAATGATTACAAAAGGCCACTGTGAGACGCCATCCCGCAGAACAAAGTCTGTTTCAGTTAGTGTTTTGCTGCTTCTTTTTAATTACTGTTGTGCCTCTAGTTGTCTAACTAATGACAGAGTTTTGATCCGGAAAGATGATTCATTTAGTTGTTAACATTCCATCAAGATTTATTGACATTTTCAAAAGGAACGCAAAAGACGTGAGAGAATTCTGCATACTAACGTTGAAACCCCAACCCGGTCAGGAGGAATGTTCGCAATGGTTATCAAATTTCCAAAATCGACTACGTTACCTGGAAATACGAATCTGTATGCGAGAAGGACTTCGGACGTACTAACCATGCCAGCAAACATCCCAACAGGACGCTGAAACAAAACCTGGTTGCCAAAACTCATGTACAACCAAGTACAACGAATGTATTTTGATGGACGATGAATCTTTCGTGAAATTGTGGAAGAAAAACAGAACTTCCCATTACTCGAGTGACTATGAATGGACAAGTTTACAAAGAGGAGTGTCATCAGAACAGAATTTTGTCATTCACATAATTGCACGAAGGTCCTGTCAAGTATCGGCCTTATTTAGTCTGATATTATTACAGCCGTGAAGTCATAGAATAGTATAAGTAGAATGATTTCGATTTTGTTGAGAAAATTCAATCCTTAGAGGATTGTTCAAATTATCATTCCATCGAAAAAATTTGGGCAACAGTTTCCCATATGATATAGCGAAAATTGAATAAATGTGAAGAAAAGCTGGAATAAGACAACAGATAAGGTGAGATGTAGCACTGTGCAAGAAATGATGTATTGAATTTAGCGGAAAGTTAAAAACAGTCATCCAAAAAGCTGACGAATCTCTCTAGTATTATGCCTTAAAGCTAAGTAAAAATACGGAGTGGTATCCATGGATTGTTTGTACGTTATTTCCCCTCGTAGAAATGACCCATTTTGTGCGATCACATTCTAAATGCAACGAATGGTAAATTTTGTCCACTCATATTCATAGTCTGACCCATTGTGTTATGAGGATGTCTATTATAAGTCAAAGAGAAATAAATACACTGAAAACATATTCATATAAATAAATTACTTTTATATGAACATCACATAGAAAAAGACATTCTACTTGACTAAAGGGTGTTTCAATCAAAATTTGGTCGACCTCAACTTGTCGCATTTCCTTTCATCGTGCATCAATAAAAATTGCACACACCTCATTTTAATTATGTGTGCGTGTAGCATCATGCCTCTATTTTGATTTTGAGAATTGTCGTTGAAGGAAGAGAAGCAACGCATCAGAATTTTCCACGTACATGGCGAAAATCCAAACCACTCTCACGCTAGGTTGGCAAAATTGGCAAATGTGGCTAAATCAACATTTACCAACGTATTAAAAGTGTTTGCTGAACGTTTGTCGACAGCCAGGAGAGCTGGATCGGGGGGAAATCGAAAGCCGGAGGCCACAGCGACGACAAAAAGAGTTGCCGGCTGTTTTGAGCGGAACCCCAACCTCTCCGTTCGAGATGTCACAAAGAAGCTGGGAGTTGCGCCTTCAACCGTGGGTAAAGCTAAAAAACGAGCCGGACTGTCGACTTACAGGAAAGTGGTGACTCCAAATCGCGACGATAAACAAAACACGTCGGCCAAAGCACAATCGCGAAAGTTGTACTCGACGATGCTGTCGAAGTTTGACTGCGTGGTACAGGGCGATGAAACTTACGTCAAGGCAGACTTTAAACAGTTTCCTGGACAGGACGGGGGCAGATATTTTCAAGCACATTAATCTGTCAAAGTTCGCGAAGAAATATCTGGTGTGGCAGGCCATCTGTATCTGTGGCTTGAAGAGCATCGTTTACATTGCGACCGGAACTGTCAACCAGGAAATTTATCTGAGCGAGTGCCTACAAAAACGTCTACTGCCTTTTCTGAAGCGACACAATTGTTCTGTTCTATTTGGCTGGATTTGGCGTTCAAATGGTGCCCAAGGGCAAGAACCCTTCCAACACGCCAGAGCTCCGCCCAATCGAACAATATTGGGCCATCGTCAAGCGGAACCTTAAGGAGACTCAAAAAGCTGTTGTGTGCGAGAAATAGTTCAAGGCAAACTGGGCGTTCTGCGGTGAATAAAGTGGACAAGGAGACTGTACAAAAACTTAAGACCCGGCCATTCTCATTCGGTAAAGAAGGAAGCTTAGCTGAATATTTCTCCTGTATTCTGTATTAACTGAACTTGAGAAAAAAAAAAAAGAATTTGACTTATTAATAAAAACTTTGATCGACTCACACATTCCTGTTTGACCAAATTTTGATCGGAGCACCCTTTAATCATTCCCATTTCACTGGACAGCTAAGATTCACTTGATTTTCACTTTCGAAATCATTAAGTGAATTTCTAGTGAATATTTTCCACAGATTTTGTGAAATTTTTTTTTTGTGTATCCCAAACAAGATTTATTTGGAACACAATGAAGAATTCATGCTCCTAAGAATCATAACGATCAAGCCTTGATATTAATTCCGTTATTTTCTCCTTTTTTCCCCTCTCATTTCCAGCCAAGTCCCAGCTACAAACCGGACCGAGCCTCCACCGAGCTGCTCAGCTTCCCCCGCCACACCGGCGTCCGGGAGGCCTCGTTGCTCCTCGTTCGCGAAAAGAATGGCCGCTACACGCTGCTCCGGGAGCCACTCTACCTGGACCGGTGCATCGTTTGCACCGAACACGACTGGGAAGACTACTTCGAGGTGCAGGAGATTCTCTCGAAGGAATCGTTCATTTTCAAGGTAGGTTGTACGTTTGGGTGGGGGATAACCGAGCAGAATGATATCATTGTTCTTTTTCATTTGCATGTTTTCCCCGCTGCACGTGTGGTTCTTATCTCGTGAAATATAAACCGAACCCGAAACCGAAAAAACAACACCCAACCAGGCGGAAGATGGCAGCAAAACGAAGCAGTGGTACAGTCAGCTGCAGTATCATTCGCAAGGCATGGGAACCTGGCGAAAGCGGCGAAATGCGCTGGCAAACATCATGATTAATGGAATGATGACACGAACCTAGAGTATGTACCTTCCCCGTCAGTAGGTGGGTTTGCTACACTTTCTAGCGCTGAGCGGTGGATTCGATTGAGATTTTGTTAGAATTAGGAACTGCTAGCGGCGGAAGAATCTCCCTTCGAAAACACCGTCGCTCTCACCGCGTTGAAGCGAAAACAGCAACATCCGAAGAAAAACGGATAACATAGAGCGATGCTAATAAATTTCTTCCTTTATGTTTTTTGTCCCACTATCTTTCTGTAAGTTTTTCAACACATTCTGTTTGCATGTATCAAGTTGCTACCTTTCTTCCTTACTATTCATGTTGATTAAACTCAATGTTTAGTTTTCGTTAGGTTTTGTTGCTTTGAACTTCTCTCACAATTTTTTTTTACTGTGTAGATTTTATGCCCTGTATTTATTATCATTATTATACATTAAGCAAAAGCGAGAGTTGATTAGTTGGGCTCGATAAAAAAATTTGAGGTGTACAGAAAACGATGATCGAAATTCTCCTAGTATTTTACGATGGAATAAGCACGAATATTTATTAACTACGATTCCCTCCCACGATGAAGAAGAAACAGTTAGACATCCGAAATTTGCTAAGACTAAAAGCGACGATTAGTGATTAGTATTTAAATTATGTAATTCCCCAATTTTAAACTTTTCGCCAAAATTGATCAAATTTTTTTTCTACGTATTTTATCGACCTTTTTTGAAGCTGTTATTGAAAATTTCGCTAAATTAGTTAAAAGTAGAGGGATTTGAGAAATTTATCCGCACGATGCTAGCTTTTAACAATGCCAACTCTTATTTACTAATACTAAAAAAAAACAATCACAAAACTTAGTATTTACTAGCGATGATAGCCGGTAGAAAAACAAATGAAAAACGATCCCGAAGCAGCTAATAAAATGGATTGCAATAGTAATATGTATGCGAGCAAAAAAAAATTTAACGGAAAACTCAATAATAAAAAGGTTCAAAATGTTACGTCTCGTCGAGCCGGAATGCTTCGAAATGTCCTTGCCGGGGAAATGGGGTCGTCTCATTCGAGGAATTCGCAATCAAACCTCTCCACATCGCCGTCAATGAGCGCCAGACGGTCAAATGGATTCAGTTCTATCAACAGCATTCTCGGAAATTCCTCTGCCCTTTCTATTGATGTTGATTGATGCTGCAGAAAATAGAATTGAATCGAAAATATCTAATAGGTAGGGGCGCTAAGGGTAAAATGCATCTACGTGGAAAAAATGACCCATTAGATTCCCTTCCTCGTGGGAAAAAGATAGTATTTATAGTATATGGGTCGTTTCTAATGAAAATAACTACCATTTTTGCTTGCAATTTTTTTTTTTAAATAACAGTACGTTTAATCAAGACACGTTTCTTACGAGTTTTCATGGGTTAAAATGATAAAACTATATAAGTCATATACGGAAAAAGCAATGCACACGATTTGCGGAAGAACGAACAACGTCCGTGTTTTTAAAGTATAAAAATCTGTGCTGGACACATCTGACACATAATGATAGACGTTACTGGGTTTGAAAGCTTACCAGTTAGTCTAACGAAAGACTTAATTTAAGCGTAATTTAATACGGGCGGTTGACTAGGTTTAAAAACATGTTATAGAAAGAAAAAAAGCTTGCAATCAAAGTTCTATGGTCTCTGCTACTTAAACACAAAACTTGGTACTTTTGGAATGCTAGCAGTGGATAAAAGCGATCATAAACCATCGATTATTCACCTATCCATCATTTTATCAACCCGCTTCTCGTGTTTGTAAAGGGCGATGCGGTCAAAATTTGGTCAATATCAACTTGACGTACCATTTAAAAAACCTGAACACCCCTCATTTTGAAGGTGTGTGTGTGTAGAATGTTGCTCCTATTTTGATTTTGGAATTCACTCTTCAGTTGTCAAAATGCCGTCCAAGCAAGAAGAGCAGCGTATCAAAATTTTGCTCGCGCATCGCGAAAATCCGAGCTACTCGCACGCAAAGTTGGCAAAATCGCTAAAAGTTGCCAAATCAACCGTTACAAATGTAATTAAAGTGTTTGGGGAACGTTTGTCGACAGCCAGGAAGTCTGGATCGGGGGGAAATCGAAAACCGGAAGCCGCTGAGACGACAAAGAGAGTTGCCGGTAGTTTCAAGCGAAACCCTAACCTATCTCTCCGAGATGCCGCAAATAAGCTGGGTGTATCGTCTACAACCGTGCATCGAGCCAAAAAACGAGCCGGACTATCGACTTACAAGAAGGTAGTGACTCCAAATCGCGATGATAAACAAAATACGACGGCCAAAGCGCGATCCCGGAGGCTGTACACGACGATGCTGACGAAGTTTGACTGCGTGGTAATGGACGACGAAACCTACGTCAAAGCCGACTACAAGCAGCTTCCGGGACAGGAGTTTTATACGGCAAAGGAAGGGAAAGGTAGCAGATATTTTCAAGCACACGAAACTGTCAAAGTTCGCAAAGAAATATCTGGTTTGGCAAGCCATCTGTACCTGTGGCTTGAAAAGCAGCATTTTCATAGCTTCCGGGACTGTCAACCAAGAAATTTACGTGAAAGAGTGTTTGAATAAACGTCTGCTGCCTTTCCTGAAGCGACACAATTGTTCCGTACTGTTTTGGCCGGATTTGGCATCTTGCCATTACGGTAAAAAGGCCATGGAGTGGTACGCCGCCAACAACGTGCAGGTGGTTCCCAAGGACAAGAACCCTCCCAACACGCCAGAGCTCCGCCCAATTGAGAAATACTGGGCTATTGTCAAGCGGAACCTAAAGAAGACCAAAAAAACTGCTAAGGACGAGCAGCAGTTCAAGGCAAACTGGCTTTCTGCGGCGAAGAAGGTGGACAAGGTGGCTGTACAAAATCTGATGCGGAAGCCTAACTGAATATTTTTCCTGAATTTTATACTAATTGAACTTGAAAAAGAAATTTAATTTGATTTTTTAAATAAACGATTTCACCGATTTACACGCGTTTTCCCTTGACCAAATTTTGACCGTATCACCCTTTAGATTCAAACACTGTCGAGTTTACCAACTGTGGCAAATGACAGGAACAATAAAAGAACGACAGCTGCGTCGTTGAATTAATTATTCGAGCTTTGGATGCCAGCGTTGCCATATTTATTTTCAATTATCTTGTATATTGTGTCGAAGGAAATCTGATTACATATGTATTTCAATTTTGCTGGGCAGGTCGATTACAAAACGGACTATACGACATTTACCGAATCATCTTATGATACAAAATTATGCGTTGCGCGATAAATTATTGCGAAAGTTGTGCGAAAACGCAAATAGAACTGAGCGTTTACGTAAAATCGTATCGATATCTTCTACAAGAGTTGCGCAAATGACTCAAGCTATTACCGCGCCGAATACAGTTCTATTAGTATGTTCGCACAACTTTCGCAATAATTTATCGCGCAACGTATAATACAAAGTACCCATTGATAATTCTCGATGGTCGACACATCAGATCAATATTTTGTCTTCTTAATTTTTAATATGTAAAATCAGCACGAATAGTTCTTTTTTATTGCGAGAGTTTTGTACACCTACTGATAGTAGTCGTTCTTCAAATATATTCATTGATTCAACTTACCATCATCATTTCAACTGAATGAGTTTGAATTATATATAACTTCATCAAATAGAAGCTTCCTAAATAATTGCATATCAATACAATCAATCAGACAACGCAAATTCCACTGAGTTATATACTGGTTTTCTCATAATTTTAGATTGTCCTTATATTTGAATTCTTTAAACCTTCAAACCATCCGGAGAAAAACAAATCACGTTTGAATCAACAAACTTGTTTGTTGACATGCAAACTAAAAAACTAGTTGTTTTAAAAATCCTTTTTGATGTTTCAAACCTGCCTATTTGTTTTGACACAAACAAGCAGGTTGGTTGTTTCTACCTAAAGATAGTACAACAATACAATAAATTATGGTTGTTTTAAACTGACATTTTGGTTGGTTCCACCATAAAAGGGCCCTATCTACACATTTGTTGCATAACTGTTAAAATAACTCAATTTCGACTCGATTAAGTCACATTTATTTTGATGCAACCAATTATCGCAGGTATGTGTTGCTTGGGGGGTTTATCATTACCAAAGCACAGGTTGTGTTGACTTAGGGAAACAAATAAAAAAATTAGATTGATTCCACCATAGCGGTGTTTAAACCAATCTGATATTTTGTTTCGAGAAAAAATAACAAAAAAAATGTAGTTTTAAACAAACTATTTTTGTAGGTTATTTCAAGGCATTTTATAAATTTTCTTTTTTTTTCTACTTTCGCAGCTCAAGTTAGGTATTTAAATTGTTTATATCATTACTAGAATCTTTGTTTTGGTTTGGATTCCTGTGTTATTTTGAAAACATATTTCAGGGATTGTTCGTTGTGATTTACGTTTTTAGGGGTCGTTCATTATGCTTGGGCCAATGTACCGGTACTTCCTAAACCAAAAGCTATATTAATTCCCTGGGGATACCCCGATATAATATATTTAGATTTAAGCTGATTCTAGACCGTGATGATTCAATATGCGGACATTAATTTTTTAAGTAATAAGTAAATACTATCTTATGCAAGTTAACACCAGATTCCTCTATTCATCAATATACCACACCGAACGTCCGTACACCTGCGATACGCTGACGCAGCACCACATGGCCATCACCCCATGAGAACTTCGACCTGTTGCCAACACATAGCTGTCGCTGCTTAGTTAGCATTTTTTATAATTATTAATTGAAATATAATTTACACTCCACTTCTGTTTCGACCGTCAACGAGTTCGCGTTCTTTTTTAAAAACCCGAAACGGCCCTTCCGGTCATAACTGGCGCCCGAATAGGGACCCTTTTTTATCCAGTAATCGAATAAGTGTTTAACCACGAAGCCGCTTTGAGCCACCGCAACGGTACTCCATCGACCGGATCTACATCTAATCGCTGTTTAACGGACGAGTTGCGTCTTTGGAGCACGGCGACTGAGCGCACTGGAAAAGGAAACCCGCTACCCGTATATGTGACTAAAGAAGTCTAATCGCTGTCACCGACAAGGAAATGAAAACCTTGCTTCTGCTACTGTGAGTATAATCGTAACACAGAAAGAAAATAGCTTAAGTTTAAAACGACCCAAACCCAAATCGAAAATTAATTAGAAACCCGCGAGTGAAGTGAAGTGAATTTAAGTGAAGTGAAGTGAAACCCGTATAATCTTTTTGCCAAAAAATGACAACCCCACCTATTTCTAACCCAATTCTACAACCTGCCCGTTTGGTAGCTAGAAACCCCCCCTCGGCTGGAAATTTCCCCCAGTCAGCACAGAGGTTCGCGATTGACGCCTCAGTTAGCTTTTTAGACAGAGGAAAAATCCCAAGCATAATTAAAGATCTACCAGACTTTAACGGAAACGCGAGAGACTTATCAGCTTGGATTCTCGACGTTGAAGACTGCCTAGAACTTTTTAATGATTTTAGAGACAGCTACGAATATCATCTCGTACTGAAAACCGTCAGAAGAAAAATTAAAAATGAAGCCAACGACATACTTATCTCTAACAATACGCCCAACGATTGGAATGAGATTAAAGAAGTTTTACGTTTATATTACGCCGACAAACGCGACCTTATGACCCTCGACAACCAGTTGAAGGTTATGGTAAGAAGGCAACAAGAAACTATCGAAACATACTACAGTAGAGTGCGAGAAATGATTACACTGATCAGCTCAGCTATCTCTACAGATGAAACATGGAAAGGGCATGAAGCAGCTTTAATTAAACTTTACAATATGATGGCCCTCGATACGTTCATCCGTGGATTGGGTGAACCTCTATCATTGTTCTGCAAAAATTACAAGCCTAAATCGCTTGCGTCTGCATATCATTACTGTGTCGAGTTTTTTAATCTAAACGCCCGCAGTGCACCTTTTAAATCCTACTCCTTAGCACCTCGCGGTAACATACCAGCACCGCCACCAAGACCGCTTCCCACAAATAGACATTCTCAACAAGCACCTCCACCCCCACCTAGAAACAACTATCAACCTCCTCCAATACATTTTAGACAACCCTATCCCGTCCAAACGCATCACCAACCTCATTCCCACACTCAGAATAAACAATACTATTCGTCCCAAAATCAATACCAATTCCCATTCCGAACACAGCCTCAGAATGCACCAAATGTTTTCGCCCCAAATAGAACTTTTTACCAACAGCAACCAAAGCCAGAACCTATGGATGTGGACAGATCCATTCATTCACGTATGTTGAATTATGGAAACAGACCCAATTTTAAAACTGCAAGACAGACATCTGAGTCTATGCAAGCTAATAATCCACCAACAAAACGAGTCGCGCATCAACTCGAAGACATTCCAAATATAGAATACGACGATTCTTATGATCTTAGTTTTGACCCTTACGCAGAAGAAGAATCCGAATTAATTGAACCACAAGAACTACCGGAGCCTCAAGAAGAGCCAAACGAAAGCAACGTTAATTTTTTAGAGAACGACCTGGAATGGGTGAGCAAATGGTTCGATTAAAAGCCAAAGTCTCTCCCCTTCCATACATTAAAATCCCCACGACAAGAGGTGAATTGAAAATGCTCATTGACTGCGGCGCAAATGTAAATCTTATTTCGAAAAAGTGGGCATACCACTCCGGTAAGCACATTTTTAAAATCCCAGATGAACCTGTTAAGGGAGTAACCGGTAGAGGTGTTATTTCCGAAATGGTGCATCTATCATTATTTGAGCCTGTGAGAAACGAACCTTCTGAATTTTTGGTCTTCGATTTTCACACCTTCTTTGACGGATTGATAGGAACAGAATTTATATTCGGAAAATATTACAATCTGATATCCAATTCATCTACTCTTCAAGTTTTCGGCAATGATACAACTCTCAACATCCCTTTACATTTTTATTTCCCTTCTCCTCACCCCCGTAGAATAAATCAAGTCAACATAGCTCCTATCATAAGAACCTCACACCTTTCTGAGGAAGAAAAAAATGCACTCCTTCCAGTTTTAGATTCAATTAAACAAGTTTTTCACAACCAGGACAACCGATTATCATGTACAACTAATGTGGAATGTCACATCCGTACAGAAGACGACATTCCAATATACCAAAAATCGTACCCCTATCCTGTCGCGTATAAGGAAGAAGTAAACGCACAAATTTCAAAATTATTAGAAGACGGAATTATTCGACCATCCAGATCCCCTTGGAACTCACCAGTTTGGATTGTTCCAAAGAAGATGGATGCGTCAGGTAAAAAGAAATTTAGGATCGTAATAGATTACAGAAAGTTAAACCAAAAAACAATATCTGACAAATACCCGATGCCAGAAATCTCAAACATTCTCGATCAACTTGGTGGAAACCGATACTTCACAACTTTGGATTTAGCCTCTGGGTTTCATCAAATAAGAATGAATCCCAGAGACATCGAAAAAACAGCATTTTCTGTAAACCATGGCAAATACGAGTTTGTTCGTATGCCTTTTGGTTTAAAAAACGCCCCAGCGATTTTCCAAAGAGCAATGGACGACGTATTGCGTGATCACATAGGGAAAATCTGTTATGTGTACATGGACGATGTCGTTGTTTTTGGAAAAACATTGGAAGAGGCTATGAAAAATTTACAAACAATTTTAGGAACATTACAAGAAGCAAATTTGAAAGTTCAACCCGATAAATCAGAATTCTTGAAAAAATCCGTTGAATTTTTGGGATACGTAATTTCAGAACAGGGAATAAAACCCAACTCGACAAAAATCGAAACTATAGAAAAATGGCCAGAACCGAAAACGATCAAGGAATTGAGAGGATTTTTAGGATTAATCGGATATTACCGAAGATTTGTAAAAGATTTTGCTAAGATAGCAAAACCTCTTACAAACCTTTTCAGAGGGGAGAAAGCCCCTTCGTCAAACAAAAAAATAACCTTCGGAGATACGGAGAAAGAAGCTTTCGACAAACTTAAAACTATTATCACCTCTAGTGACATTTTAACATACCCAAATTTCAACAAACCATTTTTAATAACAACAGACGCATCGAACTACGCCATAGGAGCAGTTCTTAGTCAAGGTGAAATGGGAAAAGATAAACCAATTCACTTTGCCTCTCGAACTCTAAACAAAGCCGAAGAAAACTTCTCAGCCACAGAGAAAGAAATGCTTGCAATCTACTGGGCTTTGAAAGTTTTTAGGAACTATATCTACGGTCAAAAATGTATAGTCATAACAGATCATCAACCAATCACTTTCTCTTTATCATCAAAGAATACAAACGCTAAATTGAAACGTTGGAAGTCGTTTTTGGAGGAACACGACTACCAGATAATATACAAACCCGGATGGACAAATGTTGTAGCGGATGCTTTGAGTCGAGTACAAATCAATTCACTCACTCCAACACAACATTCGGCCGACGACGATGATAGCAATTACATAATTTCGACTTTAGCCCCACTTAATGCATTTCGACTTCAGATTATCCTTGAACAGACAAACACGAATCCTGATACGACAGTGACGACACCCTTTCCCGGTTTTAAAAGAATTCTTATAAAACGAACCCAATTTACAGAGCAAATCCTAACTGCCATTATGAAAGAGTTCTTTGTTCCTAGTAAACTTATTGGATTACACACCACTGAAATTATTCTCGGACAGCTTCAAGAAGTTTATAAAAAATATTTTAGTAGAGCAAATTTATTGAAAATTCGATTTACACAAAATTTATTAATTGACGTTATTGACCCAAACGAGCAGCAGAAATTAATCGAAGAAACTCACGAAAGAGCTCATCGAGGCATCGATGAAAACAAAAATCAAATTTTGCGGAAATATTACTTTCCAAATCTCTCTGCTAGGATAAAGGACCTCATACGCACCTGTGACACTTGTAACACGACAAAATACGATAGACATCCCTTGAAAATCCTTATCCAAGAAACCCCAATTCCAAATCACCCATACGATATCATTCACATTGATATTTACCAGATAGATAATAATTACTTTTTGTCCAGCATAGACAAATTTTCAAAATTTGGAAGAATGATACCTATAAAATCACGACATACAGTTCACATTCGCCGAGCATTCGAGGATACCATAACATCCAATATTATTCCTTCAGCTGTGGTAACGGATAACGAAAAAGCGTTTTTATCACCAGAAATTAGAGGTATAATGTTGGATCTTAATATCCGAGCGTATGTGACGCCCAGCAATAAATCTGAAGTGAATGGACAAGTTGAACGATTCCATTCAACAATTACTGAATTATATCGTATTCAAAAATCCTTAAACCCAACCTACTCTTGTTCAAGATTAATGACCATTTCCGTAAGCAAATATAATGATACAATTCACTCAACCACAGGAAAAACACCCAAAGAGATTCTTTTTGGCAAAACAAACAACCCCGTCTCTGTTGAAGAGTTAGACGAGATTAGAAATAAAAGATATGACGAAGTTATAGTGCAATTAAAAGAAAAACAAGATAAATTGTTAGAAACACACAACAGAAATAGACAACCACCGCCAGAGTTGGAAACGGGACAAGAGATTTTTGTAAAAGATAAAGTATTTAAAGGCAAACACAAACCAATTTTCAAAAAACATTTTGTTCAAACTAATAACAGAGTAACAGTGAGAAACGAGAAAAATCAAAATGTACACAAATCAAATATAAAGAATTCCAACATACGAAACCAAAATTAGTATTGCTTCAAATCCCTCACCCATCCTCTAACATTTTCTTCTTATTTCAGCATACCACCCATCCTGGCATCCCTCCAAATCCACAACCTTGATAAAAATCCTATTGCAATTGTAAAACTTAGAGACGGAAGAATATTAGAAGGGTATTCAAAAATTATACACACTGTTAACGTCACATCTATTCAAAAAACTGTATCATATCTCGAAGAAATTGTAGTTGAAAAAAATAGTTCAAACCCTATACTAACACACAGAATTGAAACTTTAAAAAATAATCTAGCACAGGTGAAACCTCTCAAAAGTAATAGAGTCAGAAGATGGGATGCTCTAGGCAGAGCATGGAAATGGATGGCTGGATCTCCTGATTCAGATGATCTCAAGGCTATTAATAGCTCAATAAATTATCTTGTAGACAATAATAACGACCAAGTAGAGATAAATGAAAAATTAGAAATGAGTGTTATAAACTTGACTAACTATTTGAATGACGTAACTTTGATTGATTCTGAAAACTTTAATGAAATATCAAAAGAGCTTGATTCGCTTAAAATTCTTTTTAATTTAGATCTGATAAACGATGAAATTGAAACTATTAGAAATGCAATTATTTTCTCAAAATTAAATATCTTAAATAATAAATTGTTAACCCCAGAAGAAACTGAAGAAATCGCAACTAGATTAGAGACACAAGGAATCCACCAGCACCTGATAGACGAAGCCTTGCAGTTTGTTACTACATCGGTCGTCACCAACGGAGAAGTCATCTTGTACATCGTAGGCATCCCCAACTTCAGCAAAACTACCTTTCAAGAACTTAGAGTCGAAGCAGTGATCAATCGAGCAGAACGAATTGTGATACCCGGCAAATACTACTTTAAAAGCAAGTCAAACCTGTACTTCCTAACAACACCTTGCGCGAAATTGGCAAATTGGACTATCTGTAAAACATCGGAATTAAAAGACGTGTCTAACGATGGATGCATCAGCAACGTCATAATGGGCTCCCCAAGCAACTGTTCATATGAAGCAATTTTCAACCATATTCCAGTCACAGAGATGGGAACAACTACCGTACTTTTAAACGACGTGAACGATACATTACGCAACACCTGCGGAACCACTGACAGACATTTAAAAGGTTCATACCTCATCGTTTATGAAAACTGTTCCATCTCATTCCAGAATTTTACTTTTACAAACGCAATAATCCGTGTCATGGAACAACCGTTCTTTGCACCATCAACTGATCTGAACATATCCAGGATTCAGACAATTCAAACTGTTAGCATTAACAGACTACATCAACTTCACGTGGAAAACATCAAAAAATTAGGATACCTGCAAATTAAGGCTGATGTAACATCATGGACATTATGGGGAGGATTTTCATTCAGCACAACATCAATCATCCTTCTAGGCATCTACATCTTCATCAAATCACGCCAACATAGAGCTTCAGTAAACATTAACACACCTTGCGAAAAACCACAGGCCATTCCGCTGCACTACATTTATCAACCACCGACACTTGCTGACACTTACAGTTCTACCCGTTAAACCAGGAGGTTCAACATTTCAAAGGGGGAGTAGTTAACACCAGATTCCCCTATTCATCAATATACCACACCGAACGTCCGTACACCTGCGATACGCTGACGCTGCACCACATGGCCATCACCCCATGAGGACTTCGACCTGTTGCCAACACATAGCTGTCGCTGCTTAGTTAGCATTTTTTATAATTATTAATTGAAATATAATTTACACTCCACTTCTGTTTCGACCGTCAACGAGTTCGCGTTCTTTTAAAACCCGAA
>JASCZW010005589.1:0-164196 GCA_034211315.2 Aedes japonicus
TAAGGATGGGAATGAAAAATAATATGGCAACCCTGTTCACATGCAGTGAATGATAAAAACTACCAGTCATAAGTACGGAATATTGCATCACCCCTCTAAGTGGTGAGCAAAGTTGTTCAGAAGGTCAAGTACTTTCCAAAAATTGATCGTTTGGTTTCCACCGCTACGTGGCGCTAGTGACCATGGAACATTGAGCATATTCAACTTATCCTAGCTCGTGATTCTGATAAGATAGAAAGTTCTAGTCTTAGGCAAAGCTATTCAGAAGAGGCAAAGTTGTTTGTTTCAAACATCCAAAGAAAATATCAGTACTTGACTGCATCTCTAATTGTTGTGTTTATGTATTCTCCGTGCGTGTAGTAACGATTATGATGTAGAAGGAGATGTTCGCTTATCACCACGAGGCACCAAGAGTGGACACTAATGTTTTTTTTTTAGAATGAAAGATATGAAGAGAAACTGTTGAATGTTCCGTCAGTGTACGGTAGGTTGGAAATAGAACAGATGCATTGAAAATTGGGCGAAAGGGCATGGGTACAGTAGTACTCGAACCAAGGACGTCACCCTTTGCCTAATATTTCACTGCGGGGTAGGTCGAGGCACGGACAAATCCGCCACCTCAACAGGCAAAAGGTGATGTTGGTAGTGTAGAACTTATTTGGTCTCTAATATTTCCTATATCCCTGCCTTGCTCAACTAAATGCCATATCCCATTCATAATGGTATTGATAGGCCTTTCAAACAAAAATTAAACCTCGTCAATATCTCACACACAATATGTTTTATTCAACTTCGAATATAGGAACCGCTTAGGAAAATAAATGTAGTTCAATGAAATATAATGTGCATTGTTTTAAAGCAAGAAATATGTGTATGTATAAGAACATGCTGTTTTTAATTAGGCCCTAAAAAAATGGAAGTTCCATGAGAGAACTAGGCCGGAACAAGGACGAATCTTGAAGGATATTTCTCTGGTGAAGGTCAAGTAGGCTGGAAGTGGTTTGATCAACTCGTCAAGTTTGTTCTCAGCTAACTATAGATGCAAGCTCGGAATTTGTGATATCTAAAAAAAAAGAATCGACTACAACCAGGTTTTGCACTTTCAATAAATTGCCCTTTCTTTATTTTTGATTTCTGGTTATGGGTTTTTTTTTTGTTCATTTTCTTTTGCAATTTTTCTTCATATACGTGATACAGATTGATTAGAAAGATTTTGTTTTGCACCAGCAGTTTTGTCCACTTGCAATTGTGACTTGTGTGAAACTTTTACGAAGTCCGATTTTCTTTTTTCCTTACAGATTTGTCACATTTTTCCACGTTTTTCCAATGCTAAGTTTAGTTCGTCTATTGAAAGTTGTTCGCGTTTTTCCTTCTTTCTCAATTTATTCGTTAATTGTAACTACTTCCTTTTCTTCTTCCACAAAAGAGAATGGTATTCTAATTTCGCCCATTCGATTTAGCTTATTTTCTGAAACTACTTTCATTCAGTTTGCAGCAGGAATATACACGCATGGTTTGTGATTAAATTTTCTTTTTTTTCTTACATCCAATCACTACCCATCTACTAGTTGACTTTGGAATTGATAGAGACGTTTAAAAAGGAATGAAAGGAACGAGCTCCGCTCTGATGGTGTGATGGTCGTAAAAATTGTCCTCCGTCCTAGGTCGGTTTCGTTAAACGAAGACGACACCGGAAGAGCTGGGTGGTCTTTTTTTTCCTTCTTCTTCTTCCCCTTCCACCAACACCACCAGCGCCGCGGACGCTCTGGGAAAGATTTTATCGAATCAGTCATATATCTTTGTTTTGCGACTCTCTTCGGTCACCGCCGTAAAAAGAGTTGATTTTCTACTTTTGTCGAAATGTGAAAATGACATTTGAGAGTTTTCTTCCACGTTGATGTATTTGAGTTTGTGAGTATGTATTTACAGAGCTTCATTGCAATTGATGGGAAGCTTTCCAATCTGGTAGCGCTTACGGTATGTGTGGGTGTGTGTGTGTATGTATCTTACATAAAATTTCCTATAAACTTGATATGATTTTTATCTGTCCGTCATTTCCACCGCTCCTTGGTTTCGATGGATTCCGCTAGAGAGGCTGTCACCGGCAGATCTGAGGGTGTGTTGTTGGAGGATGGGAAGGTGAGCTGAAATTCGCTACCTTGGATTTGCAGAAAAGACCGAGTTGAAGTTGTGGGTTGATATTGACCCCTGATTTCTGTGATTTCGATGTCTTATGATGAGCAGAGCTAACTAATAATTCTTGGACCTGCATATGCAGAAAGGCGTTATAGAATGATGGAAGAAAATCGTTCATTGTACCGTAAAATAGGGTAATCTTGAACATTTTGGGTTGCATTTCAAGTCGATGCTTTGACATTTCAGCGCCAACATTAGATTAGGGAGAATCTGCTTTTGTAAACAATGGCTTTCGTAGTCATTTTCTCTTAAGCAAAAGATCACAAATACAAATGAAGAACTCTGTAAGGAAGAGGAGCTTTATCTCTATCCGCTGATATATTCAAAATGAAGAAATTGTATTCAACTTCCGATAAATTAGCAGACAAAGTGTTTGTTTACAAAAACAGATTCGCCCTAATCAAATATCAGCGCTGAGATTTTTTTTAGGAAGAAATGAGTAATAATCTCGAAATAAGAGCGTATGAGGTGGGCGTACATTCATATTATATAGGGGTTAATTCTAGACAAACTAGTCAAAAGGTCAAAAGTAAAAATTGGAAACAATAATTTCAAACGTAAATTTCCTGGAAATGCCAGGTTGCTATCATCTATATCCACTACCGACGGGAAGGTAATAACTCTTTGTATCTGTTTCTGGTGCTATTTTGTTTGTGTCATTGTTTACAATTGTTACTTTCGACCTTTTGACTATTTTGTCTAGAGTTCAACAAATGAGAAATGCTCTAAGTTCACAAAATCTCAGAAGTTATGGTAGATTGTTTTGACAAAATCAGGAAGAAACTTTCCAGAAGTATAGGGGATCTTTCTAGTAGTTCAAGCAGGAATTTCTCAGAAATTCAGGAACAAAGTTCCTCGAAGTTCAGGACAGTACTCTCTGAAGTTCAGAAGAGATTTTTTCGGCAGTTCAGAAAAGAATTCTCAGAAGTTCAGGAAGAAACTTCTAGCAACTTAAGAAGATTTGAAGAGTACTTTCTCAAATTTTTGCAGAAATTTTTCTCGTAGTTTAGGATGGGACTTATCAGAAGTTTAGAAAGTAACTATGTCCAGAAAAAAAATTACCAAATGTTTCTGGAAGGTGAGGTTGGGTTCTTATATGTGAATTTCGAAGAAAATAAGGAGTGAATGCCAAGAAGTTCATGAGGAATTTTGCCTGAAGTTCAGGAGGAAACTTCCCAGAATAAAGCAAAGAGCCTTGCAGAAGATCAGGAGAGAGTTTCCCTGAAATTTAAGAGATAATCACTGACTAACCGAAGAAGCAGTCTATACAAAAATAATTCAACAATAACCATTCATGGTACACACCATCAATGGTTATTGTTGAATTAAAAAAAAAGTCTTTGAATTTATCAAATGAAAACTAAATTTTGATTTTAAAATACAAAACTGAAAAGAGTGTTACAGGGAAAAAAAAACTACGGAAAATTGTGTCATCTTTGCGAATGCTTCAAACTTCAGTGTCGTTTTAAAAATATGAAACAATAGTGTAAGGTTGCATACAATCCAAGAAATAGATGCAGACATGTTTACATAATCACACAAATAGCGATAATGACATAACTCGCTCTCTTAATACTTCATTTCGTTGAAAGAAGTCTAATTTTCTTTAAAAAAAATTTACAGACTTTTATAGACATTCCCAGACATTTCAAATTTTTATCACAGACATTTGAAAAAAAATATCTGGCATCCCTGATCGAGACGAGCAAAATTAGACATGGAATTTTCATAAGGGCAAATGTCACAAATGTAAACAATGGCTTCTTCCGCAAATTTCTTGAAAATGCAAACTCGCTCAAGTAAACTACCACTTCCATTGAAAAGGGGAACTCCTTCTGTACAACCATCGTGGTAATTAACTATGATTAAGTTAGCATTCTCGAAAAATTTGCGGATGAAGGCATTGCTTACGTTTGCGACATTGACTCTTATGAAAACTCTTTGTTGAATTACACATCAAAGATGTCGACTGAATCTGATCGAGTCGACAAACGAATTCGACCGTCAACTGAAATGTTGTTAATTTCCAAAAAATCAGGGCTTCCATAATTCTAGTTGTCATTTATGACATTCGTAGAGTTGACGTTTAGCAATGACATTTATATAAGGTCTGGGGCAACGCACTGCTTGCTTGTATTGGAAGCAAAAATTATGTAAACATTGCTGAGCCGACGAGTGATGATGTAATATTATGGTTTCAGTTGAAAACCGAATTTTTCGACTTGCGACAATCGATATTACTCTCGTTCTGTGCGTCATACCTAATGTCGGAAGTAGTGCGCTGTACAGCGCATCTGATGCGCTATACAGCACACTACTTCCGACATAGTGTATAACGGACAGAACGAGAGTTAAATCGATTGTCGCTAGTCGATAAATTCGGTTTTCAACTAAAAGCATAATACTATTGAACTTTCTATTGGCGGGCATAGGTTCAAATAAAAAAATCGGTTCAAACGTTTATTATGAATGCTGAATTGTAGAAATAATCATGATACAAATGTCATTTATTGAGCAGAAGCATTTCCTACCGATAACATGGATCATTTGTAGTGAATTAAACTGAGGTAATCGATTTTTTGCCACACAAACTTTCAAACGCTGAGACTTGACAATCGAGTAGCGATATAGAGCCAATTTTCCATCATCGGTAAACTGGAATCGGTTGAAAAATTAAGGTTTTTAGCGTATCCAATAAACAATCACGGAGCAAACGAATCAAAATAAATTGTATGACTTAGCACTTTGCGAGCTTTTGTGTAGCGTGCGCAAGGAGTGCAGTGGTATTAGTGTCATGAGTGAATTTAGCTCACTTCACTAATATTGTTGTGGCTACTGCGCCAGACCTTATATAGACGTCATTGGATGTTTAGCACTTATTTTTTGAAACAAATTAATGGTATTGTATTTCGGAAATCAACATCGGGAAACTGTATCAAAGTGGAAATTGGAAGTAGTTTTCGAGGAAGTTATTCATGGGACAAGTGTAAACATCTATTAAGAAGATTATTCAGATGAGAAGCTTTCCAATATATCTTTATTACGCAAGAATATTTGGGCACATCAAACCCCCTGACGTTGTCTGACCATAGGTAATCTCCTGGAAAACATAAACGCCACATGTGTTACAATAGAAAGGGGTTCTCCAGCTTGAACGATATAATTGTAAGTATCCGTTGAGCACGGTTTAGACACATTAAATCAATAGATTAATGCTCACAGCTTAACTTCTGAGTGCTTTGTCTGTTTGTCTTTGTATGACTATCGTGTCTGAAAGTAAATTTCTTAGCTGAATTCCTTTTCTGCTGTATTATATTTTTTAGGAATATGATCATGATATGTAATACATTTCATAAAAGTCAAATAACCAGGGTCCCTACGTCGTTTTCTTGAGTACTGTCGGGTGGCTTACTTACAGGAAATGGCAAGGTCCCCACGTATTAGGCTATCTTCTTTCAACTTAAACTCTGGCAGGCCTTCAGTAGGTTCCAATCTCCAGCCGGGCGGAAGTAGGTTCAAATGTCTATTCCTGACTTGCGCCGGTATGGCTCTTAACACCACAATATCCCCATGAAGGGCCGCGTCAACCCCTCGCATGACCTCCCTGTTTACATAAATAATTATGGGATCATTTATCACGTAGGTCATCATTCATCACGGTGGGATCATTCATCACGTAGGTTTGGATAGCGGCTGAAGCGGGACCCAACAGCGTGAAGCCCCAAGCTCTCAATACAATTAAGGGGCAATTAATGAACCACGTAAAATTTTTATGGGCGGAGAGAGGGAGGAGTCTGACCAAAGTCTACGCTCCATACAAAATTTCAAAAAATGTATGGAGAAAAGTCTGCGAGGAGGGAGGTAGGGGTCTGAGATTTTAAAAAATGAGTCTACGTGGTTTATGAACAGTTCTGAACAGCAGGAGGAGGTGAACTCAAACGTAAGAGTGGTCTAGCCAAATCCCCGTCTATTAGAAGGGAAAATCCGGTAGCGCATCCGATACATGCGGTATTGCGATGCCATCGGAGGCAGGTGTGTCCGGGAAAATCGGAGAGGCCATGGACGGGCCTGGACTTATCCGTGCCAAGGAGACTCATGGACACGTCCCAAAGTAATTGTGGTCTCAAAGCAGCTGAATACTCGTAACAACATCAGCAACGACCTGAAACCTAGCTTATTGAAGCTTCGTAGATCCCTTCAGGATGCATGCCGCGAGAGGGATAGGCAGGAAGCCAAGCTACTAGCCGAGCAAAGGGCCAGAGTGCTAGTTGCAACGGAAAAGACCAGAAAGTAGGTCTCCAAGCAGACGCAGACGGATGCGTCCGTCTCCGTGGAAAGACCCACCCCATCCAATTGGGGACTATGATCGACGAAACACTGTCCTTTATCAGCTGTATTGGCATTATCACGCAGGATATCGAATATCTCTGCAGTTCAAGGGAGCAAACGAAAACTCCAGGCCAGTCTTGTCCTGTCCATACTTAGGTGTAGCGAGCCGGCGTGGGCCACCAACTTGAGTACTGAAAGTAGTCTAAAAGTGGTCAGCGACAATTTCTTAGCGGAGATTATACCCGTTGGCATCATATAAAAAAGGACGTAGTGTGTTTCGACCAACGATGCACGAGAGGTATCCGCAAGACCATTAAAGCCGCAGCACTAGTGGAAGCGTGAATGAAATAGCTCCCCCAATCGTCAGTGGACCCATCGACTAATCCCGGCGGTATCCAGGTGAGTCAGTCGGTGACAAGGTGAAGTGAAGTCTTCCACTTGACGTAGATCCTATCAGGCCATAGCTGCTATAGACAGTTTTTGCATGAGTACCGTCACGCTGAGTCTTCTGCGTGTCCTCCCTTCGGTGACGCAAGAAACGGCTCGAAGACCGTAAGTGATCGGGACACAACTCCATATAACCTTGTCCAGAGGATGTATCAAGACCAGGACATTTAAAACGCTGTTTGCACAGCGGCTTCTCAGATCGTCCTAGAGCTCCAAACCAGATGGCAATATGACCAGTGCAAGGTCAGAGGGACAAACTAATTACTAAAGTCCTATCTAGCTAGACATAAGAGGATACTTAAAGCGCAATCCTCCCTTAGCTCAGTCGGTAAAGGTGCAGCTGCAAAGCAACACCATGCTGGAGGTGACTGGGTTCGACTCCCGGTCTGGTCTAGGAATTTTTCGACAAGGAAAGTTTCTCGACACCCTGGACATAGGGTATGATTGTACTTGCCACACAATCATACTAAAGTTAAAATGGTACCTGGCATCGAAAGCTCTCAATTAATAACTGTGGAAGTGCATTTAGAACACTAAGTTGAGAGCAAGGAATGAGCGAATTGTGAAAACAGTATGGCTGATATGGTAAAAGAAGTAATGCACAATAACCCCTTCTCTGAAGTAATACCGAAAAGTGATTCGAGTGTGGGGAGGCCCCCCGAGGCTCGGAAGGGTGTTTAGACGCATCCTTAACAGAACACCTTGAGTTCTTCACGAGTTTGGAAGAAGATTTTCCTTCCCGTATAATAAAAAGGTATCCAGGGTCCTACTCCCAGAAAGTACCCTCATTAACTCTTTCTGTTTCTTTCTGTTCTTTGGAAATGTTTCTACCAGAATTTTGGGAACTCCTGAACTCTTGGAAAGTTCTGAGAAAATTCAATAAAATGTTTGAGAAGTTTCTGCTTGAACACCTGGGAAGTCCTCTTCTGAAGTTTTGATAAGTTTCCTCACCAACTTCTGATCAGTCGCTTCTTAGTATCTTCTTATAGAACTTAATACCGGAAAACCTCCGTTTGCACTCATCTGGAAAGTTTTTTACTGAACATAGAGGCAAGTTATTTTCTAAACATCTGAGAAGTCGCATCCTGAACTTTAATGAAAAAAACTCCCAAATTTCGTCAGTGTTCTTTCCTGAACTTCATGGAGATTTTAGGATCTTTAAACAAATTCTCTTCTGAATTTCAGGGAAGCTCCCTCAATGCTTAAGCTCAAAGAAATTTCACCCCTGAATATTTGAGATTTTTTTTTTAAGCCACCAGAAAGTATCTTGTATACTTTATCCTGTTTCTCCCTATTCTTTGGAGAAGCTCCTTCCTGGACTTTTGGAAATTCCTAAATTTTTGGTAACTTCTGGGAAATTTCTTCTGAAGCATCTGGGAAGTCCTTCCCTGAACTTTTGATAAGTTTTCCGATCAACTTCTGAGTGATTACTTCTGAGTTCGTTTTGTTAAATTAACACCTAAACTTCACAGCAGTTCCATCTAAACATTCGAAAAAACCTTGATCTCTTCTGGTTAGTGTTTTTGCCTGAACTTAGGAGGAAGTTTCCTTCTTAACATCCCCGAAGTCTCATCCTGATCTATTATAAAAAAATCTCAAATATTTTGGCAATTTTCGCTCTAGAACTTCTAGGAAGATTTTAAGAACTTTGAATAAGTCCTCTTCTGAATTTTAGGGAAGTTTCCTCCTGAACTTTGGGGAAGATTGTTCCTAAATTGTACCCTAATGTACCCTCTTTACTTCTTTCTGTTTCTTCCTGTTCTTTGAGAAAATTCTTCCAGAATTTTTGGAAATTCTTGAACTTGGGAACTTTTGGGAAGTTACAACTAAATTTTTGGGAAATTTCTTCTGGAACATCTGGGAAGTCCTCTCCTAAACTTTTGATAAGTTTCCTCATCAACTTCTGAGCGGTCACTACGGAGTTTTTTTTTTAATTGACTCCTAAACTTTGGAAAAGTTCCTTCCCGACATTTCTTTGAACTCCTCTGCTAAGTTTTTTCTCCTGGGTTATTTTCTAAACTCTGAGAAGTCCCATCCTGAACCTTGATGAACTTATCTCTAAAATTTCTTCAGCGTTCTTTCCAGAACTTTTTGTAAGATGGCGAAACTCTAAAGAAATCCTCTTCTGAACTTTTGGGAAGTTCTTTGCTTAGCTTTTAGAAGTTTGTTCCTGAATATATATGAAAATTCTTCTTAAACCACTAGAAAGTACCCTTTTATACTTCTGAAAAGTTTCATCCTGTTCTTTGGAGAAGTTTCTTCCTTCTGGGAAGTTCCAACTAAATTTTTGGGAAACTTCTTCTGAAACATCTGGGAAGTTCTTTCATGAACGTTTGATAAATTTGCTCATCAACCACTGAACAATCGCCAGGTTTTTTTTCGAAATTAACACCTATGTAAACTTTATAAAAGTTCCATCCAGACATTTTAAAAATCCTTAAACTCCACTGGGAAGGTTTTTTTTCCTAATATTAGGTCGAAGTTTCTTTATAAAAATTTTTGAAGTCCCACCCTGTGCTGTGATGAAAATTTCTCCAAAATTTCGCCAATTTTCTCTCCAGAACTTCTTGAAAGATTTTAGAAACTTCAAAGAAATTCTTTCTTGAACTCAGTTTCCTCCTGAGCTTCAACAATTTTGTTCCTGAATACCTGAGAAATTCCTACTTGAACCACCATAATGTACCCTCTATACTTCTGAAAAGTTTTGTAAAGTCCTCAAATTCTGGGAACTTTTAGGACGTTCCAACTAAATTTTTGGGAATTTTCTTCTGAAAGTCTAAAAAATCCTCTTCTAAACTCCTGTTCTTCCTGCTGCTACTTTTTTTTTTAAATTAACACATACACTTCGGAAAAGTTCCTTCTAGACATTCCGAGAAATCTCCCTTTGAATTCATCTGGTAATTTTTCTGAACATAGGGCAAGTTATTTTCTGAACTTCTGAGAACTCCCATCCTGAAATTCACTGAAAATCCCTTCAAAATTTCCGCAATGTACTCTACAGAGGTTCTTAGAAGATTTTAGGAACTTCAAAGAAATCTTCTTTTGAAATTCAGGGAAGTTTCCTCCTGAACTTCAAGAAGTTTGTTCTTGAATATCAGAAAAATTTCTTCTTTAACCACCAGAGAGTACCCTCTTATACTTTTTCCTGTTTTTTTAGAAGTTTCTTCCAGAAATTGAAGGAATTTCTGAACGCTTGGAAACTTTTGGGAAGCTCTAAGAAAATTTTTTGGAAATTTCTCCTGGAACATCTGGGAAGTCCTCTCCTTAACTTTAAATAAGTTTTTTGATCAACTTTTGAGTAGCCGCTGCTGAGTTTTTTTTTAATTAAAACCTTAACTTCGGAACAGTTCCATCTAGACATTCTCTTGCACTGCTCTTGTAAAACAAATTGTCCCTGATCTTAGGGAGAAGTTTCATTTCAAACATCTCCAAAGTTCCATGATGAGTTTTGATGAAAATCTCTCCAAAATTTCGGGAGTGTTCTCTCCAGAACTTCTTGAGAGGTTTTAGAAACTTTTAAGAAGGCCTCCTCTAAACTTCAGGAAAGATTCCTCCTGAACCTTTGAGAAGTTTGTTCCTGAATTTCAGGGAAATTTCTGCTTGATCCACCAAAATGAACCCTTAATACTTCTGAAAAATTTCTTCCTGTTCTTTGGAGAAAATTCTTCCAGAACTTTTGGGAAGTTCCGATTCAATTTTTGGAAAGTTTCCTCTTGCTTCCTGTACTTTGGAGAAGTTTCTTTCAGAACTTTGGGGAAGTTTCTTCCTGAATTTCTGAGAAATTCCTGTTTGAACTCCGTTATACTTCTGAAAAGTTTCTTCCTGTTTTTTGGAGAAGTTTCTTCCAGAAATATTGGAAATTCCTGAACTTTTGTTCAGAATTTTTTTTCTGGCATCTGGGAATTCTTCTCCTGAACCTTTGATAAGTTTTCTCATCAACTTCTGAGCAGTCGTTCCCAAAAGTTTTTTTTTCGGAAACTAACCCCCGGAGCAGTTTCTTCCAGACATTCCACAAAACCTCCCTTTGAGCTCTTCTGGTAAGTGTTTTTCCTGAACATAGGAGCATTAGGAGCAAGTTATTTTCTTAACATCTGAGAAGTTCCATCCTGAACATTGATGAAAATCTCTCCAAAACTTCGTCAGTGTTCGTTCCAGAACTTCTTGGACGATTTTAGGAACATTTAAAAGATCCTCTTCTGAATTTCAGCGAAGATTTTTACTGTCTTTGGAAAAGTTTTTTCCTGAATTTCTGAATAATCCCGCTTGAACCACCAGAATGTACACTAGCCTGGGACACTGACATGTGGAAGACAAAAATATTCGCTCCCCATTAATTTTTGGGAGCCTTTTGGGTCCTATAATAACTGTGCAAATTTTCAGCTCGATCGGTGAAACTATATTTTTGCGCACGAGGTTTTAATTTTACATAGGATTTTATATGGGAACACTTACTTTAACATAGAATAATCTAGCGAGGTGACCCGTTTCCATCTAAAAATAAGTGAACCCAATTTTCCTCTTGTAAATTTTCCAAGGAAACTTTTCTTTGAAGACCGCAAAGCGATCCGACAACTTTGGAAAAAGTTATTAAGCTAAAACTGACTACAACCCAAACGAACGGCTCATTGAACTGTTTTTCCTAACAACACTGCCACCTGCAGCATGGCCTGTAGCCTGCTGCTGTCGGCGCGAAGCAACCACGTTGTTGTGGTACTCTTGTTCTTCTCTCTGTTGCTTCTTGTTCTTTGGAGACGTGTCTTCCAGAATTTTTGAGAATTCCGGAACTTTTTGGAACTTCTGAAGCATTTGGAAAGTCTCCTTCTGAACATTTGATGAGATTCCTCATCAGCTTCCGTGCAGTCGCTGTTAAGTTCCATCCAGACATTCTATGAAACTTTGATCTTCTCTGGTTAGTTTTTTTTAACCTGAACTTAGGGCAAAGTTTCTTTTTGAACATCTTCGAAGTTCCATCCTGAACATTGATGAAAATCTCTCCAAAACTTCGTCAGTGTTCGTTCCAGGACTTCTTCAGAGATTTTAGGAGCTTTTGCGAAGTCCTCTTTTGAATTTCAGGGAAGTTTCCTCCTGAACTTTGGGAAGTTTCTTCCGGAATATCTGAGAACTTCTTCTTAAGCCATCAGAAAGCACTCTTTTATACTTCTGGCTGCTTCTTCCTAATCGTTGAAGAAGTTTCTACCAGAACTTTTGGAAAATACTGATCTTCTGAGTACTTCTGAGAAGTTGCAACTAAATTTTCGAGAAAATTCATCTAGGAAGTCCTCTCCTGAACATTTAAAAAGATTTCTCATAAACTTTTGAGCAGCCACCGCTGAGTTTTTTTTATTCACACCTGAACTTTGGAGCTGTTCCATACCTCGAATTCCTCTGGTAACTTTTTTCCTGAACTTAGACGGAAGTTTTCTTCGAAACACCAGAACTTCTTGGAAGATTTTAGGAATTTGAAAAAAGTCCTCTTCTGAATTTCAGGGAAATTTCCTTTTTAACTTTGGGGAAGTTTTTTCCTGAATTTCTGAGAAATTCCTGCTTGAAGCATCAAAATGTACCTTTTACACTTCTGAAATATTTGTTCCTGTTCTTCGGAGAAATTTCTTCCAGAACTTTTGGGAAGTTCCGACTCAATTTTTGGGAAGTTATTTTTGGAGAATTAATGAAGTCCTCTCATGAGTTTCAAGAAATTCGTTTGTGAATGTATGAAAAATTTCTTCTTTTACCACCAGCAAGTATCTCTTTATACTTTTTCCTGTTTCTTCCTGTAATGAGAAGTTTTTTCTCGAAATTTCGGAAATTCCTGAACTTTTGAAAAGTTCCTCTTCCTGTTTCTTAGAGAAGTTTCTTCCAGAACTTTTGGAAACTTTTGGGAAAATTCTTCTGAAACATCGAGGAAGTCCTCTCATTAACTTTTGATAAGTTTCCTCATCAACTTCTGAGCAGTCGCCGCTGAGTTTTATTTCAAATTAATACCAAGACATCGGAACAGTTACATTCAGACATTCCGAATAACTTTTAATGCTTTTAGTTGTTTTTTTAACCTCTTAACCTCTCTGAAGTCTTATCCTGAGCTATGATGACATTTTCTCCAAAAAATTTTTCAATCCTCTCGCCAGAACTTCTTGAAAGATTTTAAGAACTTTTGAGAAATCCTCTTCTAAATTTCAGGGAAGTTTCCTCCTGAACTTTGGGAAGGCTGATCCTGAATATCTGAGAAATTTTAGCTTTGAACCACTAGAAAGCACCCTTCATACTTCTGGAAAGTTTCTTCCTGTTCTTTGAAGAAATTTCCTCCAGAATATTTGGGAGGTTTAACTTAACTTGTGGGTAGTTCCAACACAATTTTTTGAAGCTTCTTTTGGAACCTCAAGAAAATCCTCTCTCGAGCTTCAAGAAGTTTGTTCCTGAATATCTGAAAAATTTCTTTTTTTTTAATTAACACCTTAACATTTCCAAAAATTTCAAGAAACCTATATATACAGTTATAATCTCTCAGAATGTCAGATATTTTGGGGGCAACATATGGTACTTATAAAAATTGAGCAAATAGTAATAAATTTCATATTTATTCTTACTCAGGTAGTCATCATTCACCACAAGATACTGGGAAAAAATCCCTTCCTAACTCCTGCAGCCACCCACGACAAACTTCAACGCAGTCCAACAGCACAACCAGGAGCATGGCGGAAAAGACAGAAGATCAAAACTAACTTGGACAGGGTTTCCTTTCTTCTTCCGCTATTTACTCGTCCAGCCCGAACTGGGCAAACTTCGATTTCAAACAAACTTTCGTTGAACATTCTTTGCCGACGAACGACGAGCGCCGTTGAGAGCTTAAGCTATTATTACGTTCGTTCAATAAATGGCTTGGAATTTTTCCCGAGCTCGTTGCAAAATTATGCACCTCCTGGGCGGGAAAAGTTCTTCGGCGCGCCGTTTTCGTCGCTCTTTCATCGGGGTCTTACCGTTTTCCTGTCTTACGCTCTCATTCCCCCATTGGAAGTTAATTAAATTAATTAAAATAACGATAACGATAACTGGCTCTCGTTGATGTTTCTCTCAAGGCATCATCGGAAAAGGGGAAGCAGCGAGTCGTGCGATGGGGAGAGATTTGATTTTTCCTGTACTTTGCTCTCTCCGAGGAACCCGAGCACAGTGGGCTATTTTAGAAAAAAAAATCGGCAAAAAAAACCGTTGATTACCAATTTTTGAACCACCCTAGTTTGAAAGACCCTAATAAGAAGTAAACTTTTTTGCCAAAGACACTAAACGTCGAAAACTAAATTGTGCACTGTTGTAAAAGAAGATTTTCGCTAGTTGTTCGATCTCAGAGCGGTAAGCAGTAAGCTCCTGAAAAGAAGCTTTTTCCCATTAGCCGGCCAACTGACTGCCGCTTCCCGAATCGGAAGGTACTAAAAAGTTCAGCACTATATCAAACAACTCTTCCCCAGCGTGAAAAAAAGGTCCACTGCTTCCCCTGTCTTTCGATGAGCATCTTTTGTTCTTTCCTCCGAGTTTCGAGTTTCCCGGCATCTTACACGGGCAGAGAAGAAGCTTAACATTAGCAACTTTGTCCACATTTTCCGTTAGCTTTGCTAATTAAATATCTTTAAATTTCCAATAAAACTGTTTCAACTTAACACATTTACCTAGTTTGTTTCTCTTTTCTTCTCATTCCAGGTGTATTTTTTTCTGTTTCTCTTTTGCTCTCGAAAATTGCACATCGCTTCCTTTGCAATTCGATTCCGTTTATATGAGAAAAGTTTATCTAATTTAAAACAGTTCAACTATCACAATCAGTTACAGGAAACTTTCTTCTTTTCCCATCGCTTCTTCTTACATAATTGCCGTTTTTTTTGCTATACTGTGTGCACTGTAACTGTATGGTGTTATTTTAACTTTCTTTTCAATCAACCGAATTCGCTACCCCGATAACAAAGAGAAGTGCGTTACACCGCGAATATAATTAAACCTTACTGCAACTAGATAACCGAACCGAAGTAAACGTAAACGTAAACAAAACAACATTGTGATTTACCATAAGCTCCAGCCGAGCATACAATATGTACAAATCTTCCCGTTCAGCAAAAAGTTATTTGATTATAATACTTTTTTTTTTTTCGTTTTCCTTTCGACTTCCAAAAAAAAGTGCCGATTCCGGATTCCTCTTGCAACAGTCTTACGCCAGCGAGTGCACCTTGGCCGACAGACAGTTGTGCAGGACGAATACGACCGGCTTGGGGCAGCACTCCATGTCCAGTTCCTATCGTTCGGCGGGATGAAAACAAAGGGCAAAATTAATCATCTATTTTCAGTACGAGCTGACTAGGGAGAACTTACAATTTCAGCACCATCTTCGCTGCCGGAAAAATCCAAGTAGAGCAGCTTGGTGCCATCGTCGGCGGATCCTTTCAACCGATCGAAGGGATACGACCAGAGGGGCTTCGATCCGGTGCTGGCCAGGGCGGAGTCTAGGAGGGTGAAACCCCGATCCAGGTGGACGATTAGCTGACATGGGCGGCCCTGTTGGAGAAGGAATTTAGGGATATGTTTAATTTACATTCTATATTCTGTTAACATAATATGCATTTTAATATTTTTGTTGCCTTGAAACAGCGACCGACCCTGGAAATAGTCCTTAAGAGCGTAGTTCAATTAGTGTTTTGAAAAACAAAGATAAGAAATATTCTTCAACCTGTAAATTTGAAATTTGAAGAAGAAAATTCTCTCTCAGAAAATATTTATGGTACATAATTTGGTATTCGGTAGCGATTGCTTTCGCTCGAACAGACTTCAAAATATTTAAAGTACCTGTGGCTTAGAAAAATCAGAGGGAATGGTTTTTTTTAATATCTTTATGATAATTTACATCTGGATGCATTCGTATCGATCAAGTTTTTTTCCACCAGTTCTCAAATTCTTCACATTTCTCATATCCTTCATTTGCATTTTTTTTGTATCGCTCGACTTTTATTTTTTCAATTTATTGCTTCAGTTTCTGTTTTTCAGCAATCTTTCTTTAGCTACTTTGCGTACTGACGTGGCTGGGTAGCTCAGTGGTTACCCGTTCTGTTTACTGAGCAGATGTTCGGGAGTTCAATCCCAGGCCCGTCCCCTTCCTTGTTTTTCTTCACTTGCCTCTTTCTATCAACACTAGATTTAAAATAAAAAGACTGCTTAACTGCGCTTTCATTGATCGCATCACTTACCACAGGGAATCCATGATCTATAAATCACTTACACAAAACTATCCTCACTAACACAATACTATCCTTCCCTTGACAATTGTGGAGACTCAGAGGTAAACACGTTGCCAAACTAATCATCCTTCCCCCCTCCTCGAAGACCGTGAGGCACTGGCGGCGCCGTTACTGATCTATAAATAGAATGAACTAGTGAACTTGTACATTGAAGATGCAAAGCTACGTGGTTCTCTGTGCAATTACACTAGTTCTGATCGTTCACGGAGTTGCAACTTTGAAACGCACGGTCTTTTTTTAAATAAATAAAAAAAAAATGAAATAAAAATCTTTCTTTAACTATTATTCGTGAGTTTTCTTGCATTCGTTTATCTTATTCGTTCGCATTCTTCCGCTTCTTCATTTCCACCTCTCTTTTTCCGCTTTTATGCTTCCGTAACTTTTCTCCCTCCTCGTCTCTTCTGCATTTCATCTTTCAGTTTCCTTCTTCCATTTTTCTCTCCGTTTATTTTCTTCCATTTTATTCGTCCACTTATTTTTTCCATTTCCCTCTTCCGCTTCTTTTCTTCTGCATCTCTTCTTCCTCTTCTATTCTTTCGCGTAACTTCTTCCACTTCTTCTTTACTGTTTCTCTCTTCCGTTTTTGTTTTTCCTGTTCTTTTCTGCCATAGCTCGTTTTACGCTTCTTGTCTTTCCCTCTTCTTCTTTCGTTACTGTTCTGTTTTTGCTTCTATTTCTCTTGCACCAATTTCTTCTTCAGTATCTTTTCGTTAACCTATGCTTCTCTTCTGTCGTTTCTTTTCTTCCGCTGTCTTATTCCGTTTGTCTGCATTCGCGTCTCCCTTTCGCATCCCTTCATCAACGTCCCTTCTTCTACTTGACTTCTTCCACTTCCCTCTCTCCAACTCTCTTCTTTCACTTATCTTCCTACGCTACTTTTCTTCAACTTTTCTGCTGCTTCTCTGATTCCACTTCTCTAATGCCACTTCCTTCTTCCGCTACTCTCTTTCCGCTTCTCTACCATATTGCTTCATTTCTCTTTTTGCATAACATCCTTCAAAGCTCTTTGATGAAGCCACAGCTGCAAAAAATCTCGTTGGTCTAGGATTTGTTCTGGACAGTAGATGTTCAGCTGTGCGAGGGTAGTAGTAGTAGTAGTAAATTCACATCTTACAACCTGAACTTAGTTATTTTATAAACTTCTGAAAAGTCTCACCACAACTGCGAAGAATATCTCAAAGACTGGGAAAGTTTTCTCAAGAATTTCTTCGAAAACCTCCTATATTTTTTGGATGTTTCTTGATGATCATTTGAGATGTCCTCTTCTGAACTATAGGGAAGTTTTCTCCAGAACTTTCGAGAAGTTTGTCCCTGTACTTCTGAAAAATTCTTGTTTAAAAAACTAGGAAGTATCTCCTATATTTCCGGAAAGTTGCTTCCTGTTTTTCTCGGAAGTATTTTCCTGAACCTCTGGAATGTTCGATTCTGAACTTCAGGGAAGCTCTCTAACACATCTTAGTAGTACTAACTATACTGTTGGGAAGTTTCCTGTGGAACTTTTGAGTCCTCTCCTGAATTCCTGAGTTTATTGAGAAGTAGTTTCTTAAACTTATAAATAGTGCCCTCTCTGGAAAGATTTTTCTTGAAATCCGGGGAAGTTTTTCCCAGAGCACATTATTTCTAAGCTTCTGATCTTAAATCCGAGAAAACTTTTTTATAGAAACTTTCGGAAATTGCTCTCTAGGGAAACTCCACTAAATTTGTTCGAAGTTTTTTCCCGAACTTCTGAGAAGTCTTATTCTGAAGTTAAATGTACGTTGTATACCATATGTTTTGATCCATAATACTTTTCAAAATCTCTTACAAACCTGTCCAATTGTTTTTTCACAGGACGAAACAGTGTTTCTTGATACTTTTAGCTCAAGAAGTTGATATATACTTGAAATTAAAAGCATAATATGCCCCATATATTTCGAAGGAATCAAATCAATCAAGCAAGGGTAAAAACAATGAAAATGAACTGTTTGACATTCACTAGCTTTATATTTGGAGTATTCAAATAAACTTCCTATTCACCTTGGAAAACTGCTTGGTAGTCGAATAGCCTGAAATCGTTGCTGTATTACTTCTTTTTGATTTCCTATGTAAAATGGTTGCGAATTTTTCCCAACTTTGCTTTCTATGAGGAGATCCCATATAAGCTTCACGATTTACCATATGCATATAATCTGGTGGTAATCCTTTTATGATATCAAAATCAGGGATGCCGGTAAGACACACATTCCTTTTATTCCAAAAACTGGTTCCTTAAGCTCTGATTGATGAACTTGCATCATGTGTTCTTGTAGATTGGTCATCTCGAAGAGTGGTGTGTTGGTAAGGGTAGCGTATTTGATGGTTGATTGATTCCCCAGGATGGAGGCATACACATGACATGACATGACTGAACCTGCTAGAAGTCCTGTATTGATGTCAGAAATATTGTTTAGTGGTTTCGGACGATGTTTCGCTAAATTGAGTTCTCCTTTTGCACTGTAAATTTGAGTGAAATGTAAGATCCACATAAGTCTAAATACGACACATACTTTTTTAATATACTTTTGATTCATCCATGGTTCCATTAACCAATAATGATTTGGTCTCCGTTTTTCACTCATTTTACATGAAATTAATGATTGTAATATTGCGGAACTAAACTTGAACTATATGCCAATCGATCATTTTTTTTTTGCCGAATCAAATAATCTAAACCATTCATTGTGCACAGTCATCTCGACCAACAAAAGAATAGGGCTATCAATATTTGGAAGCAAACACTTCTAAGTACTTTTATTCGCTAGCCCTAGGCTACACACGTAAACCTACCTCATCGTATAGGGGAAACTATGCGAGGAAAAAGGGCTCAGAAGCGATTACTTTCAAATGTTAATAGGGGAATGTTTATAAATTACGTCACGCAAAAAATGACTTTTTATAACCGCCCCCCCCCCCCCCTTGTCACGTTTTTTGTATGGACCATCACCTACTGCGTGACATAATTAATGGACCTTCTCTAAGGCCTATATTATATTGTTTGCATTTGTTTGTTTCGCCTATTTCAATAGTTGATTCATCAATTTGCATATAGACTTCTCTGCCACCGTTAGTATTAGTAAGCAGTTTCACTAACACAATCGCGTTGCTGGTTGAAAATAAAAAACAAACCGTTATCAACCTGAACATTTTGACTGTTGATCTCGTGGTTGAAAACAATAAACAAATCGATCCTATACGTGTAAAGCAGCACGCTAGTGATTATGAGATCACTCGGCGAGAACCTAATTATGCATTATAAAATCATTGTTGCCAGATTAATTTGTATCGCATTGCAACTTGAACAATATACACAGAGAAACATTCCATGTTTATCCCGACAATGAAATCGTGGTTAAGATGACTATTGCATTCAATGGTTGTAATAACCATAAAAATTGACGAATCCACCACGATCAAGGGATTCATTATGGTTACAAGAACTGTACTGGCAATATTGTAAATGTTGCTATCTTTATTATCCTATTGGTTAAATAACCTTAAATTTATTTTATTTCCGTGTATATTTCAAAATGATTCTAACATGAAAAAGCATGAACTGGCAACCATCTTCATTTGACATTGTGCCTTCGAACACGCTGTTGAAATTTTGTACTTCCGCAGTGTTTCTTCATTAGTTTCTTGAACATTTCAATACTAATTATGGGTAAAACAACAAGAAAACTGGCACAAAAACAAGTGAAGCAGGATGCTAACTCCAGAAATCTTGATTTCCTGCTGATGGTACCGCAACAGGTATGTTATAAGTTGATAATCAAGCTAACCTCAAATGTTTTTAGGCTAACTCTAAGCAGAATTCTCCGAACAAAATGCTACGCACATCGCAACAAAAACGTACGCAAGAAGCGAGATGCTCAAAAAAGGTTCCGAATAAAGTAACCACAAGGACGTCATCTTCTACATCAAAGAAGTGCGCGGTCCGTGTACCACTTATCGACATCGAGGATAATTATTCCAATCAAAACCAGATCAACATTAACATGAATCTCCTCCGGGACTGGGATTCTGACGATGGTGACGGTGCCAACAATTCCACTCTCCAGCAAAACGAAAGTTCGGATGATGTGTTAGTAACAAAAACATACCCTGACAAAGTGAGTGCACTCTCCTGTGGTGGACGACAACGTTCCGTTTTGCCATGCTCATCTGCTGATTCCACTGGGGAAGAGCAGTCCAGCCTTCTCGATTCCGTTTCGGAAAAAGGTTCTAAAAATGTCGAGTTAGCTGCAGTAACAGATCGACCATCTTCTGTTCCAACCTCTGCACAAATAGAAACATCCGATTTCAATGGTATGTATACATAAAAATAAACTCATAAAACTCCATATTTTTGCAGTATTCCATAAGTAAAACTTAAAAAGAATATAAAAAATAAGATAATAAAAAAAATACAGTGTGTTTACTTTAATTTGAACCAAGTAAATGAGAGAAATTGAAAAAACGATGAGGTGGGCACTTTATTTTGCCTATCAGTGTATGTGTTTCAACTCTTCATTATATTAAAGAGAAATATTTCAAATCCACGTATCTTATTTTGTGAATTTCAATCTACGCCTCCCATGCAAACCAAGCTCACTGTCAGGTAGAGAAGAGCTTCTTTACTCGATAGTGATGTTAGTTTGCATAGAGGAGAAGCCAGTAAAAATAAACCAGTAAAAGTTTTGTTTACTAAATAAAAAACGTCGATTTGAAATGCAACTTGAGTTAAATCATTGTACACGCTACCCGTCAAATGTAAGTGGTGTTTCGACTACTTGCTCAACGATTATTTAAGTATTAATGTTTTGCCATTTTTGTGTCATTTCAGTGTGTGATTGTGGACAACAGGCCAACATCGACATGCTTGTTCAAGGAGACCGTATACTGACGTTACAGTGTAAAACCGAATGGCAACATGTGTGCTACTAGGGTCACGGAAATTGCAGGTTTTCCCGACAAGGAAAAATTTAAAAAGTTTTCAGAAACCGCGAACAGTGATTTCATTTTTGTAAAGCTGGTAATACACGATCTTTGGCCAGAGGGTTTCAATCTGCGTACAGTAACCGGTCAAAGTACCAACAATCCACGAGGAAGAAAAGGAGGTAAACATGATACAGCAGTTGAGCCTTCTACTAAGACTCCGTTGGAACCGGAGAAACTTTCATACATAGAAGGTAGATGTCTAAAGTGTAAATTTAAATCACACTTATTGAATATAAATTTGTTTCAGATCGATTGGAAGAACATTGCCTGTATAAAGGCGATTCGCCAGCTATCACTAGAGTTAAGGCGAAGGAGAGCGGCAGATACATGGCTCAAGTTATTGCTTACTATGGAAAATAATGATTTTTTTGATGACGACGAATACTTATTTCAGTCTATTACTATTACGGTTTTTTTGGACTTGAATTTCAAAGAAATGTTTGAATTTTTATTTGTTACAAACAGCGCGGATTTGAAGCTATTTTATATGTTTTAAGAATTTGTAAACGATTGGCATAATTTTGTTGTTGTTAACATGTGAAATATCTGTTGTACCTACATGCGAAGGAAAAAATAAACGTTAAATATGCATTTTAAAATTTTTTGAATTTTTATTTGAAATTTAAAATTATACTATCAGAAGTTATTACAGTTTAGTTCTTTGAAAACATCTTTATTATAACAAAAGTTGAAACAATTTTGTTTTGTATCGTAACAACAGCTGATTCAATTCTGTTACGATCCATCAAAATTATTAAAGTTTTTGCCACAATGTCTGTTATAATTATGTTATGTTATAACAAAACTGATGCGGATTTTGTAATGTTTTTGTTACACATTTATCATATTTTATAACATTTTTATTACGCCTAGAGGATTTTTTTATTGCGATTTCTGTTATTTTAACTATATCCGCGATCTTAATTGTAACAACCCTTGTTTTAAAAATCTGCGTAACAGAATAACAACATGTAAAATAATTTTATTATGCCCTCCTGGTCGGGGTGGCAAACGGAGTGCGCCGTTCGTGACTACCGGGACTGTGAACGGGGAGATCTACCTCAAGGACTGTTTACGGAAGCGTCTGCTTCCTCTGTTGAAGCAACACGAGGGACCTATTATGAAGTCGGTCAACTAGGTAATTTTCTACAGCGTTTTTTCCATGATGCAATTTGATCTGGGACACCCTTTACCCGTCGGTTTTTCTCAATTGGTTCGCTTTCTTAACTGTTCTGAAAGCACGCGATTGAGAGATTGTCTCCTTATTGTTTTCTCTATTGTTTGGAATGATTTGGGTTGCAGGGCTGATCCAATGCAATTCGCCTTTCATTTTGGGATGACCCTCATTCATACAAAACGCATTCGAATTTCAACGGGTGAACTATTCGGTGATCTATATCGGTTTCTAGAAAATCGTCATCCGCTTACATCTGTCATTAGAAAACGCGGTTTCGATGCTTCGATACGAACCGACGGATGATTCATTTGATTAAAGGATATTTAAGTTCAGTGTATTTCGGTGTATATTATCCCACGCACTTGAAAAATGGGACTCTGCGACGGACGGGTTCCAAATTCCCGCAAGGCATATCCATCTCGCAGGAAAAAATAACGTTTCCCCCAACTCACCTGAAACAAACATCGGAACGAAAACTCTCGCTGACAGATGATGGCATTGTGGCAACCTTGTACCAGCACCCGCGCCCACGCCGCCATGTCCCGATTCGTTTCCGAGCGCAACCAATGGCTGACGACTCCCCGGGTGGTGCCGCACCGGACGCAGAACACACTGGACTGGGCGCTCTGTAAATCAAATTTCGTCGTCTGGAATTAAATTTCAATTTGTGTCATCGAAATAATCATTTGATGGTTTCCTCTTTCTTACCGAATTCGATCCAACGGTGGAAGTGTTGCTTGCACCGGCCAATCGCGTCGTCACCAGCGGACTGCACTCGAACGGTCGACTCCAGGCTTCCACCGACCAGGGAGCGCTTTCGTATAATCTGTAAAAATGCAAAACAGAATGGGTATTAGCTGAATCTAAATGTGAATCGGATAATTCTCGATAAGAATCTTCAATCGGCAGAAGCGTTGATTTGAATCAGGTTTGTGATTTGAAATTCATATCACTTCCAAACGTTCCCGCAGACATCTTGAAATAACAGTCGTGTTCGGGAAACGAATGTACAGGCACAGCTTACTGCGATTTCAGACGCTCGTCGAATGTCTGTTTGCTAATCAAATATGCAAATATGTTCACACCATTTTCGAGAACAAAGGGAATGTCTTCTGCTAAGCTAAAGAGTTGATCATTATCCCTGGACCTTGATTTCGTAGAAAAACGAAAGCCCAAACATGCAATCATTCGAAGAAAATGTTGATAGTTCATGCGTTCCCCATGAGAGTCGACTTTTGATCCCCAATTGAAAATTTATAAAAGTGTAAAAAATTACCGACTCACAGCAAGCAAAGGCAGCGAAAAACGCTCGATATTCCGTAAAAGTAGAGGGAAGTATTGTTCTCGGAAACGGAGCAAGCTGTGCGAAAAAGACCTTGATGACTGTTTAATGAGGATAATGCGGCTGACTGTTCTATGCCATCATCGTGCTTCGTTATGGTCGGTGCTGGAAGTGGGGTACTTTTAGAGGGAGATCATTATTTTTACATCACGACAAACGCAAAAAAAAGGTAATGGGCCAAGTCGTAAAACAATCAACATTTTTTTTTTTGCGCGCGTTGGTTGTGAGGTAATTTTGAAATGATTGTAGCTTTGCTCTCAATTTTAGCCCACATGAATTTTTTAAACCTCTTAAATTCTTCGTCAAAGTTGAACATAGTTCAGCTCATTTGACAAACCCACAACCTATTATAGCGCACACGAGTCGTGGCATGTAGAGAGTTTATCATTCGACGGAGAGCGCAATTTACATTCAAACAACCAACAAACAGCATCTCAAACCGGAGAAACGAGAAACTTTCCTGACGGTTTTCCTGTAGGTACGTATCTCTAACCTAACTACAGAAGTTGAGAAGCTAAGCAACGCTTGTGATGGTGGTGCAAGTGCGATTTCCAGCCCACAAACATGAAGCGTAACGACTTTGCTCAAACATCACCGGATATATTCGACCATCCCCCTACGCTTTATCAGAACCCGCTCACAGTGGCATGGCTTCAGGTAAATAGATACCAGAACTTTGGCAATTTAAAATTTGGAAAAGGCACAGTTGACGGCTTAGAATTCGCCACAGTTTCGACCTTAGCTCACCCTAATCCAGTTAGCTTTTTCAGAGGGTTTAATGTGATTAGCTCCTTCGTCGTCGTCGTCGTCGTCGCTGTCAGGATATCGCACATCTACTGGAGGCATCCCGTTCACCTGCGACACTGAGGCCACCTACAAATTCTACCATTTCACCACGGTCAATTAGCAACTATTGTCTTTCGGGCGGCTTAAATCGACTGACAACCGCAAAGCCCTCGGTTCGAGTCCCGGCAACGGCAGGTATTATAATGTTACAAATCAAATTAACCCGACAAATTGATTATGCATTCTCTCTTCTCGGGTGACCACATTTCCATTTGTCCGATGAATGCCAGGGGGTTGTTCGTCTTCTGGCAGCAGTCGGAAGCAAATTTCACATTCTGTCCAGCCAGCGTCTCGGTCTGAGTTTGTGGGAGGGCTTTTCTCGGCTGCTACGAAGGAAGCCATCAGTGTCAATCGTAGATCTTGGCAGTATCAATGTTAGCATTTGCTCTTATATTAGGTTTCTTGATGGAAGGTTTTTGGAGTCTTTTTTTTGGCATTTCTGGTGAAAAGGTTGACTTCTGGAATTGATAACGTAATTTTCTTGGTGGAAATATATCTTATGCGAAACATGAATGTCAATTCTTAAATTTCTGAAAAAAAAGAAACAAATCTCTCAGGTGCAATTTGATGTTACGATATGTTATGAAATCAACTAATAATTTTGAAGTTCTGTTCTTTCCTCAGTTTTTATGAAGTTCAATCGACATCCAAGATATCCTAACGAAATTCTGTTTATTTGTCTTTCAACATGTCTACACTGAAAATTAATTTGTGTTCATACAAGGGACAATTTCTTTTCGTAAAATAGCTTTCAATCGTTTCGTAAACATGGATTCTACACTTACATTAAATGTCTCTCATATTGTAGTTAACATTCATATTGCTTTTTATCTGGTGAAATGCTATCATTACAAGGTTTTTGCGTAACGCACGAAATGAATTTCACGAATACCAACCAATCACTGTTTCGCTTTTATAGTACTCCTGCATGTTGGTGTTGCTGCTGGGATGACCGGAAATAATTTAATTATCTCAAAATAAAAATTAAAACACTGTCGAGAGTTATAACTTCATACTCATAAATCGAGAATCTTCTCACCATTCACCATGGTCTAGTGAGATTAACCACGGATATACTACCAGCTCTTTAAAAAAATGCAGGATCAAATCCCATGACAGAAACATACAAAACACGCGGGACAACTCCACGTGGTTGCGCTTTTTTCTTCAATTACATTTTGAGTCGATATAGTCGATCTGTATGCCATTAATGCAAAGTTAACAAAAAAATCGTAGCTCTTTTTATTGTGTTCGCACAATGCACGAATGTTCTTCTAGTATCAACAAATGCTTCGTGATTTTGACATTCGCGCGTGTGCCATTAATAACAAAGGTATCATCATAAAAACAAAAAACAAAAAACAGTTTCAGTTACAGAACAACCAACCAATAGATTCGTTAGTTCTACCATCGATTTACTACAAGTAGTGTACTACAAAATCGAAGGTAGGACTAACAAGTATATTCGTTGTTTTCTGCAACGAAATGGATTTCTCTTGTAATTCATGTTAAGGGCCTAAAAGCCATTTGTAAACAATGACTTTAAATGTCGATTTCTTTTGAATCACAAATCACTCTCGTGAAATAAAAGCAGCATTTGGTAGAAGAATGTTAGTTCTACCATATGGAGTAGCTGGATATAGTGGAATTCTCGTGATTCGTGAGATATCAACGTTTAATGTCATTGTTTACAAATGGCTTTTAGGCCCTAATCATGAATTACTCGAGATTTGTACTTTTTAAGAAGCTCCCATCGTTTTCAATGTCACACATTTTGTTACAATTACACAATAACAAAAGAATCGTTTCTCTAGTGTTTACATGAATGACTGAAAAATCTAGGGGTTTTTTCATTAGGGCGAATCTAACATTGAGAGACATTCATGATTACTTTTTCTTTAATTCATATTCCAATCACCTTTACGTTTTTTATTCTACTATTTGTAGTGTATGCAAGCCAGCACTGTTGTGTTTCGATCTGTACTAAAGGATCCCTCAAAAGTTTTATAACGGCGCTGTAATAAATAAAAGAGAGCGAGTTAGAATCGTCTTAATGACAAAAAAAATCCCGAGATTTATATCGACTCAAAATAGAGTTGTTCAGCGTTTTTTATGGTTTTGACATGGGGGTTAATCCAGTATTTTTATTAAAAGTTGTTAATGTATGAAGTTATAACTTTGGACAGCGCATTGATACATTACTTTTACTCTTTTTATTGCGTACAGTGCGCCAAACTTAAATTATAATGTTTCGAAATTGGAAATATCTTCCCAACACCATGGGTTCAAGGAGAAATTGCTGTTCACTACTGGGATCCTGTGATGTTGGGAAGATATTTCCAATTCCAAAGCGCTTTAATGTTTATTTTCGAATAAATAGATGATTCCCGCCCACCCTAACAGCAACACCAACATGTATGAGTACGGTTGAAGAGAAGCAGCGATTAGCTTGTGTTCACGAAATTCATTTCGTGCATTGTACAAAAAGTTGTAATGATAGCATTTCACAAGATCACAAGCAATATGAATGTTTGGTACAATTTACGTTGCATTTGTTCTATGTTTGAAACCCATGTTTACGAAACGAGGGAAAGCTAATTTACGAAAATAAAATTTCAGTGTATGAGGAATTTCTCGACGAAATGTTGAGAAACATTCATTAAAATTTGTTAACAGTATTCAAAAGGCTCTCATTTTATAAAAAAGCATAAATTCAAGTGATGTTCTTTGTGCATTAGAGTCTGTCGTCGTATTATGTGATCTGTTGTATGTAAAATTACAATCAATTAAGTTATGTACGCATGTTTCGGCTTGAAATTGAGATGATGGACAAGTATCTTAAAAATATTTTAACCCTTGCGCTAAACTGACCAGCTTGACGTGCCGCAAGGGCTCAGTAGGGATTCGTCATGATCCGAAGCTAAGAGTTAATTCCATTGTGGTTATATCACATCAATTAGTTCTTAAACTATAGCAGCAGCATATCGAAATTGTAGATAAACTATTCTTTATGCGGTACATAATTTCAGGTCACCCTTGGAATTCCCAAGTATTGTAAAACATTTTTAAATACATTTTTTCTACTACTGCAGCAGGACCACAATCTATAGACATGTAAATATAATTTAATTGTTACTATCATTTTATTATATATTTTAACATCCCTTCACTATGTTATCCATGCTATTTATAGGTCATTTTCAGCTTCACATTTTTTTTTGTTTTTTTTCTTTCTTATTTTGTAGAAAGGATCATACATAAAAAAATCGATCAAAAAAATCTTCTTCTTTCTTCATCGAAAGTATTTAATTTATAATCATTCCTACTTCACAGACCTATAGAATCATTTATGGGTCCAGACCAACAAGAGTTATCGATATTTTTTTGTAGTTCTAATAAGTCTTCGTTTTGGGCATTATTCATACTCATATAAAATTTATTTAGCCTTATTGTTTGCTGTTTTCAGCTTTTTTAAGACTATCAGGATATTAATACATATCTAATTTTTACTTTCAGAAAGAAACCAATGGATGTCAGATATATATATATATATATATATATATATATATATATATATATATATATATATATATATATATATATATATATATATATATATATATATATATATATATATATATATATATATATATATATATATATATATATATATATATATATATGAATATATATTACCCACGCTTATTGTGTCATTTGACTATAATTATGAAAACAAATTCTAAGCTAAGTAGATCTTAATCCTATAGAAGCTGCAACAGCGGAAGTCTTTCGATGAGTGGATGACCAGCCAAGTTATGGATATATATTATACTGTAGTTTACTGGCTTGCTCGTATTATTAGTTATAACGTCTGTTTATTATGTTATGTTATGATTTTAAAAGATATGATATTTTTGCATGTTTTAAATGATTTAATCTTATGGCAGTTAAATTCATTTAATTAAAATCACTATAAGACCTATGAGACTCATAACAAAAAAAAATTGTGATGCAAGGAAATGGAACAGCACTTTGAAATTTAAGGTTTACTATTTTTTATATGTTATACAATTTCAGATATCCCAAGTTTGGTAAAATATTTTTACCAATATTTGAATGAAATTTTAAGAATCCCTTGACAGAATTCAGAGGAGCTGCATGTTGGAACGCTACTTCAGACCCAGGGATATGATGTGGTAGGGAGACACTCTACTAGGAGTCTGCCCTAACTCTAATTTATTCACCCAAGTAGCACCACCAGGTCATAACGTTTAAAATACATCATTTGAACAAAGCATCTCCTTGCTTCTTTCCAGAAAGCTTCCGCTTCATCAGAGCCCAATATATCTCTTTTGGTCGTAGCTCAGGGCAATTTGGCGGGTTTGAGGTTTTTGGTACAAAGTTCACTTGATTTGCTTGGTACCACCCCATCACAGTTTTAGCATAGTGGCATGATGCCAAATCGGGCCAGAACAAAAGTTTTTCTTTGTGACTTGTGATGAAGGGTAGCAATCGCTTCTCCAGACACTCTTTCTGATAGATCTCCTTGTTGATTGTGCCTGTAGTGACGAAAGATTTGCTCTTTTTGCCACACGTGCAAATTGCTTGCCACACAAGGTATTTTTTGGGAAATTTCGATGCCTTCTTCATTTTGAAATGCTCAGCTGTAGCATTTCTGACCATAGCAGAATAAAAAGCCAGCCCTGGAAGCTGCTTGAAATCCTCCAGGACATAAGTTTCATCGTCCATGAAAACTTCGTCAAATATTCGCGGTACAAACGTCGAGCCCGTGATTTTGCTGCCAAGTTCTGTTTGTCGTTGCGATTTGGAACTGTTTTTACTTTGTACGACTTAAGTCCCAAACGTTGTTTTGAATTTTGGACAAAACCAGGCGACATCCCTATTTTACGAGCCACCGTTCGAATGGAGAGATTTGGGTTTTTCGTTAATATCCTTTTCACCTTTCGGTCCATGACAGGATCAGCGCGTCCAATGCTTTTGTCACTTCTCGGTTTCCTCTCCATTGTCAAACGTTCTTAAAATGATTTGAGCACATCGTGAACAGTAGATTTAGGCAAATCCAATGTTTTTGCAAGGTCCCGTATTGACAAGTCAGGATTTGCCGAACGCCCGTACAAAATTCGCTCCCGCACTTGTTTTTCTTTCGTCGCCATCTTGAATACTAAACATGAAATGTAAACATCAATCATAGTCGTTTTCATCATAGACTCTCAGCTATACCACAGTGAAACGTTTCATTCCTACGTGCAATATTTCAAAAGTTACTATGATTTGAAGGTGTCCGGATTAATGTGGATACAGATTTTAATTGTGGAAATCAGTGTCTTTATCCGTTTTATGTTTTTTTCAGATGATCAGATTGTCAGATGATTTCATTTGAAATTCATTGGCAAATGCATTACCAACCATTTGGGGATCGTTAGTGTGACCCGATGGGAGATTCAGCGAAATTGTATTGCATTGTCCTTTCCTCTGGAGACGGTTAATGCTGTTCCATACTGGACTGGTTGGAGTGGTAGGGCTCTCCCATCTTTTTTCTTTGGCTTCACGTATAGTTTTTCAACAGAAAGATCAAGCTTCCTGAAACATTTCCAAGGCAGTACTTTTATTCTCGCTTAGTCGACGGAGAGCTCGTAGTTGCTTGCGCCTGTTTGTTATTGCTCTTTTTACTTCTTGGTTCCACCAGATGACAGCGTTTGGTTCTGTATTCCCTGTTGTTTTAGAGATGCTTGATTCAGCCGCAGTCATAACTAGGATCGTGAATTCGTCTACGGTCAGATTGAAACCGGGACAAAGGGATCTACAAGCTAGCTGCTCATATAGTTCCCAGTTGGCCTTTTCATAATTCCATTTTGTTCGACTTTTTAGCCCATTTATGTTGTAGTTGGTATTTATCAAGAGTAGTCTAGTAATGTTTTTCAGTTGAAATTAGCTGCATGTGATGTTGAACAAAAAGGAACATTAAGAACCTGAGAGGATCCTGTTGCAGGGTCAAGGCAAGTATGGAAACCGCTGTTAAGGATAATCATGTCGTTTTTAACCACTGGCTCTGGAATAGTTTCTCCGCGTCTTTTTGCTTCGTATGATGATGTTTGCATCCTTCTTCCCCAGGCGATGTGATGAGCGTTAAGGTCGCCTAGTAGAAGTATTGATTTTGGAAGCTGCTCTAACACCTTAACTACATTTTTATCCCTCGGTGGAATGTATACTGAGGTGACTATAATTTTCATTGGGGCAATCAGTTTTACAGCGATAGCTTGAATTTTGGTGTGGAAATCAATTTGTTAAAAAGGGGTTCCTATTTTGATGGATATCTCTGTACCTTGTCGGCCATGAGCAGAACATGAGCTCAGTAAAAGTTCATAATTATTTCGTAGAAAATTGGATCCTATTCTGGAGTTATTTGCATTTGTTTCCTGCAAGCATATGACTGGTTGATAGTTTCTGGTCAAAATCGGAGTTCGCATACAGTATGTCTCATACATAAAATGCGAAAATCCATAACTTAGTTTCAAATAAGTTTTTTATTCCAATTGTTCAATCTTGTTGTTGGAAGGAGATTCTGTATATCTCTATGGAAACGTATAAGTGATGTTGCCTATCGATCCACCCAACCCCTTTTTAGCCCTTTATACAATGGAATGATTAGGATAATCATTGCTGTCGGACTTAGTTTTCGTGCTACAATAGGTGGTAGTACATAAAGGCTGCAAAATGGTGAGTCGTCAACTGTGATGGAGCGTGCGTCCCCGCAACATAGCTCTGGTTCTCACAAGTTCCTACCTCATGCTTCCACGGGTCAAGAGACGACAAAGACCGCCAGCTAAGGGTTGTGTACTTAGCTGGTAGTGCAGCCTGGGCACTGTTGTCCTTCTGACTTCAGCTAAATTGAGGAGGTGCGTATCATGCGTATGTCCACCAAGGAGGTGCGGCTCAAACAACGTCTGTCCAGCGGTTGACTATGAAACGCTGTATCGCGTCAACTATACATTAGGTGGCAGTCGCACCAATGCGATGTAAGGTAGCATGCTGAAATCTTATCCTACCACAAAGAGTGGAAGTTTTCTTTATCTTCTTCTTCTTCTTTAGCATTTCAAGCTTATAGCTTTCACAATTAGCTTATTGCTTGCTCTCAACGTTGTGTTCTAGATGCACTTCCACAGCTATTAATTGAGAGCTTTCGATGCCAGGTACCATTTTTGCATTAGTATGATTGTGTGGCAAGTACAATCATACGCTATGCCCAGGGAGTCGAGAAATTTTCCTTATCGAAAAGTTCCTAGACCAGACCGAGAATCGGAGTCAGCCAACTCCAGCAAGGAGTTGTTTTGTAGCTTTTTTTATACGGTATATAATTTCAGATCATCCATGGATCTCCCAAGTATTGTATAGTAATTTTAACACACTTTTTCAGGATACCTCAAATCAAGATTTTGGTGAAATGCTGCTATCGCTGAAAACGAACGAAAACGTGCTCAAGCGCAAACCACAGAACTATAAACTATAACACTTTACAACATTTCCTGCATTTCTGGATCAATCAAAGGGAGATCATATAAAATTGATACGAGTGATTGTATTCATTTACATAAATATATACACTATTATATAAATATTTCATGGGAATGGGAGGGACCACCAAGGCACCCGATTGAAGCACTCTGAATGGAGAGAGTGGGAATGCCAACTCCCCATCGCTAACAGTTTGTGAATAAAGGGTGGGGTCTTCTCCCCGCCCATTGGGGCATCCTCATGTTAGATGGCTTGCTCTTTTGCACGGAAAAAAATCCGTGCCCGGATCCGTGAACTGCAGTCATGAATTCGAGAACAAGCAAAAATACACCGTGAACTGAATCACGTAATCATGAACTAAATCACGTTTTTAGGTAAAAATCCCGAAAACGTGAACTAGTTCACGGTCCGTTTTCATTTTCGTGAACGCTTTTGTTTCTGTGTGACCAATTGTTCAATCTTGCTGTTGGAAGGAGATTCTTTACACCCCTGTGGATACGTATAAGTGATGTTGCCTACCGATCCACCAAACCCCTTTTTGGCCCTTCATACAATGGCATGATTAGGACAATCAGTGGTGTTAAAGTTTGATCAAGTCTAACAGCGAGGAGAGTCTATTGCTGTCGGACGTAGTTTCCGTGCTACAACGGGTGGTAGTACATATCATACATCATACATCATACATACCCTAGTTTCAAACAATTTTTTTTTCAGCCACGCTGGAGTTCTTTTTGATGTATGACACAGTGCTCCGTCCTGTTGGAAAATGAGGTGTTGGTGTGCTTCAAAGTTGGCTTTCATTCCATCCATTAATGCAGACACCAATCGTTTCGAGGGCTCCTGCCGTAGTTGTTTGATTCGGTCCGTTACAAGATGGCGCTTTACTCTTGCCCTGGACAAACATTTCAAGTTATCTTAGACCAACCGTTGCATGGTAGTTATCGGCTTCCTTAGCCAATTTCCGGACCGATCTGATAGGATTTCGCTTCACTTTGTCTCTCACTGATCTGATGACCTTCGGTGTGCGAGCGGTTTCTCGGCTTCCGTTGACGTGGTCCATCAAGAAGTGAACGTTGAATATGGTAAACGGTAGCAAGGTGGCATCCCACAATCGTTGCAATTTGTTTTACGGGATTTTGGATGACCAGCAAACTAGTCACAACCTCGTTTGCGTACATTTTTCTCAACTTTGTTACTCGTGAACCACTGTTTTGTTAACATCGTCTCAGATTATACAGTCAGACGATTATACATACGCATGAAAACAGTCAAAATAATGTTTAATGCTCACTAAACATAAGTTGAGATTGTTTCTTTGGCTTTCAGTCTTTTATGTAGGGGAAACAGATATTTTTTCTATTTTCCGACGTTTCGGCGCAATGTATTTTGCCTTCTTCTAAGGACATTGCGCCGAAACGTCGGAAAATAGAAAAAAAATTCTGTTTCCCCTACATAAAAGACTGAAAGCCAAAGAAACAATCTCAACATTGAAAAGTAACAGTCGATAATCAGCCACTAAACATAAGTATTGAAAATTTTCGCATTTTTTTATGGGACATACTGTGTGTACAAAACCCATGCTTACGAAACGAGGGAAAGCTAACATACGAAAATACATTTTCAGTGCATGAGGAATTTCTGATGATATTCCTGATTGATATGCCTTGTGTATTAGAGTGAGGCATCGTATTATGTGATTTGTTGTATCTGTTGTATAGAAAATAGCAATCAGTTAGGTTGTGGTTGGTTCTCTTTACAGCCACTGCATTTTCCGGAAAACGCTGACTAGTTCGAAATGCGGAGGCTCCCGGAATTGTGAATGTTGTGGATTTTACGACTAATTTGGTGGCAAATTACGATTCCAAACAGTATTTCGATTGCTCGGAAATGAAACATAATAAAGTTTTCGAAGTAAACAATTGGTTTATTGGTGCATTGGTCATGATTAGTAGTTGCAAATAGCTCATACAGAGAAATTTCAAAGATGCCTGTTATGTTATATTTTTTAATTGCATATGTTACATTATATTATTTAATTGCATATTCTACAGCTTTTTGACAATCCTATACTCTTCTTGGCATATACATTTCTTTAATCAGTTCGTTTATTTGTGGCTCAGGCGTGTGTAACACTTTGCGGAGCCGAAATTCAATATTGTAATTAACAGTGTATTATTTTTCGATTTTAGTAAAGTGGGGTGCCAATTAATCTTGGCTAGCTCGAGGTTAATGGATCACATTATCGTTTGGAAGGGGATAGGCAGGTAATTTATTTCAGGTATTAGTTGCTGCTAATGGTTGCCAGATCTTCCAAATTCTCGGTCCGTAAAGTCCCTTGTTGGAACTAAGCCGCAGATGAGTGACCACAGCTTGCTGGGCAGGTACAAGTAGCACGGAAACATATCTTTCTCCGATTTCACTTCCTTAGGATGCTTTCAAAGTGCCTGCTTCGTGATGGCCCAGTACTCGACTTAAAGTACGAGACACTGAAAAAGTCTGCACATTGTAGACGAAATACGCGTATCTGTCAAGATAATCAAAGGTAGTTGGAATTAAATGGAAAATACTAATTTTCTTCTCATTTCTAGTTACAGCTATTTCACCTAACAGCTCAAACCCTCTAGGTAAAAAACTTGCCAAGTTAATCTTTGCACTAACATTTAGAGTAAAGCACACGATGCCGATGCTTTAGTCATAAGGATCACCAAAAGAGTTCCAGTTAGGATCCGAGCCCTCGCTTAGTAAATAGTCTCATTAGATGGGGAGAAGAGCCCACCCGTTTTTCACGAAATGTTAAAAAAAAAACAGGAAGTCCCACTCTTTCTATCCAAATCGCTTCAATCGGGTGCTCTGATGGTCCCTCCCTTCATCCATATGGACATATGGTGTTATACAAAAGTAAGAAAAATTAAGAGAAATTTATATGATTTTCTTACATTGATTTTGAAATCATCTTACCTTAGAGCTTGTGTTAACAAATTTGGCTTAAAGCGAAATTGGTTAGGGTTCCTCGTTCCTTACTTAATACATCAACCTTCCTTTGATGTAGGGTCTATATTGTTGTCTCTGTGTTTCTGCTTTTGAAGAGCTGACTTTGATAGCGCATATCGAGACTCACAATGTGTCATAAGGCACCGCTCATGGCCATGAGGTAGGGAAGAGAACAGAAGAGACGAGAGAGGCATTAGTAAGTGGAGTTGCTATGCGCATGTGAGATTTTCATGGTGATATTCTCACAACGGCCGGTCAGAATGGTTCGACGGATGCACATGAGAGATCATTCCCGATGAGCCTTCACTCGTTTACTCCATTCCATAACTCTTAGTTATAGTTGACAAGAAACATTTTACTGCGTGTAACATTTGGGAACATCAGGGCAATGATCCCTCATCGTATCTTCAAGTGATCACTTCAAGCTTTCGATTTGGTTATAGAACTTTTGAACGTTGATGTTGCAGTCTATTAACATATGATATCTGCCGCGACCAAGCCGGCAGAACGCGCCCATACTCCTTTCTCCTTTCTCCTTTCGCGCCCATACCGAAGGGCAGGAGAACACCCTGTGCAATCTCTCTTTGGCACAAACTTTCTAACTCGCTAATTTTGTTGAGAATGCTACATGTTGTGCCTCCAATTAACGTCTAAGGAGAAGAATTTTATAACCCAAATCCGGAAACAATCAAACATTTAAATTGACTATTTTTCACGAATAAAAGCTAAATTTCTTAAATTTACACATTGGCTGAAAAGCTCCCGGTCTAACAATGAACACTAATTTTCTTTTGTAAAATACACAATACCACTAACTCAGTGTTTTTCAGTTGTATTGAAAATGTTTTAGGTTCTCCAACTCGTACTGGAGTTCAATGTTTATGATCTACTAGAACAACCACAACTAGTACAATGTCTAATTGCAAAAAAAAGTGACCATGAGTTCAGATCGAACGATTTGTAATGAAAAAAAAACGGCATTGCAGTAGTCGTGATCGATATCGTGGACCGTTTGATCCAAAGTCAAAATTTTGGAGAACGTAGAACATTTAGTTTCAATATAACTAAGCCATAAACTACACGCATGTCTGGGGGTGTTTTATTGAAATAAACATTGTATCAGTTGTAGTTATACTTGACCTGATATCCAGGACAATCTAGAGAACCTAGAACATCTGATTTCAGTATACCTCATATCTCAGCTATAGGCATGGGTCAATGCCCAATTTTATTGCAAGAACCTTCGAAAGAAGTTCTTTGGACCCTTGATAGAAGCACTTCGAACTTTATGGAAAAAGTACTGAAAATTTCTCGGGATACATTTTCCCAACTTTTATGAAGAAGGTCTACGAACCGGTCGGAAGAAATTTCCGAATGTACCGAAAGAAGATTTCCAAACATATCGAAAGAAATTCTTCGAACTTGTTTTTAATTTTTTTCCAAAGTTGCCTAAAGACGTTCAGCAATTTTGTAAAGTTCTCGAAAGAATTTTTCTAAGCTTGTTGAAAAAAGTTCTCCGAACGTTCCGGAGAACGTTTCCCAAAGTTGTTAGAGAGAGCAGTGCTCCGAATTTTCTGAAATAAGTCCTCTGAACTTGTCGAAAAAAGGTTCTCTGATTTTGTCTGATGTTTTGCGAACATTTCGGATGAAGCTATTCGAATTTGTCGAATAAATTTCTCCAAATTAGTCGGAACAAGTTCTTCAAATTTGTAGAACAAAAGCTTACGAACTTGTTGCAAGAAGTTTTTCGATTTTTTTGGAAACAATCATTCGAACGTTTCGGGAAACGTTCTCCGAGCTTGCTGTACGAAGATCGATGAACTTGTCAGAATATTTTTTTTCGAAAATGGCGAAATAATTTCTGAGACTTATATTTCATAACTATGTAGAACATTTTGTATTTCTATCAAAACAAAAAAGTTTAATAGAAAATAACTTAATTGAAGAAATTAGGCGAACAGAACGCAAATTACGGCTTGAAATTGAGATAATGGACAAGTTCTAAGAAATATTTATCGAAAACTTGAAGAATCCCTTAATGTAGTTCAGAGGAGCTTTGTGGGGAAACCGGGTTCTTCCTTAGCTCAGTCGGTAAAGGAGCAGCTACAAAGCAACACCATGTTGTAGGTGGCTGGGTTCGGTCTTGGAATGTTTTGTTAAGAAAAAATTCTCGACTCCCTGGGCATATGGTACACAGATAAAAAGAAACATTGAATTTTCTGCGTTGTCTAATAAACCACTAAACTGTTCATAAACCACGTAGACCGAAATTTGACACTTTCAAACCCCGCCCTCCCCCATCGTAGACTTTCGTAGACTTTTTGCAAAATCCCCCCCCCCCCTCAAACTCTACGTAGACTTTATCAAATTCATTTTTTTTAATTTATGGAAAATGTTCTACAATATGTGGCTATTGCGGTTTGAGGCACAGTTAATGAAATAAAACTCAAACAGTCAGGTTATTCAGTTATTAATTTTAATTTTTTTTCATAAAAATACTGCATAAATAAAAAATAACAACAATCAATTATGCCAATGCTAAAGATGCCCACACCATGGCTACTTGAACCAATAATTAAAGTTCATCAGCGGAAGTTCCCTAGTAGCACACATTCTGTCATTAAGTTCAGAAAACATAAATGTGCTATTGTTAGTCATAATCAAGTTGCTGCAACTAATTATGATCGTGGTGTGCTACTAGGGTTCTGGTGGAATTGTTTCTTGGATGTCAAGTCCAATGATTCCGACAAAACGTGATTCTATCCATAGAACTTCCGTAGCTCCGTTCTCGTAGACCTCACAAAGAATTTCTTCCTGGCGTTGCTACAAAATCTTGAGGTCTTATTTTCTTCTACAAAATATCTGCCTTGTGTATGCTTTTCACTTTTGTCGCAAAAATGCAGTTCACAATAAAAGTGTATGCGGCTATTTTTGTTTACACTTTAGATATCAAGTTCAGTTTATCTTCTTTGAATGTTTTCCAAAGCAAGTTGACGATTTCCCAGACCTCTTATTGTATTTTCTACTTTGTCCCACATGCGCTAAAACCCTCTACTAAATGTTTGTCAAATGGAAGCAAATTAACTATCAAATATCATCTTATTCACGTATAAATAAAAATACTCAACGGCCTACTAGCAAACTTGTTGAAAATAAGTCAAAGTAACTGCAATATAACTCAATTCAGGCACAATCAAGTTTCTGCAACCAATTATGACCGAGATATGTTGCTTGGGTGGTTAACATCATAAACTTACTATTGAGTTGGTACCATGCATTCGATCTATCGATGTTGTGAAAAACAAATAGAGAAACACAACCAACACGCTCAAATTACTGTCTCTTGTTATTCTTTTTTCCTCTCGAAAAGATAATTAGAGACAGTAATTTTAGCGTGTAGTATTAAACCCCGTTCACATTGCAACCTACATTACGATCTTGATATAAAATGCCTCGCAAATTATTTTTGGTGAAAACTAAAGCCTGTGAAGGTTTAGTTTGGTAACTTTTATTTCTGTGTAGATTTTGAATTATTTCATACGGATCGCTAAAATGTTTCACTCATGTGTCAGTTGAAACTCTTCATTTTATTTAGTGGTACAACATTCTTGTTACATTCAATAAAATGGCGTCAAATCAAGTGAACACGCATGTTTTACGGAACTAAAATTCCCAAAAGTACCGTGTTATGTGTTTGCAAATCATTTGGCCAGCACTTGACTGTGGATCGGAAGCTTGCCCCGATCAATGGACAAGGAGGTGATAGCCATTATTGAGAAAAATCCCAATCTTTCTGAGCGACATGTGGCGGGGATGTCAAATTCATACCTACAAAAAGTGAAGCAGGGGCAAGGACTGAAGCCATAAAAAGTTAAAAAGGTGCCACAGCTTGATAACATGCAAAATTTCACTGCAAAAAGTCGTGCTAAGGTGCTTGACACCAATTTTGTGCAAATATTTTCTTGTATCAAAATGGACAACAAAACATACGTACTCGAAGACTTTAAATAGCTACAATGTCTAGCGTTTTATACCACAGTGCAAAGGAACGCCGTTGCCAAGTATTTTCGGACAAAGAATGTGCCAAATTCTCGGAGATGTATTTGATTTGGCAGGCCATAAATAGTTGTGGTTGAAAATCTAAAAGTTTCGTCTCTATCGAAACTATCAATAAGGATGTGTACGAGAAAAAATGTCTGCAAAAGTGGTTGCTATTGTTCATCAGAAACCACGACTCTCTAGTCTTTTTTTTTGTCACTATGCGAAATCCGTCCTGGAATAGAATAAAGAACAAGAGGACCAATACGTGCCAAAATCAGCCAATCCATCCAACTGTCCAGAACTTCATCCAATAGAGAAGTACTGGGCTCTAGTTAAGCGGAAACTCTTCGAAACTAAGACGAAAGCAAATGGAAGCAATGATTTCAAGAGAAGATGGAGAATCGTCACGGCGGGCGTTTCCGAGGATACCTGATCGCGGGTGTACCATAAGAAGTTCGAGAATTTAACAGAAAGAAGGATTAACATCTTAATCAACTTTTTCTAATGTAGATATCGGTATTTTTGAATAATGTGTAAATTTTGTTTTGCTACTATTATTATGGTGACCGAAATTTAACGTACACAGCCTTTAGATGTATAGATGCTAATATGAAGATAGTCTATATCACGTAATACAGGTTGTAGTGTGAACGGGATGTTATGCTGAATTATTTAATTAGTCATATTATACTGATTTGATGTATTGCTTCAATTTTTACAAAATTCAGGGCTCGAAACTGTGTGCAGTGCATCTCTGAGCAAACTTCTTGAAACTGGAACATGTTAGCATTTAAGCTCAATCGAGGACCAAGATAACCAAGACTCATAGAATAAATAAATTAAATTAGAACGCTACCAGTAAAATCCAAAATTTGTACGTTTATTCGTATCATTAATATGTTGAAAATAAACATAATATGATTTTTAGTTTAAAACATCGATGTTACTTCCCATGTAGCACACTAAGACCTTTTTTAGTTGTAGTGACTTGATTATGACTTAATAAGTCATATTTATAATATCTCAACCGAATGGCAACAAGTGTGCTACTAGGGTTGGTTTTAAACATAGAATATGTTAGAAAGAAAGCAATTTTATGTTTGCGGCCAAAATTAACTTATTTTATGTTTGAATTTACCTGGAATATGTTTGTTATGACGGTATTTTTCTTTGCGTGGAGGGTATGAATATCCGTTTTGTAGAGAAAAAAAGGTCTACGTAGACTTTTGGTATATCCCCCCCTCCCCCATCGTAGACAAACGTAGAGTTTTTCGTAACCCCTCCCCCCCCCCTTAATTGTCTACGTGGTTTATGAACAGCCCCTAAAGGGAACGCTAGATTTTGCAGAAAATAATGGGATAGTTCTTGTAAATTTTAGCCAGATAACGCTTGAATGTTAGCCAGATAACGCCTGTTGTATGAAAGATTGCGAACAATTTCGTTGTTTACGCATCGTTTGGCTTGGGATTAAACGAGGGAAAATTTTACGCGCTTGTTTAAATTAATTATTTTTTTCTGTGTATGATTGTACTTGCCCCAAAATCATACTAATGCAAAATTGGTACCAGACTTCGAGAGCTCTTCGTTCCACGTTGAACGCTGAAGTGCTTCGGTCGAGTTTGTTCACTCCGCACTGCATTTTTTCAAATCCGCATCAAACCACGTGGTTATTATTTAGAAAAAAAACCGCCGAAACCCAGCCGAGCGTTCCTTAAGGGAAGCAAACGGAGTTCGACAGATGTTCCGTTCAGCTACCAGCTGGTAACCACAATCAACATCAGTATAATCGCAGCAGTGACGGTCATCGCCCTATTCACAGCCGGTAAGCAACTGGTGCTTTGTCTATAAGCATCTATAGTTTATTATTCGCCTGGACCGAGGTTTTTTCATATGGTGGCGTACTTTTGGGGATCAAAATGTGCTACCCTTTCTGTGAAATCTCACTCCCAAAAATCTCAGGTATTGAAATCGTCGCTTGCCAAATAAATATAAAGAATAAAGATCTTTGCATAGACTCTGTCTATGTCCCCCCGAGAACATCAATAAACTATCGTCAAATTCGATCTTCAGTTAAATTACTTCCATCTCCAGTTCTGATTCTGGGCGATATGAACCCCCACGGTACTGCTTGAGGCGAATTTTCTATGATTTATGCGACGATTAAGACTTGACAATCTTATACACTGGGGAAGCGACACGAATAGAAAAACCTCCTGCTAGGGAGAATCGACTTGACATATCTTTGTGCTTCAATTCACTTAATATCCCCATGGTAGCGATCACCTACCAATTATTATCTCAATCAAAAATGGTTGTCGAAAAACAGACTAGTCAATCCATGTTCCTCATGACCTACGAGGCATATTGATTGGCAACATTTTCCATCGGCGGTAATCCTTGGTATTAATTCTACCGATCCTCTCCCTCCATTGAATGAGTATCGTTTCCATTCTAAACTGATGTATGGAAGTGCGTTAGAAGCTCCGAAACGACGTGTTCCAAGTGCATTCCTCAAAAGAAGACCCGCCACTCCTGGATGGGATGACGAGTGCACTAAGTTGTATCTAAAGAAAAAGCTTAAAAACTTACTCAAAGCAAAGAGTTGTAGAGGGACTATCTATAGATAAAAAGAAACACTGAATTTTCTGCGTTATCTAATGCACATAAAGGGAATGCTAGATTTGGCAGAAAATAATGGGATATTTCATGTAAATTTAAGCCAGATAACCCCTAAATCTAGCCATTTGTATGAAAGATTGCAAACAATATCGTAGTTTACGCTCCTTTGGCTTGGAATTACACGAGGGGAAATTTTACGCGCTTGTTAAAATTAATTATTGTTTTCTGTGTAGAGAAACCTCGATGACAACACTTTGGAGAAAGGCTCGCTACATGCGGAACCGCTCATCCTCCAATGAGAGTACTGCATGCAATGAATACTCCATGCAATGGATATTCGACTTCGCGAAAAAGGTTTATTCAGATTCTGTTCCAACACAATCGCATTTACGGGATACCACCCGAAGTAACAGTTCTCTGGACGAACCGTTCACAATGTTGGAATTTTCAATGGCACTTTTTTCATCGAATAGCTCTGCTCTGGGACGTGATATCATTAAATTCAACCTCCAAAAAAAAACTCTCCTGGAATTGAACATAATTCCACCCACATGGAGAAAGGTTAAAGTAATAGCTATTCAAAAGCCTGGGAAACCAGCGTCTGATAACAGTTCTTTCCATCCGATCTCCATGCTGGAAACGATCCTATTAAGAGCAAAGAAACAAACGATTATTTAGCATTGCTTTCATCTGATATACAACTGGCCTTTGCACACAAGGAGCAATTGGTTTTAGTATTTTTGGGTATTAAGGGAACATTTGATTCAATTTCCATTGATATACTGACAGATAGTCTGCACAGTAGTGGTTTACCAGGAATTTGTAATAATGTTTTGTTCAATATACTGTCAGAAAAACAAATGTCCTTCAATCTAGGCCAACTGACAACTTTCAGAATTAGCTACATGGCTTTACCGAAGGGTCATGATCAAGTCCCTAAAATCATCGAGGGTTTTGAAAGTGTCAAATTTTGGTCTACGTGGTTTTTGAACAGCCCCTTTGAGCTAACAATATATTCGTAAGCTTAGATCTCAGGATGCTTCTTGGCAGAAATAATTGTTTTGATGCTTCCTATGTGAATCCATGTAAAACATAATTCCTATCCACATCCATCAATTATTGATAAAACCAAATACGAAATTCGCTCGAAAGCAACATGTTCAATCTCCCGTCGAAAAAAAAATTAAACCTCCGATAAGTCATCCATTTTCCACCAATTACATGCCAATTCCAATTCCAATTTCTTCCAACTTGTCACTGCAGTGCCCAGACGAGACCCCGCGTCACAGTCAAATATTTGCTCTGCCTCTCAAATTAATCCTCCCACTCGAACGACGACAACTCCCTCCCCACCGTTTTGTCTCAAGAAAGTGCCCAAATAGCGACGTCAGAGCATTTGCAGCGACGATAAGCAGCCTTGACACGACGACGAGGCGATGGAACATAGTTCTACTTACCGAAATTCACGATCGGTGACGGCTACGAAAATTGATTGCCATTTATCTAATTCGTCTGAGCTCTCCGAGCTGGAACGACCGTTCTGTGGGGGAAGAGAATCGAAAATTCGAAATAGATGAGTTTTAAATTCGAATACCGTTACAACGCAATCGGATGAGTAGGAAGTAATTGAAAACAAATTGTGTCAGAGTGATTGCGATATAAATGGAGTTATTTATGTAAGGGGAGGAACCGTGTCCACCGTACCTGTTCTCCGCCGCATCTCCGACTGAGCCATCCGATGAACTTGAGCTCGCCGATAATTGTCACCAGGGCTCGGTTGGCGTCGAGCAGCGCTTTCTGAGTGCTCTTGCCGATGGCCGAGTGGAGGGCATTGAACCAGGTGGTCGCTTCCTGGGGATCGACGGCTCGCAAGATGCACGAATGGATGCCGTCCGGGGAGTGCAACTCTATGCATCGGTTTTCTGCGGAAGAAAGAAAGGAAAAATTATCTTTAGAAAGGGTTTTATTAATTTGTTGAAAAACGGGTGAAATGTTCACCAGCCCCGGGAGGGAGGGAGGAGGGAGAGGTTTGGGTGGACATTTTCTAATTACGAACATCTCTCCGGGAAGGACTTAATTTATTAAAAGCTATTTCGCTGAATAGGGGCGCAATGGGGTAGTCTGCCTTCCAGGCGCAGCGTTGTGATGGATCATGGGGAGGGATGGGTGAGGGGTGTTGGGAGCTGGTAGTGACAAATTCCAAGATTGGACTCTTTCTTCCCTTCCTCGCTCCCTCCCTCCAAAGACACTTTAAAGTTGCTTGTTTCTACTGTGGATACGCTGGGTGAAAGCCATTTCCAAGATGGAAAAATACGGCAGAAGATGAGCAGCAGAGGCGTGATAAGGCTTTAAGGGTGAAGTGAATAAATCATCTATAACTTGTTTTCTGATAGCTCGTATCCGCGTTTGAGCTGAAGATCAAATTTGTATTTTCAATTATTAAAAATCGCTTGACGAGTTCCCGCGCCGATACAGTTTCTGATTTCTTGATAAATATCTGAAAAGTCATTATTTTGGGTTCTGCGCATGTGTTAGGTCGAATTCAGAAGCAATCTTTATTTAGGAATCAAGATTCTGAGGTAAACACGGAAAAGGTTTTCACACTTTTTGACGAGATTTGAAGACATCTTTTGATGGATTCTACAAATTAACTCTACAATTTTCAGAAAAATCATTTGAATGTGATCTGAGAATTGTTCTGATAAGATTCGAAAGAATCTTTTAATCAGTGAATCCTAGAGGGTTTGAGCTGTTTAGTGGAATACCTGTAACTAGAAATTAGAAGAAGAATTAGTATCTTCCATTTAATTCCAACTACCTTTGCTTATCTTCGACAGATACGCGTATTTCGTCTACAATGTGCAGACTTCTTCAGTGTCTCGTACTAATAACTCGACTGGCTGGAATCAGCTTCTAAACAAACTTCAAACAGGATTCCTAGGTTCCGTCAAAGATTTCTTAACAATTTACTTATGAAATTTCAAATTGAGATTATTCTTAGGATCATTTCATAGGTATTCGTAGAGATGATTGGATTTTTTTTAAATGATTTAAAGTTAAAAATGCCACGTCAGAGAAAATCTTTTCTTCTAAATATGTATGACCGTGAGTTTTACTTCACTTTAAAACAAAAAACACTTTTAAAAAATACGCTCGTACAAGTACGTTACTCTCAGCCGAAGGTGAGTTTGTCACCACCAAGGCCCAGCATATCGAACCAATCAGCACATGAACCGGGGAAAATGGCTTAACTTTCCTTTCGAAGGAACTTGTGGTCAGATATTTTTCGTCTCGAAAAATCCGATATGACGCCGATTGGAGTTGATACTAGGTCAACTGGGGTGAGAAGTAACCGCGCTTACCACTACATCACTGGTGAAATCATTTGATGGTATTCTAAAGAAGCCCTGCATTGAGTTTTGAGGAAACTCTTGAGTAATGATTTCATTTGATGCAACGAATATTCTTGATCGGGTTCTGAGGAGATCCTTGCTAAGATGGCCAGGAATACTTTGACTCGAATTTTAAGATTTTAATGGAATTTAAGGATTTCAAGCTCTCAATGGAAATACACAAAAAGTCCTAAGACATAAGTTTGATAGGAACTGAGCAATCTCTTGATTGGGTTCTGCGTAATCTCTTGATGAAATTCTTAGCAATCCTGTTCAAAGATTCTGTGCAATATCTTAAATGGGGTTCTGAGGCATCATCTGATTTTATTCTTAGAAATTCATTGATAGGCTTTTGAGAAACGGAATTTCAAATCATCTCCTGGTGATATTTGATGAATCTATTTTTGATCCAGAGCCATTTCTGATTTTTAATCCAATTTTACTTTTGAGGAACCCTTGAGGAATTCCTTGGGATTTTGTTTCCGCCCATTGCGAGAATGCTCTAAATGGGATTCTAAGGCAAACCTCGATTCAATTTTTTTTTCAGTGTACGATGAATAACTACTTGTCAGTATCTTGAAAATCAAACATTAAAAGGGATTCCTTGGCGAAAGAAGAGAAACGGATGAAAAAAAAACAGAAGAAGAGAAACGGAAGAAAAGAAACGGAAGAGGAGAAACGGAAGAAGAGAAACGAAAAAAGAGAGACAGAAGAAGTAGCAGAAAAAAGTGGTAGAAGAGAAAAAAAATCAGATAAAAGGAAAAAGAGCGACGGAAAATGAGAATCGGAAGAACAGAAGCAGAAGTAGGGAAGCGAAAGTTGAAAGCGGAAGATTAGAAGTGGAAGAAGAGAAGCAGTAGAAAAGAAGCGGAAGAAAAGAAGCAGACGGGAGAAACGGTGGAATAGAAGTGAACGAGATAAATGAAAAGGGATAATCAGAAGAAGAGGAGCGAGAAATGGATGGCAAAAGAGAGCAGAAAATGAGGAAAAAGAGAGACAGGAGCAAAAAAGCGAAAGAAGACGATCTCCCGAAGAAAATCCAAAGCCGTATAGCTGACAGAGAGTCACTCAAAACGAGAAACTGAAGCAGTGAAATAGAAGTAGAAAAGGTGAAAGACAAGAAAATGAAAATGAAAAACACGTGAAATGTGTAAAAATTGAGAATTGGGCAAAACATGAACGACACGAATGCACTCAGGTGTAAAGTGTCGTAGGGTGAGGAACGGCTTAATCAGGGGTGACTGTTTTGATCAGTTACTAGGAAATAGGTCTAAGACTCCTACATTTTCTAAATTATTTCACTTTAACTGATACGAACGTTAGCTCTGTCTATCGGGCTAATGATTCTATATATAAAGCATGATTGATTATTAATTTATTACTTTAATTTTGAAAATTTAAAAAACATCATCTAAAAAACCATCAGTTTCCTATCTGCTGAAGAAGTTCGCTCAAATTTTGCCTTTGTGTAGGGGAAAGTGCCTTAATGTGAGTCTTTGGAACTAGAATTCGGCCGATCGATTAAAATTGTCTGTTTTTAATGTTTCATGTCATACTGATATGCTGATATGTCAGTGAGATAATACTACTGAATATTTTTGATTTTAAGGGTAAAAATAGTGAACTAATATTTACTTCGAATGTTAGGCATAGGCCGAATCCAAGTTCCATTGACCCACATTAGAGCACGTTCCCCTATTTTGCATTTGTTCGTGTGTTCTGGAGGGAATATTTTATTCAGCTCCTTCTCACATCTAGACTTGTTGCCAGAATGTGATTTTGAACAGAGTTAAATTTACTTCATATTTGAATGATCTGAAATCACCATTTATTTCATGTTTTTTCCAGCCATTTGAGGTTGATCTATGCTAATGATTATATTGTCCGTCAGCTGGCACTATCATATACAATTAAAAATTTATGTTTCGGCTGTCCAATACTACTCAACGATCAATAATACTTCGTTGTTGATCGGCAGCTATGGCATCACTGTTACTTATGAGAGAGAGCCCATGTTTTCTCTCTTCTTTGTTAACCACACGGCCAGCCGTTTCAACTTAATTTTGAGTCGTTTTTGAATCACTTTCGTCAAAAGTGGAGTCACTCAAATTTGAGTAAATGTTAGTTGCATTGACAAGTCGACAAATCAAAAAAATCGACTCAAATCGAATGGATGTTTTTGAGTTGTCGACTTGTCAATGCAAGTAACATTTACTCAAATTTGAGTGACTCCACTTTTGACGAAATTGAGTCAAAAACGACAAAACTGAATTTTTGAGTAGATCCACTTTTTACGAGAATTGAGTAACATTTCCGTGAGAGAAAAAGAGAAGGCACACAATTGTACTCAAAAATTGAGTAAAGTGAAGCGGGAGTGTACCACTTTCGTGAGAGTAACTGAAATAAGAAATACACATTGCCAATCCAAAAAATCAATGACAAACTAAAAGCTCGGTCATGTGTCACGTACACATGTACAGTACGTTTGTCTCATAACCTGTTAGTAGACGAGTTTGTGATCACAGCTAGACAAAAAAGGCAAAAGGTCGAAAGTAACATTTGTAAACAATGACTTTTAATGTATTTTTCTGCGATCTGCGTGCTCCTACAAACCAATAACATCGGAAACAGATACAGGGAGTTTTTAACTTCCCGTTGATAGTGAATGTTGATGTTAGCAACCTGGAATTTTCAGGACATTTACGTTTCAAGTCATTGTTTACAATTGTTACTTGCGACCTTTTGACGATTTTGTCTAGATAGCAATCGACGTGTTTTGGACAGGGACCTGGCAGTCCTATCCTAGTTACTAGCCTTTGATAGTATGCAACATATCACGGGCTTTATTTGAATAAGGCCCGTCTGACGTTTGTTACTGCGGGTAAGAACACCTGCAATGTTTACAAATCTTTTGATGTTTGGATGGTAGAGATGTTGGCTACAGGAAAATGGCGGTTGGTCAGGTCTCTGGTTTTGGATGATTGTTTTCGAGAGCGGGTGGGTCAAACGCAATGAGATCTATACATGTGGTTAAGTTGCATTAGTGTAGTGCAAAATACTGTCACTGTGTTCGTGAGATGATGCACAGCCTGTTTTTTGTAAACATGCGTGACGTAGATCTCCAAAAACAACACTTTACAACAGCAGCAAATCACAAGGTGGACTGTTGATTTTCTATAATTGGTATAGTTTTCAAAAGGTTTCGACTGAAAAATGCCTTTTTGTGCACTAAAAGAATGCTGACAATAACATAACTTGTTTTGTTATCATTTGCTTGTTTTTGGAATTTTACGTCACTACCCGTAATCATGGATTGTTTACCCATTTTTCGTTAATAATATCCAACAAACGCCTTGCTCTTCATTGGGTCAAACGAAGGAGCAGGTTGAGGAAATTAACGTAAGCAGTAAATCGTGAACTGCCCTTTTTCATTTCGCCTTCGCACAAATGCTCGGAATCGCACTCATACAATATTGTTAGTTTGTGTACAGGTTGCGGAGCTGAAGAAAACTTTTCAATTATTGGTAAGCAATCCGCATGCTTTTAATAAGTCCTTGCAATTGGGAACTATATTACATCGCTATGAAATTTTCTGATTCTAATGCTCGTTTCTGCAGGTAAGTTCCGATAGATAGGAAGTAAGCAGAGGGATTAAGGTCCGAATATTGGTAGTTCTAGTTGTAGATTACATACAGCTTCATCAAATTTGCCAGGTGCTGAATAAACTGCTTAAAACCTGTTCCATACCCTATATGTTTTTTCTCAATAGAATTCCGAGAATTCCTGTTAAGCTTTCTATATAGAATTCTAGAGGGTTTGAGCTGTTAAGTGGAATACCTGTAACTAGAAATTAGAAGAAAAATTAGTATTTTCCATTTAGTTCCAACTACCTTTGCTTATCTTGACAGATACGCGTATTTCGTCTACAATGTGCAGACTTCTTCAGTGTCTCGTTAAAAACTCGAGTTATTAGTACGAGACACTGAAAAGGTCTGCCCATTGTAGACGAAATACGCGTATCTGTCAAGATAAGCAAAGGTAGTTGGAACTAAATGGAAAATACTAATTTTTCTTCTAATTTCTGGTTCTATAGAGTCTTTGGTGGAACTTCAAGTTGTTTATAGCAAAGTAATGGATACAGTGCTGGATAAAAAAAACCATACACCATATATATTATGTCATTTTCATTGATATCTCAGCTGATTCAAACGATAGAGTGTAAGTTAAAAGTATTTTTACACGTCAAAATTGTGCCTGCCTGAAAAGTGTAGGAATGTGCATGACTTGCTCAATATGAAATAATTTATTGCTAAGGCGGTATTTCAAAATGAACAGAGCGCGGTAAAAAGTGATTCTCGAACTATAGGCATAAGTCTGGCTCACCGAAGTTTGGGATAAATCGAGCTAGTCTGCTGCTTAAACGCACAACCAGTCCACTCTTTCGATCTTTTTCTTTCAGGTAAGTATGTGTGTTTTTAAGAGTAGGCCTTGAGTTGGAGATTAAGTGGTAATTTTTTATTAAAAAAATAATTTACTGGAGAAAAGATCATCAAATTGATCTCAATTATCATTTCACAACACAGTACTCATAAAATAAATTTGCGGCAGGATTAGAGAAGAACGAATGTAATTTCTTTTGCTTTTTTTTTTGAGATCGTTTTTGATATGTTTTGAGCTAAATAGCATTCTCTACAACTTCTTGAACAAACCTCTTGGAAACTTCGAAGTTTTCTTAAGAATTTGATAAAAATGCTACCAGAAGCTTAAACATTGAATGTGAACTAGCAAGTTTGGTTTATGACTCAAAAAGTAAATTGCATAGAATTCCCATCGTAATCCTTCATAATTTTCTAATTAAGTCAAAAGACACCCTTTTATCAAAACCAATGCTGCAACATGTTCCCGTGGGCCTAGATTGGCCATGAACATGTTTAGAAGTAAACCTTGGCCTTATGGGTATAAAATTCATCAGTAGATTATTTTTCACCGTTTTGTGGACATCTGATGATTTGTCCTTGGACCTGTGATTCCGGAACAGTTCCCCGTTTTGTGTCGGAATTATTCAGAAGGAAACCCTGGCAATATGAGTATCAACATTCATGCAATTTCTTCAGCAGGATATTTTTCAACGTTTTAGGGCTAGTTTTGTTCATGGCCATTCGATGCCTCGCATGAACCTGTTCCGGGTGACTATTCCGAGGACAAATCATCATATGGCCACAAAACGATAAGAAAATTCCTTCTGGGGAAATTTTATGAATTTTGAAATCCTTTATTGCCAGGGTTTCCTTCTATGTTTGTTCATGGCCACTTGGGGTCCCGCAGGAACCTGTTACAGAATTGTTGTTCCAGGAACAAGTTGGCATATGACCAACAATGGAATAAAAATAGTTTATAGGAATTATTAGAAAAATTGAGGCATTTATTCCCGGGAGTTCAATTGATATATTCCAACTATGTCTCCGTACCAAACTACAGCCCCGAAAATCAAGATTTCCGGGAACCAGATGAATCCAAACGCACATTGCCGATATTCAACTCTACTGCTATCAACCATAGTAGGCATGGACGTAGCTGCCGATGAACGATTCGACACCTGATCGCCGTCGTCGTTGTACGAAGTAGGTTTTGCATCATATTTTGGTTGAATTCTTTAAGAAAAGACATTAGTGGTACCCTTCTACACAAAAAGAAATAATGAATTTAACTGGCGCGTGAAATTTCCCATCATTTAATTCCGTTCCATAGGAGGCGTAAACGACGAAATTGTTTGCAATCTTGCATGCGCAGTACAACAATGTTCGCAATCTTTCATACAACAGAATAGATTCAGGCGATATTTTGTTTGTAAATTTACATGAAATATCCCATTAATGTCTGCCAAATCTAGCGTTCCCTTTATGTGCATTAGGAAACGCAGAAAATTACCTGTTTTTTTTCAAACTGTGTATTAAAAAACTTCTTTCAGTTTTTAAGTTTAATCAACGTAAAGCTACAAATAAGTTTTGTTTCAAAAATGTTCTTGTAACTATTTTCAGGTTTTGTTTTTAAAATTCAGTCTCCGTTTAATGTGATTAGTCTGTTCATAATAGAAGTCTTCTTTTTATTATTGCTTTCACAATTCGCTTATTGTTTGCTCTCAACTTAGTGTTCTAAATGCACTTCCACAGTTATTAATTGAGAGCTTTCGATACCAGGTACCATCTTTGCATTAGTATGAGTATGTGGCAAATACAATCAAACCCTATGCTCAGGGAGTCGAGAAATTTTCCCTAACGAAAAATTCCTAGAGCAGACCGGGAATCGAACCAAGTCACCACCAGCATGGTTAAAGCTTTGTAGCTGAGTATTAACCAACTGAGCTAAGGGAGGACCCATAACAATAAAAGTACTAAGTACTATCATCACCTAATCATCTCCTTTGACAGCTTGAGTTCTATGGATCAACTTTTTAGTGCCGAGTGGCGCTTAAGGGGCTATTGGGGCGAACAATATTTTGGTAACTTTTAAAATCCTATGACGTGGTTCTGAGGAATTCACAGATAAAAACATTGAAATTTCTGGGTTATCTAATGCACATAGAGGGAATGCTAGATTTAGCAGATTTTTTTTTGGGATATTTCATGAAATTTAAGCCACATAACGCCTGTTGCATGAAAGGTTGCAAACATTGTTGTATGGCGAATGAAAGATTGCATACAATTTCGTTGACTATCGCTCATTTGGCTTGAAGTTGAAGGATAAATTTTACGCGCCTGTCAAAATTCATTTTTTTTAGTGAGTTTTTTTAATTAATTCAAATGCATTTCATGACTGGATTCTAATGATTCAATCAGCAACATTCTGATAAATGCTTTGATGGGAATACTTTGGCAGAATTCTTAAAAATAACTGGTCGGAATGTGAGTGATTCTCTTGACAGATTTTTGAAATATCGTTGATCTAATTTTGTCACATCCCAACATGTGACTGAAACACTTTTTAAACCATCACTAGTAAACGCGACCCAAGCAACACCAATCTGTCATTATTGGTTGCAACAACTTGGATGTGACTCAATTGAGTCACATTGAAGGTTCATCAACATAAAAAAAGCTATGACAGATAATTGCTTTTGACAAATTTCCCATGGAAGGTAATTATTCAAGCTAACTTGCAAAAAAAATTCTACGCCCTTGCGTGCGGCCTTCCGGCAGTTAACCGAAACATTGCGTGTAGGCATGTTTTTGAGTTCTTTCTTCGTTTTATCTATCAATTTCTCCTCAGTTTTCGGGACAAAACTATTGGAGTAGATCTTACGCTTCAGGTTGGCCCAGAAATTCTCGATGGGACGCAGCTGGGAGACGTTGGGCGGGTTCACCGACTTGGGTACTACAACGATTTTCAACCGCTCCATCTCCTCCAACGTTCGCTTCGAGTAGTAGGCCAACGCCAGATTCGGCCAGAACACCGCGTTTTCGCCCTTACGGTATTTTTTGATGAACGACGCACCTTCCGGCAGGAATTTCGTACTATAAATTTCCCCGTTCACGGCCAGTCCGGAGCGAGAGAAGAGCGGCTTTGACATCCTCTTCTCGCTGATCGTCAGCCACAGCAGCACTTTCTTGGGGAACTTCCAGACATGTATGTTCATGTTTGGCCGGTTAAATCGACCTCCCAGCGCACGCAACGATGTAGCCACTTTTCCCTCGATCTTCCTCTTCAGCATCATTTAGAGCTTCTTGTCGCTCACGGTCGTCGGCCGTCCGGAACCGGTCTTTCTACCGATGCTCTGATTGGTGTCAAATAGTGACAATATGTTGTAGATGCCGGAACGGGTGTATCCGGCATCCACAAAGTGCCGCACAATGTCCGTTTTCGACGCGGTGTAGTGCCACTTTTGTGGCGGTGTAGTGCCACACACTTTTGAGCGGAGTTGCTTCACTGTTTTTGCCATCACGGTTAGAGTTCGACTGATAGAGCTGTCAAATTTTGTCTGCTGACTCACTGGTTACTATGATTGATGCTGCATGGGTAGTTTTGTCGCTCGCAAATGTGCAAATGCATTCCATGATTCTCAGACATGATATCGATTAATTACAATGGCATGATTTTGACGAATCAACGAATCTCAACCTTGCTTTTGTCACATGATTTAGAGATTTTCTAGCCCTGCATGTCAGGTATTGACGAAAAAACTATAGGCCTTGTGAGGATTAGACAGAAAGTAATCGTGTGTCACATATTTAAAGAGATTGATTAGCTGGACTACTTCATCTTTCGTGCAATCACGCTACTGGGTGCCGCCTACAAGCTGCGCTCCCAAATTCGTGGGTGCTACAGAAATGACGGTGAATGAAACGTGTACACTCATCTTTTTTTTTAGATTTTAAATCAGCTTACGACACAATGGATCGAGACGAGCTATGGCAGATTATCCACGAATTTGAATTTCCAGAAAAACTGACGCGATTGCTCATAGCAACAATAAATCAAGGCTGTAGATGACTTTGATAACCTTGCTTCATTGGTGACTGCCGACAATGAAACCAGCAGAAATACAAAGGCGCATTATGGCTTGCAATCCAAAGGACGCTAAGATCGAACAAAGTTCAATGAACTACAAAGTTGACTATGAACATGACATTAACTAAACCGGTGGTCCACCAGGGCCACGAAACAAGGACATTGCTCGTGAAGCATCAGCGCGCCCAAGTCTTTGAACCGAATGTGTTCTGTACGGTCTACTGTGGATTGCAGATGGAAGATAGCACTTGGAGGAGAATGAACCAATAATAGCATCAGTTTCTGGGAGCCCTTCCCATCGTTTACACCGTGGAAATAGGTTCATACGGTGCACGGAGCATGTCGTTAGAATGTTGGACGGAAGCCCAGTGATTCTTGAAAACGGGTACAAGAAGAAGAGGCGCGCAACGAATAAGGTGGAGCGATCAAGTACACATGCGGACCCTTCATAGAATGCGAGGCTAGCGAAGAGCAGCCATAATCAACAAATAAAATCGAGACAACTTCTGTGTACAGCCGGGGCCACCTCGGCCTTAACCTAATTGGCAAGATAATTAAACTTGTGAAAAGATCCTTTAGGTAGGATTAAAAGAAAATCTTCGTCTATAATTCAAGGATTTTGCTAGATGGGAGTCAAAGGGTACAATTCTTGAAATGCATCCAGGTTCACGTGGGATCTTGCAGAGACGGAATTTCCCTACTGAAATTAACATACAAATGATTCTCAGTGTACTATTCGAGGGAGTCGACAAAAAGCATCCACATTACTGTTATTTAACATAACCTTAAATTCCCAGGAATTGCCGAAGCCCGTTTTATATAATCCCGATCCACAATGATATTAAATCGACCAATTCATTCCGGAATAAAGACTCTGCCCACGCGCCTGAGCATCGGTCCGATAAAAAGTGGGTGAAAAGATTAAATGCCAGCACATAGACCGGCACCGACTCGGTAGCATCCCTTTCCCGATAGCTTCCGGGAATCTTTTGCTGGTGGGCGTCGTGCAAACGGAGCAGGACGAGAGTAATTTTCTAGATTTCTGTCATGTTTGATCAAGGGGTACTATAAGGGAACTGCGACACTGCGGCGCTGCCATCGTGGGGTTGGGGAGCTTCAGAGAAAATCCTTGGACTGTGCACACGATATCCAACCGTGGGCGGGGAGGCGGAGGCAGTGTGTAATTACATGTTGGTTTTACGAGTTTGTCGGCTGGAGGGGGGGTGAATGGGGGAAGTCCTCCAGTGGACATAGACAGCATGAAAATCCAGAGGGCATTCGGTAAGAGCAGGACGACAAAGATGATTCAATCAAGCGCGAGAGATTTTAGAAATGATGCACAGTGGGGATTTTTCTCTGGAACCGGTGGCCATGATTTTCGTAAATTTAACAATCACTTTTCTGTTGACTGTTCACAAAAAGAGATTTCTTAACGTTTTTATCCATGCTGAAACAACTGTGTCCTACTGCTATGCTACAAGGCTAAAGGATGGCAAGGAAAAGTAAGGCAACCGTTTGCAATTCAACCTAATCCGTTGATGCCTCGGAAACTGGGGATAAGAGATTTCTGCTGGAGGCGAAGCTGGCGTAAGATGAGTGCCAACATTGCAACCGTAAGCGGTGGAGCCGAGCCAGGGGGATGATCTCACCTTCACTCAAATAATATCCCATTTGTGCAAAGAATGAGCCTTGGAAAATCTTAAAATTCCCTGAATTCCTATTTTGGATCTGTCGGCCGGCGAGGCGCAGGAGCTTAATTATGCTCAAACGAAATTAAAATGTCCGGAAAATAAAATGAAAGTTCACTAATTATGAGCAATTGAATTATTAAGATATGTCCTGTGTGCGAGATCTGTCCATCCTTTTGTATTTTTGTCATTGTCGTCGTCGTCTCGGCGAAAGGTCGCGCTAGGCGTGAAACAGTTGTTCCTTTTTTTTATATCCCCGCCAAAGTCCGTCTGTGTGCTTTCTTAATTCATCGCATTCATGGGATCACGAAGACGACGGCGACGGCGACGCTGGTGTTGATGATGGAGGCGATGGTAGTGGACGCGAATTAGCAATTCAAATTGGATCTCCGTTGGCAGGGCTTGGCCATAGTGATGATGGTGGGAGGATTTAACAGGAAAGGCGGTGTTAGAGCTGGGTGCCGAGAATGGGATTTAGGATATCTGCTGGTTAAGGTTGATTTCGTGGAATTAAAGGTGGAGGAAATATACGGCTACATATTTTGGGTTCCAAATGACAGTAAAGGAAAGGTAATTACTTAATCAAGTTGGCATTTTCAAATTTCCGCTATTCTTCATGTTTAGCAATCCTTAGACTTTTTTTTAAAACTGGAACTGCCCTCCTATCATTATGGGATCTCAGTAGTGGACAGCAATTTCTGCTAGAACCAAAGATGCGAAGAGAAAGTATCGAGAGGTCTGAAAGCGTTCGGCAGGCTATGAAATTGAATAAGGTCTGTATCCACATTAATCCGGACACCTTCAAATCATTTTAACTTTTGAAATATTGCACGTACGAATGAAAAATTTCACTGTGGTATACCTGAGAGTCTATGATGAAAATGACTATGATTGATGTTGACATTTCATGTTTAGTATTCAAGATGGCGACGAAAGAAAAACAAGTGCGGGAGCGAATTTATTACGGGCGTACGGCAAATCCTGACTTGTCAATTCGAGACCTTACAAAAACATTGGATTTGCCTAAATCCACTGTTCACGATTTGCTCAAATCATTTTCGAAACGTTTGACGGTGGAGAGGAAACCGAGAAGTGACAAAAACATTGGACGCGATGATTTTGTCATGGACCAAATGGTGAAAAGGATATTAACGAAAAACCCAAATCTCTTCATTCGAACGGTGGCTCGTAAAATAGGGATGTCGCCTGGTTTTGTCCAAAAATCAAAACAACGTTTGGGACTTAATTCGTATAAAGTAAAAACAGTTCCAAATCGCAACGACAAACAGAACTTGGCAGCAAAATCACGGGCTCGACGTTTGTACTGCGAATACTTGACGAAGTTTTCATGCGTTGTTATGGACTATGAAACTTATGTCCTGGAGGATTTGAAGCGTTCAAGCATTTCTGCTATGTCCAGAAACGCTACAGCTGAGCATTTCAAAACGAAGAAGGCATCGAAATTTCCCAAAAAATACCTTGTGTGGCAAGCAATTTCCACGTGTGGCAAAAAGAGTAAATCTTTCGTCACTACAGGCACAATCAACAAGGAGATCTATCAGAAAGAGTATCTGCAGAAGCGATTGCTACCCTTTATAAAAAGTCACAAAGAAAAACCTTTGTTTTGGTCCAATTTGGCATCATGCTACTATCCTAAAGCTGTGATATTGTACCTAAAACCTCAAACCCGCCAAATTGCCCAGAGCTACGACCAATCGAGAGATATTGGGCTCTGATGAAGCGGAAGCTTTCTCGGGTGAAGAAAAGAATCAAAGACATCAAACACTTCCAGCAAATTTGGACATAGACGGCTTCTACGATTCTGAAGAGTCTGTCCAAACCCTAATGGACGGAGCTAAGCGCAAAGCTCGAAAATACCGAATAACTATGGTTTGTCTTCACGAATTGTTAAAACACATCCCATGAATCTGAAATAAACAACTACGACGGAAATATAATGCGAAATTTATGTTTTATTCATGTTTTGAGCTGTCTGAGGATTCTTGCGGATACAGACCTCGCAAAGAAGTTAAGTAGTGTTTCGAAGCAAACAAAAACACTTTTGCCACACATTCATATGGCAAGTCAAGGCAGGAACGGATCCGCCACCTTGACTGGCAAAAATGTGCGCGCTTGATTGTGCTCAAATACTGCAATGGCATGGTTCTAGCGACGTGAAATTTCTGTTTTACACTCCCTTACGCAACACACAACGTCTAATTTGACCGGTAATGTTCTTCTCGTTGTTACTTAACAACCTAAAACAAAAACATGGTAAGGTGTTGACAGCATGTTTTGACGGAAACCTCATCATTGAATGGAGTATGTCTGCATGGAAATTTCACTTTATTGTGTTCCCTCTTGATGGAATCTCTTAACGGGATTCTGAATAAACTCATCACATGGAAAACTAGCATAAATTCGAACTTATCAACATAAAACACTCTGATAACTACGTATTTAAAAACATTGTTTATAATTCTTCAAGTTATCTTCCATCAATTTTAAAATGAAGATAAAGTGTATCATATCGATGAAAAATGCTATGGTAAATCAAGATTTACCATAACACTAATAGGTTGTTAAGTATCGCTACCATACAAAAAATGACTTTTTCTCAAACAAAATTTCCAGTGTACTACACAGTAAAAAAATTGTGAATAATATTTTTTTCTGCAGTTTTACTTAGGTGGTAACGTTCAATTCTGGTTAAATCCTAAAATATTTTTTTCAACCATTACAATATACGTTAACATAATTTAATAATAAATACGATATTAAAAGATAATAAAGGGCGAACACGAAATTATTGCGACACATTCAACAGGGCACAACTGTTTTACCATTGGGTAAAAATCAACCAAATTTTGCACACTTTCTCATTGATGTGTATTGTTTACATGCTGTCAAACTCGAAGTCGTGTTTTTCGATTCAACGAAAATGGAGGTGAACCAACGCGAGTCGAGAGAACAAATTCTTTCCAAACACCTGGAATTTCCTGACCTGTCGCACCGGCAGTTGGGCAAAATGTTGAACATTCACCATTCAACCGTCTCCAGAGTGATGAAGCGGTTCCAGGAGCGGTTGACGTTGGACCACGGCAAAGGAGCTCGAAGAAAACCGGGACAGGAGAACAAAAAGACGGAGGGAAAGGTGAAGCGGATGATTAAAGCAAATCCAGGGTGGCCACAGACTCGGGAAAATCGGGAAATGCGGGAAAAATGCGGGAATCCAAAATCATCGGGAAATATACGGGAAAAAAGCGGGAATTTCAAAAGTCTTCGGGAATTTTTGTCATATGGAAGGAATCATACTCACACCTTTTTCAAATGATTTGAGTAGCGTTTTTGTCATTTACTCGGTCCACCGATCTCATTGTTCATTTTGCCTGTTCAAAACGTACCGCTTAGAGCATCTTCAGCGGTGGTCTATTTTAACATCTTTATAGTTGATTTGCATCAGCAAACTTAAAACGAACCAGCTAAAACAGACCAACTTTGCGTTCCCCGCACCGGTGTAGTATTTTTTGTTGTTAAACCCACCATCACCTATCATCTTGTCAATCTTACAATATCCAGAGATCAGATGTTTTGTTTTTTCAGAGACCGAGGATTTTTCGCAAACTTTTTACCATTGGTTTTAGTGGTGGTGAGTGTGTGAATGCATGCATCTCATTTAAACGATATTATATAGTGCTGATAATCACTATCAGCACTAGATAGCGCCACGCCAACCTATGACAAGAAGCACTTTTTGCGACGTTTCAACATGCCAAGGGATATGATCCTAGAAATTATGTGACAACTAGAGTCTACAGATGACTTTGTCCAGCTGTTGCGATGCAGCTGGATATGTTGGCCTTAGTGTTACATAGGTGCACTGCAGCCTAACGGATGTTGGCGTATGTCCTCAGCTAGTTCTCTCGACGAAAACTTGGGGGTTGGTGACCCTGAGGCATTTTTGCAAATCTGTCCTTAATACCTACGGCCCGCAGTATTTACGCCCCCAATATCGGAAAAGGTTAAGAAACTGATGGTCAAAAATTATCTCCCAAAAGTTCGATCTGAAATCTTATAAATTCAGTGCACTTAGAAACTCACGGAACTTATCAGAAGCTCGGTATACTTTTTAGATTTGACTTAGACTTTTCCGAGGTTTAGCTATTCTCCCTGATGTCAAAAGAACATATCATAAAATCAGGGAGCTTTCCAGAAATTAAGGGTTCTTCCTAGAAGTTCAGACATCTTTCCTGAAATTCAGATTGTTTCCTAGAAATTCAGGCAATTGTCCATAAATTCAAGGAGCTTACCACGAGTTCAGGGAAGTTTCCAAAAGTAAAGGGTTCTTCACAGAAGTTCAGATAACTATCCAGAAATTCAGGGGGCTTCCAGAAGTTTAGAAAACTTATCTGATTATTTTGGGTATTTTTCAGAAGTTCATAGAACTACTTAAGATGTTCAGGGAACTTCCCTAAAATTCAAGGAATTTTTCAGAAAATTAGAGAACTTCCAATAAAGAACAGTCAAGAAATTCATGAAGCTTTTCAAGAGTTTGCGGAAGTTCAGGGTTTCTCATGAATTCTAAAAACTTCTTAGAACTTCAGGAAATGCTCACAAAGATCATGGAACTCCCCCAAATGTCAGAAAACTTTCCAAGCATTCGAGCATTCGAAAAGTTTAGGAAACATTCAAAGGATTTTGCCATAAGTTTGGGGAGCTTCCTAGAACTTTAGGGATCTTTCCAGGTGATCGAAAAACTTTCCAATCGTTCCGAAAACATCCCAAAAGTTCAAGGTATTTAAGTTTTAAGAAGAACTCAAACTTCTTACTACTCGATAGTTTTTCGAACTCAACCAAAACGAGAATAAAGAAACCAACTACTTTTTAATCAATTTCATAGAATTTCCACCTATTCACAATCTTGGAGATCATAAAAAGTTCTTGTACGGTTTAACAACATCTCGGTTATGCTAACTATTACACAGAAATTCCACGGCTTCCAAGATTTTTTTTTTAAATTTCTCGTGAATGTGTGATATTTTGTGTGTGATATTCTGCTTTTTATCACAGAATATGTACCTGCTGGAAGTTAAAACAACTTCTGGGAAGCAAAATCTGATTTTCTAAGTTCTTATCATTTCCAGAAAGTTGTTCCTATTCCATGGAGGATCAGCAAACTTTTTGGAAGTTCATCTATGTTTCCAGAAACGTTAATAATTTTTCGGCAATTGAATGAACTTCTATAAAGTTCCACCATTTCTCTTCTCGAAAGACAGCGAGCAAACTTCATGATTATCTGGAAACTTCCAATTATTTTATTCAACTGCCGAGAAGTTTTATCAACTTTAGATATTTCCACCCAATCTTCATAGATATTCCGAAGATCATTATATTAAATCTTTAAAGAGTGCGTTCAGTAAGAAACTTCTGAAAATAAGTTCTGAAATGATGCAAAATAGATGCGGTATAAAACAAAATCTACAAACACCAGCGATGCAGCGATGTTCTTGGGTTTGTCTAAACAAATAAATCCAAACCACGATTTGAACCACCGTTGAAGATGCCCTTAAAAGATCTACCTACACGGCTGTATTAGGTGAGGACAGAAATGAACTTATCTTTGATGTGGTGGCGAATGTGTTTGAAGTTTGGCAAATTGCGTTTGTAAGGGTGTTAAGACATGGTGAAAAAAGAATTTGGGTAGCTGTGCTTAATGCCGTCTGACGTTGTTTGCCGGATTTCTGAGAAAAGACAATGGTTTGGACAAATTTTGGCTAGAACCAAGAAGGAGCTACCAAATTTGACAACATTTGTAGAAAATTGGTTCATCCTGTCGCACAAAAAGGCGTATTTTCAATAAATGGAAAGTGTCTGATGGCAAATCTAATTGGAAAAAGTTTGGGAGCTCAGAGATTTAGCTACGAGTAATTTATATTAACTCATCTTAACAGTCGAGAAAATAAGGTAAAAATGCGGGAAAAATTCGGGAAAAATGCGGGAATTTTTATATTAAGATTGTTTGGCCACCCTGCAAATCCCAACGTCTCAAGCCGTGATTTGGCTAAAAAGATCGGCATATCGCAGAGCTACGTCCAGAATGCAAAGAAGAGAGCTGGACTACATACATACAAGGTACAGAACTTCCCAAAACCGCGATGAGCGGCAACAATTGACGGCTAAAACTCGGGCACGGAAGCTCTACGAGAAGATGCTGACAAAATATGGCTGCTGTGTGATGGACGACGAAACGTATATAAAAGCCGTTTTTAAGCAAATTTGGGGGTTTGTTTTGCTATTTTGAGCAGCCATTTTGTTCCACCATATTTTCATCTTTCCACTCATCTTCAACTTTTGTCAATTGGACGGAATTCAGGACAGTTGGATTGTTTTCCTTTTCGAAGAAATCTAGGATGGGAATTGGAATATGTGTTGTGTGTTGTGTGACGAATTAGCCTCAGGCTAAAAGTCACGCATATATGAAATAGCGGCATTAACAACACAATTTAAACTTGTAAATCAGAAGAAAGATTAGTAATTTCTATTTAATTCCTTATCTTGACAGATACGCGTATTTCTTATAGACGAAACACGCGTATCTGTCAAAAAAGGCAAGGTAGCAGGAATTAAATCGAAATTACTAGTCTCTCTTCTCATTTTCAAGTTACTCTGCAGTAAAATACTTCCATGTTTATTTTTTGGGGTTTTGAGGTTCATTATCATGTGCATATCTGAAGTAAAAATCGTATGATATCAAATATCTACCTATACTAAGCTTATATAAACGTTTGCCAATGTTTTCATTTGACATGTGATATCTTATGAGCCACCCACACTTATTTTCTATAAGGGTGATCCTTTTTGTCGAAAATTTAAAAACAAATCCAAAAATATAAGAATTTAAATGGAATATTGAAAACAATAGTATTTTTATACTTCTTTTCATCGTCGTAGGCCAATGTTTACATTTTATTCATGATGTTTAATAAAGGCGGCGTAATTATTTTCCATGAGAGTGGTTCTTTATGCCAAAACATTTTTGAAAAATCTTAAGATTGAGAATTTCAAACTAATTTTGAAGTCCAAAGTATTGCAATATATTTTATACCATCAGGTTTTAAATTACAAGTAAATCATTCGTCTCTAGCCATAGCGGCGTTTTTTGCAAGCTTTTATGCAACATAAAAGCTCTAAGTGATTCAACACATAAGTGTAATTTTACATTGTATACGATGGAGGTCAATTTGTAGTTTTCGTTTTTACTGTATTATTAGCATTTGATATTTGATAATGTTGATGTTGATGTTGTTCAATGTTTTTCAAGTTGTATCACAAAGGAAAGCGGAACATACGTACTCCAAGACCTTAAACTGCTCCCGTATCGGGCTTTTTACACCGCAATGCAAAGAAATACCGCCGTCGAAAATTTTCGGACAAAGAAGGTGTCCAAAGTTCGGAAGAAGTATTTGATTTGGCAGGCCATATGTGGTTGTGGTCGAAAATCTAAAAGTTTCGTTTTTACCAGCACTATCAACAAACATTTGTACGAGAAATAATGTCTTCAAACCCGGTTGCTACCGTTAATTAGAAGCCACGACTCTCTGTTTTGGTTTAATTTGGCCTCTTGTCACTATGCAAAATCCGTTCTGGAATGGTATAAGGTACTAGAGGTGGAATACGTGCCAAAATCAGCCAATCCACCAAACCCAATAGAGAAGTACTGGGCTCTAGTTAACCAGAAACTCTTCGAAACTATGAAAAAAAAAAATGGAACTTCGAACATTCCTTCAATAATTTTGGAATGTGTGTATCCAAGTGTCCACACTTCTTTCAACAACATCTTCTTCCACTTTAAGATTCTACCGAACAAAATCCAAAACATGCTGTTTTCTCCAGCTTTTTAAATTAATTTCCGTTACTTCCTGGTTTGAAAACATTTTGAATCGAAAAACACAGAAAATTTGACAGATTTCTTTCATTAGTGTGCGTGCAGTAGCGGAAACAAAATGTCAGTCATAATAATAAAAAGTGTTGCGTAGGATTGGGCGATAAAATCAGAAATACCACTATATCTGAAAGATGATCAACGAATCGGAACATCCTTCTTTCATTCAAGATTGAACTTGGTAGAAGACTTCGTAGAAATTCTACTAAGAAAGCTGTTCCTAACCATCCAGCCATGTCCCACCCAGAAGTTAAGAAGGAAGCACGCCGAATTGCAGATGAGCTCCCTTCGAACCGAACGATAGTCGCCTCAAAGTTCGAGGGTGTGGAAGCTCCAATAATGGCAACATTGCGAGAAGGCTTCTTGCTCCACCTCCAAAGTTTGCTGAAATTCTTGGGGTTGACGTGGATTTGATAAGTAACATTCGACTCATCAGCAGTCTGGCACATTCATCTAAAAAGTTGGACATCAACAAAATCAAACAGTTGTTCACTGGCATTGAGCAAAACAATGAGCATCTACCAAAATTGATTAGACGTCTGGTAAATTTAATAAAAAAAATAAGGTATGTGGAAGTTTATAATGCAAATAAATGTTTTGATATTTCTAGCCATTTACGATAAACTTCGTTGACGAGCAGGCTGAAGCGACACACTTTGCACGGAAAACTTCTGCGGTGGATAACATTACTGATATGATGAGAAAAGCTTTGACTTGGTCTGATCCCAAGATGTATATCGGTCAAATCAAGTGGCAAAAAATCATTCCGGAAGCCTGATCCAGACTTCAGAGCGCGGATGTTACAGTTCTGTGTATCTGACGATCAGGAACACGAAAACATTTCCCAATCTAACGAAAACGATAACGAATATAGTGAAGATGAGCGACAACTTTGAGCGAAGATGAATTATCTGATGGCAATGGATAATATACTTTTTTTGTGGTGGTCCGAAAGGGCCCAGTTAACTTGTTTTATTCCAAAGAAATCTGAAAAGCTTATGAATAAATGGGCAATATTCCGAAAATACGGGGAAGTGGGGTAAAATCAGCAATATATTCGTTTCCCGACTCGTGTGGTGGCTGCAACCATTCGATTTCTAGGGTAATTCTACATAACAATAGGCCTAGTTTGACTACCGCAGACCCCTCCAAGCATAGATTAATCCGCAATATTCGAAATTACGGAGAATTGGGGCAAAATAAGCCCTATATCTCTGTTTCTCGACTCGTGCTGTGACTGCAACCACTTTCATTCGATTACTAGCACAGAGAACAGACATTGATGTCCATATAACTTTTCTTGAAAAACTTGTGTAAAAGTTAACATTGGCAGTCGGTATAAAAATTAAGTGCAGAGAAAAACAAACAATACATTTCAGGTTGTATGCTAGGCTTTTTATTGATACACATTTACATGACAGGTATCGCACAACTGCAGCGCCGCCTACCAGGAGCATAACAACATACATTTGAAATGTCGGTTTAAAGATTTACACAAGTAGCAGACCGAAGATGAAAGTCTGTTCTCTGTGTTATTAGGGAAATTATACATAAGAAAAGGCCTATTTTGACTACCGCAGACCCCCCGGATCATATATTATTCAGCAATATTCAAAAATACGGGGAATTTGGGCAAAATAAGCCCAATATCTCTGTTTTCCGACTCGTGTGCTGCCTGGAACAACCTTCATTTGATTCCTAGGGAAATTCTTTATAAGAATAGGCTTCTTTTGACTACCGCAGACTCCTCCGACTATAGATTAATGAACAATATTCGAAAACATGGGGAAGTGGGGTAAAATCAGCAATATACAGGGGATGATCAAAAGGAGAGAAGACTAGCAAAATTTTGTCTAGATTCAAAGTGATACAGTTCGGTGAATAATCAACCGATTTTGATGAAACTAGAAGCGTTCGACGGAAAATTTATTCTTGTTTCAGCATGTTTATTCAAAATTTGATTTAATTTCCGGACACCGGCGATAGCACGGATACTTTTAGGTTATGTCAAATGTGCTAATTTTCTGCAGCTCGTTATTTCTTATGTTACTGAAAATCGGATATATTATATTTTTTCAGATACTGTAGAATTTACTAACAAGTCTGTCAGTGGTTAAAGATCTGAATCGGCTCAAACAATCGAGATATGGCCATTTCCCGTAAAATGTAGTTTTTTACCCTATTGCCTGACACTTCTTATGTTGAAAAACTCCTTTTTAATTTATCTGTAACTCTGCGTACCCTTAACCAAATTAGATGCAACTTTTTCCATACGATTACAAATTTATTCTTGTTTTTGGAAGAGTAGCGGACATTTCGTTATTTTCCGTAGTTCCGGATTCATTATCGGGAATCGTGAAGGAAGTACCCTACCAGTGTAATGACTTAATTAACTCTGTTAGAACTGTATCAAACCTGGCTTGCGACATATCAAACTTCATGATTTTACAAACCAATACCACTGGCAGTCAACCTGAGAGTATTCTTTCACATTGACCACACCTGGTGACGTTCCGGATTCCGGGTTCCCCCAGGGAAGTAGCCAGATTTCGAATGATGTCAAACCCTGGCTTGCGACACATCAAACTTCATGATTTTACAAAACAATACCTAAACTAAAAATAACTCAAAATTAATAACTCAAAATTAATTGAAAAATAACTCAAAATTAATTTGGCGTACGGAACCATCGACCTGGCGGAATAGAACTCAAATTGGGTATTATTTTTTATCCGTGTACATGTTTGCATAGAAGAAGACAAATGGTGACAGGATTGAGTGCTTGCGCATGGGACAAATCAAGGTTAAGTGCTGAAGTGTGCAGTTCGAAATGCCAGCAATTTTGCAGCAAGTGAGACCTCTTCCATTCCTCAGGAATTTTCACATAAAAAATGTTATTGTTCACTAACCTTGTACAGAATTGGTGCGGAATTGTCGATTTTTTCGCGATTCATGTACTTTTTTTCTCACTGTGCAATGATTTCAAGAGAAGTTGGAGAATCGTCAAGGGGGTCGTATCTGGGTACGAGAAATATCGTACGGAACCTGATGGCGGGTGAAGTATAGAAAGTTCGAGAATTTTCACAGATAGAAGGATAAAAATCTCAATCATTTGTTTTTTTGCGTAGACGTTTCTCTATAATTGTAAAATAAACTATTGGTTTTGTTGAATTATGTGCTAATATTTCGGTGTCCGAAATTTAACATAGACAGGCTTTATGCTATTCCAAGCACAATGCTCATGAGACAATTCGCAAGTCCCAACCTCTCTCCATGACTGGAGCCACTTGCTACCGTGTTCAATCAGAAACAGAAGCAAATATTTGTGCAGCGTTTTTTGGACTTGAAGGGAGATTCTACGAGATCACGATGACCGAATTGCGAAAACTAGCTTACGACTTGGCCAAAATGAACGGATTGCAGCCCCTATTAAACACATCGATCAAGCTGGCTGGGAATGCCTGGTTGAGTAATTTTCTGAAACGAAATACCAAACTATCTGAAGCTACTTCTGCTTCTCTTTCCCGACGTTCACATGGAACTGTGATTTTCAGACGTGTTTTGAATGACTTAAATCCCATAAAAATTGACCAGTTTTTGTGACTATTATGACAAAATATGATCTTAAATCTGGACTTGTATAGAAATTACAATCAGTAAAGAAATATTGGGACAAAATGTTGTAACTTTATGTCCGTTATTACCTTCTTTCCCCTACCAAAAATTTTCTTCCACTCCGAAATCTTGCTTTAAGCTTCTTTAAGTGTAGAGGTCAATATGACCCGGAATGGATTTTTAAAATGCTATAACTTTCTTAAATGAGCATCTAGACGGTGAATTTTCTTGATTTCTCCTAAATCATAGAAAGTTACGTTCCTTCATCGTACCCAATTTTTCGTTACATTTCTGAAGGGCTATTAAAAAAGTTACAAATAAGGTGTTTTGGATCAGTATTGACCGGATTTCAAAACTACATTGTAGTCACTGATATAACCAATTTTTAAAGTCTTTGCCGTCAAAATGCTTATTAGAGTCCCAATTTTCAGTTTCCGATGCGTTCTGCTCTTTTCGACTTTCGACTGTTTTTCGACAGCTCAAACTCCATGATTGATCATAAAAAGTCTACTTACTTAGACTACAAAGTCTACATTCCGGGACAATCCGGATGCCCTGGGAAAATCGGAGGATGAGATAAATGCAATTTTGCCGAAACATGCCTTTCGACGGGTCAAACTTCATAGTTTTATGTTGAATAGTCTCACTTGAGCCTTGAAATGGATCAATGACCATATTGGCCATCCTGGTACAATCTGAATACCCGGAGTAACCCACCGGGAGGGGGACCAACACGGATTTTTGCGGAAACATACACACTACCAAAATGTCATGTAAATTTCTGTCCCCTGAGACCGACACATGCAAGCGTCCTTCAGCACATAAGAATTAGTTGAAAGAGATGCGAAAATGAATTCAATCAAACACATCTTTCGTCGAACTGCGTATGTGTCAGTCTCACGTCTCGTGTAAAATTCATAATTTCTAAGTGTGTACCTTTTGACGCCTCAAACTTCATGATTTTTCATAAGTAGTCTACTTCTAGCGTAGGAATGGCCCAATGACCATATTGACCATGCTGAAAAAACTCGAATGTCCCCAATGAACCCTTTCGGCGGGGCCAAAATCGGATTTTCACTGAAACATGCCTTTCGACTGAAACTTCATGATTTTTTATAAGTAGTCTTCTTCTACTTAAAATGGACCTTCTTCTTCTACTTAAAATGGACCAATGACTATAATGGCCATCTCAGAACAATCCGGATGCTTCAGAAGAACCATCTAGGATGGAAAAAATACAGATTTTCACCATATGCTTTTCGACAACTCAAACTTCATAATTTTCTAGCTTAGAAATGGATTGGTCATCCTGGAACAACCCGGATGACCTAAAGAAATCATTTAGGAGGGGAGAAATACTTATTTTCACCGAAACATCCCTTTCGACGTTTCAAACTTCATGATTATTTATGAAAAGCATACGTTCAGCTGAAAACCAATGATCATATTCGCAATTCTGGGACAATCCAGATGGCCCTGGGGAACCATTTATGCCATTCGATGGCTCAAACTTCATGACTGTTTGTAAACAATCTAGTCATTAAATGGACAAATGACCATATTGGCCATCGCGGGTCAACTCGGAGTATCCGGTCCGAGGGAGTCCTTCAGGAGGAGACAAATACGGGTTTTCCGGCAAAGTCAATAAGCTTTCACTTACTAAACTGTAATGTAATGAGTAAAAATGATAAACTATGAAAACTATGTCAATTGGAGCAGTTTTTCTTTGATTTCGGAAACTCGCGATTTCTATGACCGTGTTGTTTACCGAACATGCCACATTTCAGTAATTTCGGTAACCAGGTCGGTAATCAAGCTTGTAAGCTTCCAGAATCAGCAAAACGGATCCAATTTACTATTTTTTTTTGGAACGTTTTAGAATATTTCAATGTGGCTTGAAAACAACAAAAGAAAAGCAACCAAATTTACCAGTAATAAACTCTAGGTGCCATAAGGTTCGTATCTTGGTCCATTAGTGTTTATTATACTGCTGATTTTTAATCATCTTTTTGAACCCATATAGGGAACGATTCTCGTTACCAATCGCTATTACTCAGCCGTACAAGAATCAAATAGAGCTATCTGGGCTCATTGGTGACCACCGATAACGACACCTGCAGAGAGATACAAAGGCTCATTATGGCAGGTAATCGTGCCTGCTGGACTCCGTAGAACGCTGAGATCGAACAAAGTGCGCCGGACTACAAAGTTGACCATCTACAAGACATTAATTAGACCGGTAGTTCTCTACAGCCACGAAACATGGACATTGCTGATGGATGACCATCTACAGTGGAGTGCAGGATGGTGTAGACGGAACGTGGAGGAGGCGAATGAACCATGAGTTGCACCAGTTGCTGAGAACCTCCCATCGTACACACTGCAAAAATCGGTCGACTACGATGGGCTGGGCATGTCGTTAGAATGTCGGACGATAGCCCTGTGAAATGGTTCTCGAAAACAAACCGACAGGTACAAAAAGAAGAGGCGCACAACGAGCAAGGTTGATCCATCAAGTAGAAGGCGACCTGCGGGCCCTCCGCAGACAGCGAGGCTGGCGAGGTACAGCCATGGACCGATTACAATGGAAACAACTTCTGTGTATAGCAGAGGCCACGCCGGCCTTAGTTTGATTGCTAAGGTAAGGTAACAAGATAGTGGTTTATTTTACAAAGATTAAAATTATCAAAGTTGATCTCTCCGATTTTTTTTAGGGTCATTGAATCAAATGGATCAATATTGTAAAGATCAATCCAAGAGCACCCAATACTACACGGTGTTCAATAAGTTCGGATACACTTTCAAAATTTGTTAAAAAATGGAAACATGTTTTTTATTTTTGGATTTATGTTATTGAAAGCTATGTTTACAAGGAACGTTTACAACATTTCTTCTTGGAATGACCCCCCTTTGTACTCCTTAACGAGCTTCAAACGTTTCTCGAACGCGTCGCAGGCGGCACGCACGGACTGCATGGGCATTTCGTCCCAGATTTTGAGAATTACCGTCTTGAAATGATCCAAAGTGCTGACCTTGTATTCGTTCAGCTTCGCCATCATATAGGACCAAACAAAAAAGTCGAGAGGATTCAAGTCCGGGGAGCTGGGAGGCCACAAAGTTTTGTCCAGAAAGTCGGTTAAATTGTCCCGGACACCAGGCTTGAACCACATTTGCCGTATGGGCTGGTGCACCGTCCTGCTGGAACACGTAGTGCTCATCGCCGTAGAGGCTTCGGAGACTGGGGGCAACAACCTTTTCCAAAACCTCAGTTTTGTAGTAGCACGCCGCGTTGATTTTGACGTTTTTTTCAATAAACACCAAGGGTAGCTTACCACGTTTGCATACTGCCCCCCAAACCATCACCGACGCGGCACTTTGGAACCGAGGGATGTTTATATTGGATTCAGGAATGCTGTCCCTCGATGGCGCCCACACCTGGTCATTTTGCACATTGGTAGCGGCTGACTGCAGCACGAACAGTTTCTCGTCCGAAAAAGCAAACTCCTGACCAGCGTGCCGAGAGAGGATCCTCTTAGCTCGATCCAACCGCTTTTTGCTGGTAGCCTCCGAAACGCCATGGACCTTACGTTTTTGTAAGGCCTGAAACCAAGGTCCTTGGTGAGTATGGTGTGAGCGGTTCCAATGGAAACGTTGAGATCTGCAGCCGTTTTCCGGATTGAGCGGTTCTTTTTGCGCCGAATTCGCTCCCTCACGATCTTGATGACCCGTGGCGTCCTCGCTGAACGCGGCCGACCGGATCTCGCACGGTCATTGGTCGAGGACGTCTCCCGGTATCGCCTGATGGTCTGTAGACAAAGTTCCGCTTGACCCCATGCGATTTCAGCAGCCGGAATATATCGCCGGGTCGCTCACCGTTCAAAAAACGCTTAATTACGAAGTCCCGATACTCTTTCATCGCGCGTAACAAACGAACAACAACTAACAGAATGTCAACACCGCGCACATTCGGTAGCGTATGAATGAAGCTAAAGCTGACACCAATACCAATGCAGAATATGTACATGGCGCATACCTACGCAATGATGAAAACTTGTATTCGAACTTATTGAACACCGTGTAGTTCGGAATGTAAATAAAAGCAACTGTTATTGGTCCATTTCAAGGCTAGCAGTCGACTGTTTATGATAAGTCACGAAGTTTGAGCCGTGGGAAGGCATGTTTCGGTGAAAAAATCGTATTCGTTCTCTCCTATAGAGTTCTTCCGGGGTATCCGGATTGTCCATGTTCATGAAAATACATGGAGTACAAATTATACTAAATTTGGACCATTGAATCAGATGATGAATGCTTATAATCAACATAGTGAAATGATTGACCTTGGTATGCCTTGTACAAAACTTTAAAAATATTTCAATACATTAAGTAATTATATGATATAAGAACATTAATTTTGTCAAAGATTGATTGTTTGACGAAATCTATCTTTATAAAAATGAATTTCTGTCTGTCTGTCTGTCTGAACCTAAAAGACTCGAAAACTACTGAACCAATCAGCGTGAAATTTTGTTTGCAGGGAGTTTTGGGGCCGGGGAAGGTTCTTATGATAGTTAAAGACCCCTCCCTTCTCCGGAAAGGGGCCCTCTCATACAAATGAAACACTAATTTCTACTTAACTCGAAAACTAATCAAGCAAAAGAAACCAAATTTAGCATGTGTGAGTTTTTGAAGGCAAGAAAGGTTTCTATGGTAGCTTGAGAACCCTCCCCGTCCATAAAAGGGGGGCTTCCATACAAATAAAATACAATATTCTGCCTAACTCGGTAACTAATCAAGCAAATTGATTAGGTTGTTTGATTTGATTTGAGACCCCTCTCCTTTCTGGAAAGGTGGGGATCCCATACAAATGAAACGCAAATCTTTGCATAACTCGAGAAATAATCAGGGAAATGGAATTAAATTTGGCATGTGGAAGTTTTTGAAGGAGATAAATGTTTCGATGGTGATTTGAGACTATCCCATTTTCTGAAAGGGAGGAGGGGGGCTCTCAAACAAATGAAACACACATTTCTGCATAACTCGAGAACTAATCAAGCAAATGGAATCAAATTTGGCATGTGGATTTTTTTGAAGGTGAGACATATTCCTATGGTGGTTTAAGACGCCTCTGCCCTCTGAATGGAGAGGTGTGATCCCATAGAAATGAAACGCAAATTTCTGCATAGCTCGAGAACTTTTCAAGTAAATGACACCACATTTGGCATGTGGGGATTATTGGACGCAGGATTTTTATATATATTAAAATGAATTTCTGTCTGACTGCCTGTCTGACCGATCAGAGTGAAAATATGTAGGCAGGGATTTTTGGGGCTGGAAAGGTTCTTATGGTTGTTTGAGACCCCTTCCCTCTTCTGGAAGGGGAGAGGGCTCTCATACAAATGAAACACAAATTTCTGCATAACTTGAGAACAAATCAAGCAAATAGAACCAAAATAGGTATGCGGGTTTTTTGAAGGCAAGAAATGTTTTTATGAAGGTTCCAAACACAAATTTCAACCAAACATGAGAATTATCCAGATAACAAAAACACAACCTGTGTATTTCTTGGGTAAGAAGAATGTTGTGATAGAAGCTTGAACCCCTTTTTAGTAAAAAAAAAACTCTTTCCAAAAATAATCAACCATTGTTCATTCATTTAGTTGCAGGCGTAGCAACGCTCGCACCGGGGTCAGCTAGTAAATAAATATATAAAAACAAAATAAAGTAAGAGGGGAGGAGGGGTTTGGGAAAACGTTATAATCCATACAAAACAAAATTAAAGGTCCATACAAAAAACTTATCAAAGGGGGGAGGGGTCATAAAAAGTCACTTTTTGCGTGACATAATTAATGGATGTTCCGTAAGCATTTTGAATGAAAAGACTTTAAATTCGGTCATATAAATTTACCGCAATGAGAATTTGAGCCGCAACACATCATTCGTCACAAAATGTTAACGCCCAAAGAAGGTAAAGCTTCTGTCTGTGAACGGAATTACATTATCCATTAATTTTGATCTACCGCAACTGTCAAACAACCGTTTAGACTGTCAAACCACCATCCAAGTTACCATAACAACGCTGCGTTAATTTACGCATTCGTGACGGTTCACAGCTCCAGTTGGTCCAAATTACCATTAACGAAGGTGGACAGCAAAACAATTACAACAGCTACCCGTTTTCCAAGGGTTATTTGTTCGGCAAATAAAAAAAACGCAAATAATATCATTGTCTGAAATTGGACCCACCTCGGATTGGATGTCTCTGCAAATGGTACCTTAATTAGGCTCCTGGAATATCCTGATGAAATTAGCTTTCCCGACTGCTTCAGCTTCTTCTTCTTCTTCTTCTTCTTTTGCGACAGTTCAGAACTTCAGAAGACAATCACTTAACTTTTCAGCTCTCTACTCCAATAAGCCAACGGAGTCTTAACCGGGGAGACAAAACGTTCAACACGTTCGTTCCATTCGAAAGCCACCACAAGAAGACGCTTCACGCCGGAGAAATCCATTCTGCTGACAAAGCTCTAATCCCACCATGCTGTTTGCTAACATCATGTTTGCTCAGAGGATATGTGTCCCTTCAGTACCTTTCTTCTTCGTCTCTTGCTGCATTGCTTGCCTGAGGCCAAAGTGCATCCCCCCAAAGCACTACGACCAAGTTTATTTTTCATAAGAATGAAGCGGCAATAGGGGTTGTCTTCGTTTGCCGTCGTCTTCACCGAGTTCTCTCCAGAAACGAGCAGCCTGACGGACCGGAACTGAATCGGACGATCCGGAGAGGACCAAAGACTTTGAATATAATAAATAATGAAAATCTTGAATAAATCACCATTTTTATTTGTATTTACGATTGTTGGACCTGGCAGATAGGAAGCCATCCGGACTATGCGAATGGTCAGTGTATGGAAATGGACACATTGCTGTCGCATCATGATGTGTGCATTGTGTGAGTAAGGCACATGGGCGCAACCAAGTCTTGTTTGCTCTCGCAGCAGACACGTGGTAGAGTGAGGGGGAAATTGCAGTGGAAAATGCTACAATTTGCAGTAGGGATTTACCTCCCGCCACGGGATTTTCCTGTTTTCCACTGTGCTTCACCCGCAACGGCAGTTCCATCCGGGCGGGGATTCAGTCGTTAGTCCGTAACTTGTTTGCGGTGATGTGACTGAATGATTCCCATTTGACTTGAGGCCGTGAGGGCAGCCACATTTGAGCTTGCCAGGAAAATTCAGGCAATTTCAATTAGAAAACTGTTTCTGGAATTTAAGCGTTGAGCTCAAACCGCCAATCAATATTAAATTTTAATGGAAATGCCTTTTTCCCGCAGCAAACCGACATCTGTCGGCGCTTTCCCAACGGATGAACCGACCGGAAATTGCACGCAATGCCAAGAACCTGCCATGGCCATTTTCACCTTTTCATCGGAAACGATAAGTAGAATTAAAGAAAGCAAGCAACAACAACAACAAAAAAACCCATTCGGAAAGACACCCAATGGGAAATGTTCCATGCAATCCAGCAGCTGTTTTTCTTTTCATCCCTGGTGTTTTGCCTACGGTGGAAAGCATTCAAGCTATGCTCCCGCCGAAGAAACGCAGGAAGCGAAACTTTCCCCAACAAACACAATAAAACTGCGAATTGAAACGAAACGGAACACAACACCCCGGAAGGGTTCCACGGGAACGGGTTCTTCAGCGGACCCCGGAGAAATTTCCGCATGAAAGGGCAAATCGGCACAAGAAAGTTTTCTCTTCTTTTTTTGCTGCCCCTTCTGGCGGTTCGGCACTCCCAACTTGTTATCAGATGTTGTTCATCTTTTATCAATTTCTACTGTTTTACTCGCAGAGTCGTTTTTCATCATCATCATCATCATCACCGTGACCATCATCGTTCGTTTCCATCGTCATGATCATTACGCTTTCACGAGGAGGGGAACCAGGAACTACTCTCCTCGGCAGTTGCAATCCTCCAGCATACAGCTCAATACAATAACAGTAAATCCCGGAGCATTAAGAAGGATAATCAAGAGGAATGGGAGAGACTGGAGATGTTGCAGTTCAGACGAAGCGGGGCAAAACGGGGGAGAGGGATGATAAAGTTTTGGCTAATCTTTTTATCCCGACCGAAAGCTGGTCGGTCCCGGCTCCTGTCGGGTGGTGATTGCGGCTTGATTCCTGACGGTGGAAGGCAGGACCGTTGAAAATGTGCCCCTTCGGAAGAATTATCACCAAACTGATGGGACTGGAATGTGCTTCACTTTGGACGCGTCAGCGCGGAAAAGTGAGCAACAATGAAATGAAGAATTATGGCACCAGGAAATGGAAGATTCCTCGTTTGTTGGTAGACTTGGGGTGATGTAGTCTTCGGTGATACCTAAGTGTGGAGGAAGTTTAAACCTGACTGAGCATGAAATTGAAATTTTTATTTGCGAAGCTAATATATTCTCATACAAATTCAAACTTGCATTATTTCACAAAAGTCATTCTGATTTTATTTGTAATTGTTTTTATTGAAAGGTTATATTACATGGATAAATTATAACACATGTTTCGGGATAACACTACATTTAAATTATTTCGACCAGTTTCAAACGTTTTTAAAACCCATCGCAAGCGGCGCATGACGCATGACCATACAAAATAATCCAAGGTCCTCAGCTCTGATCAACTGCGAGGGTACTAATCCTTGTCCAAAAAGTCGATTTAACTCGCCTGACACCAGTTTTGGACCAAATTTGCTGTATGAGAATCCTGCTGAAACACGTTATCATCGTTTCCATACATTCTTTCAAAACTTGGCTTCACCACAAACTGAGAAGCTTCCGATTTATTATATAAAGCAATGATCTTAACACCCTTTTCGATGACAACAACCCGAAAAGGAACGAATAACTTGATAACTGGCATTGGTATTGACGAGCGCTGCATAGGAGGTAAAATAACTTAGGATAATACCATGAGAATGTTCCCAGAAAGTTATGCGAATACCAAATTGAGTTTAGACAATACCAAGGCCAGTTATCAAGATCAAAATTAGTTATTTATAAGTTATTTTCTCCTGCTCGGGAAGCGACAGCCATGGCCATGTATCTGAATACGTTAACAGACGGTTCAAAATGATAGCTGGCCAAGGTGGTTATGACTCGTGAGGTGTTCTCTTTCGTCAATAATTCCCATCCCATATGGCTGGATGTAATCTCCAGTCATACTCCTCACCAACAATTGGCTCACGTTGCAATCGATTGCTTATGTACTTTTTATGTTGTCTAGAATTCTACATTTTGAATTAATCCGTGCTATTGATTAAATTTCCTCACTTTCAGCTGTTCCTGAGGGCTTCATGTTAGACCTATATGTTGTAATTTCAACTGGTTGAACAATTTCGTTTAAGCTTAAAAGCCGCCATGAAGTCCCTCCCGGTCCCTGGCTTTCTGAATGAAAGGCTTCGACAGATTCAACTTTTTAGCTAATGTGCAGTGCCCCATACCTACAAAGTGCAGAAGGCTCCAAAGCGTGACGAACGGCAAAATACGGTGGGTAAGATACGGGCCTGGAAACTATACACCCAGATGCTGACGAAGCCTAATTGCCTCAACATGGCAGCTTCCAGGGCTACTGTAATGCTTAGTGATTTTGACAGTTGCACGTGTGGCATTAATTACGAAGGTGGCTTCTTAAGAAGTATAAATCAGTTTCTTTGCAGAAAACAACGAATAGATTTGTCAGTCCTACCTTCGATTTCGTAATATAAACGAAAATTAATTTTCAGTGTACTGAAGAAGCTGCAGCCAGATGTTGTACAGAACATAATAAGTGGAGTGAAAGGTAGAGTGCGAGCGTACGTTTATGGTATATTTTTTATTGTCTGAAAGTTTGAAAAGGATCGGTCGACTAGATAATTTTTTTAAATCTATAGCGTTTTATTTCCGTGATGCAATTTGATGTGGGAAGCCCTTTTATTATGTGTACTTTTTCGAAAAAAATATGCAAATATACCTGAATTGCAAAAATATTTATGAAAACATGAATCATACATTTTTGTTCCTTTTCCTAAAAAGTTTGGACTTTTTTGCATAAAATATCAAACAATAGGCGATGTACGTATTTTAGTTTTTAGGCTGGAAATTTCATGTTTCCATTCCATCAAAATAACTAACCAACCATGCGTCCGCATCAATTGAAATTGTTTCTTATTAGTCCAAGCTTTTTGGGAGCTTAGGGATTGTCTATAAACTACGTGTTCTAATATCTGTTTTTTTTAGACCCATTGGCACGGTTAGAGAATAAAGTCATAAACGTTCCTCAACCTTTCTTAGATATTGGGGTCAATTCTTCAATTCCATTCAAATGTCAATGTACGCTGTCTATTTTATTTATGAACCAATCGGGCTGAAATTTTCTGACTTTCAATATGTTACGAAATTCATCATATTTGCCTAAACAGTTTGTGTGAAATTGGTTTAAGTTGGCTGTACGTAATAGGTGACACATAAGGCACAAGGGTCAATATTCACCCGAATTTCAATCCCTCGTAGAAATTCGAAATTTGAACTTAGAGTCAATATTTATGCACCATTTGAAAGGTTCTGGTCTCAAAAATACATTGGAAGCAAAAATAACTGGTTCCGATAACATTGTCTATCGTGAATCTGCTGCCATGGAAAGGAAGTTTTAGGTTGGCTGTGTTAACAGAAATGCATATAAAACATTCCAGACTCATTGTAGAGAATTGGCATATTCAGCAAAGTTTCTCAATGCATAACAAATCGTCTTTTGATATTATCATATTAGTTCCAAATCGTGCTGCAGAGGTGGCGCTGCAGTCTATCTTTGCAAACGAAGCTCTAGAGAGTTACCGTCTTAGGTAAAGTTATTGCGAATGTAAAATGTAGTCACTTGAGATTATAAGATTAGTTCCAAATTGCGCCGCAAAGATGGTGCTACAGTCTATCATTGCCAAATGAGGCTGCCAAATGCAGTTGCCATCTTGAGCAAAATTTTTGAGAATGTAATATGAAGACATTTAAAATAATCTCATTAGTGCCAGATCGTACCGCAGAGATGGTGCTGCAGTCTATTTTGGCCAAATGAAGCTCTAGAGAGTTGCTGTCTGCGGTAAAGTTTTCTCAGTACGCCATTTTTCGTCTTATGGCATTATAATATTAATTCCAGATCATGCCACTGCTCTAGAGAGATGTCGTCTTGGATAAGGTTTCTCAGTATGTCATGTGTCGTTTTTTTAGTTCCAGATCTTACCGAAGCTTTAGAGAGCTACCGCCTCCGGATTTTTTTTAGTTCTTAGTTTTTTTGCCATTTTTTCGTCTTATTTCAGTTGGGCTTCAAATGGTGAGTTGACAATTTCGAAGGAGGGTGCGACCGACCTCTGGTCCTCAAAAGTTCCTACCTCACGCCTCCACGAGTCATATGATCACAAAAGACTGCCAGCTGAAACATGGAGACGCTGGTTGGCGTAGCCTGGGCAATGTTGTCAATCTGACAATAGCGAAGTGAGGGGGTGCGACCGGTAAATCATAGCATAATTTTTCATTATCATATCTTTCAGGTCTACCAGGTCATCAGGTATTATACAATAATTTAAAATTTAAAATTAATTTTTTTTCTCATTGTCTAAATTTTCTGGTTCATAATGGATGCGGAAGTTTGTCTACAATTGCAACAAAACAGCAGTCGGCACAGATGTAATTTTCAGTTCATATTTTAATATCCCTTGATTATATATTATCATATAGGACATTGTTTATTGATAACCATTATTAATCTTCTTTATCACCATCATTATCATTTTTATCATTACTGGTGTTTTCGGGATTTATATTTTAACATATATATATATTTTTTTAAATAATTTCTCATAATAGGTTATATATACTTTTAATTATTATGTCTTATATTTCCAATTTTCATTATGATTTAGAAGTATCTAGTGCCTTAAATAAATGAAGCTGCAACGGAATCTATGGTAGGCTTTTGCACTTATTACCTAATGTATTTTTCAATTCCAGTTTGCAAATGGACCTTTTTCCAAATCTGAGCTGTTTGCCATTCGGATAGTGTCTGACGTGTCTGTATCATAACTCACAATATCATTATATTTGATAAAATTGTTTTATTGATTTTACTTCTTAGATGATTTAAAAATTGCTTGTTGTTTTTTGTTGTTGTAATTTGTTGTTTTTTCCATTTGTCTTTAACTTCCTTACACAGGAGCAAAAATTATTTGGCCAGCAAAAATAAAAGCGTATTGCTGTTATAAAATCAACATCAAGCAGCAAATAGTGACCATGGCAACAGTAAATTAAAATGTATATATGTTATTTTTGTATAATTTAACAAACTTTTTTAGGATACCTCAAATCAAGATTTTGGGAAATTGCTGCTATCGCTGAAAACAAACAAAAACGTGCATAAGCGTGAAACCACAGAACTCTACACTTTCACACTTTACAAAATTTCTTACATTTCAGGATCCACCAAAGGGAGATCATAAATAATAGATACCGAGTGATTACAGTATTTTTCATTTACATAAATACATAAACTATTAAATAAATATTTCATGGGAATGGGCGGGACCATCAGGGCACCCGATTGAAGCACTCTGGATTGGGAGAGTGGAAATGCCAACTCCCCATTGCTAACAGTTTGTGAATAGAGGGCCGGCTCTTCTCCCCGCCCATTGGGGCATCCTCATGTTAGATAACTTGCTCTTTTGACCAATTGTCCAATCTTGTTGTTGGAAGGAGATTCTTTATATCCCTGTGGATACGTATAAGTGATGTTGCCTATCGATCCACCCAACCCATTTTTGGCCCTTCATACAATGGCATGATTAGGATAATCAGTGGTTATTAAAGCTTGATCAAGTCTAACAGCGAGAAGAGCTCACTGCTGTCGGACTTAGTTTCCGTGCTATCATACATTATACATTTGTCGTCTTTTTTCAGTTCCAGTACAGAGAACACAAATGATTGCATTTTGTATAGGGCCTATGCTCAAACCACGTAGACTTATTTTTGAGAATCTCAGATCCCTCCTCCCCCTCGTAGACTTTTTAATTTGTTTAATTTTTGTGTGGAGCGTAGACTTTAGAAACCAGCCCCCCCCCTCCCAACCCTTTATGAATAGCCCCATACTGAACAACTTTGCCGAAGACGGATACCCGCTAGAGCTTTATTTGGCATAGATAATCTAAAGAACCATCTCTGCGGTGAACTCTGAGAACACGATAATGGCAGAAGTCGACATATTACATACTGAAAAACCAAGACGAAAACTTTCACAAGCTGCAATTTACAATCAAAAACTACAGCTCCATCTCTGTTGAAAGATATGGAACTAGTATGACAACGACAAATGTCAAAATGCGAAACTTTGCCGAAGATGGCAACTCTGTAGAGATTAATTTGTCAAAGATAGACTGCAGTGCCATCTGTGCTGAGATATCTGGAAATAATATGATTACGTCGAAAGACGACAAATGTCACAATGAGAAACTTTGCCTATGATTGCAACTCGCTGGAGCTTCATTTGGCAAAGACAGACTGCAGCGCCGTCTCTGCGGCAAGATCTAGAACTAATATGATAATCTCACAAGACGACAAATAACATACTGAAAAACTTTTTCCACGACGGGCACTCTCTAGCGCTTCATTTGGCAAAGATAGACTGCAGCGCAATCTCTGCGGCAAGATCTGGAACTAATATGATAATCTCACAAGACGACAAATGATACACTGAGAAACTTTGTTCAAGACGGCAACACCCTACAACAAGTCTGGAATGTTTTGTAAGTAATTCTGTTCACACATAGAAATCAAATCCTTCCCTTTGTAGCAAATTCCCGGTTTCCAATGTTACTGAAATCAGGTTTTTCCACCACCAATACATTTTTGAGACCATAACCTTTCAAATGGGGTACAGCATTGCGTCTAGGAAAATGAAATTTCATAATTCTAGACAAGGTTGCGGCTTATCATTTTTGACATATCCATATTCATTTGCCAATAGCTCTTCTCAGAAGCTCAATTAATAATATGATGTATGATGAACTTATGGTGCTTGAGTAGACCTACAACTTTGTCTAACAGTATATAGCTCTATCTCTTATATCTGAGGAATAAGAGCGTATATTCGCAGTGATCTTCGCGATGATATTCGCGGTGAAGATCACGCGAGGATCATCGTGAAGATCACTGTGAATATACGCTCTCATGTCGAAGATATAGGAGTTAGAGCAATGTACTGCTAGACAAAGTTGTAGGTACACTCATGCACTACCAGTTCATCATACATCATATTTTGAAATCGACCCTCTGAAAGGAGATATTGGCAAATGAATGTGCCTGAGTCAAAAATGATAAGCCGCAACCCTGATTCTAGAAAGGGTTGATATCCGGGTCAATATTGACCGGGTGTCAGTTATTTTTTATACCCGAGAAAGGTTAACATTAGCAGTTAACGAAGGAAAACACAATACCACTCTAAAAAAACTGACCAAGTTTAAAGGAAAAAGATCGTGCGTTTTCGATGGTCCGGCCGAATCAATTTTATCGATTTTCCGATACATGACGCATGACTTTAGTCGATTGAGTCGATTCAGTACCGAATTGAAGTGAAAACAAACCAAAAATCAAAAGACGCATGCTTCGAGTAGTTCATTTCGTCAATTGACGCAAGTATGTGTTTAAAATCAAATGAACTGATGAACATAAAGACGAAAATGATCGACAGACAAGTCATGTTTGACAGGAAAAATATTCATCGTGACTCGATAGCAAGAACTAAAACGGAATACGTGAAAATGACCTTTCTCGATTCGAGCCGATTGCGTAGGAAGTTCATTTTCCTTTTTATGCGTCAATAATGTTGAACCCTGCTCGAAACAGATTCAGAGTTTGGTTTTTTACACCGCAATGCAATGGAACGCCGTTGCTGTGTATTTTCCGACAAAGAAGGTGTCCAAATTTTCAAAGAAGTATTTGATTTGTCAAGCAATATGTAGTTGTGGTCGGAAACTCAAAAGAATGTGTACGAGAAAAATGTCTGCAAACGCGGTTGCTATCTTTTATCAGATGTCACGACTCTCCAGTTCTGTTTTGGCATGATTTGGCCTCTTGTCACAATGCGAAATCCGTCCTGGAATGTTATAAGGTAGAAAAGGTCAAATACGTGTTAAAAACAGCCAATCCACCAAATCGTCCAGAACTTCGCCCAATAGAGAAGTACTGGGCTCTAGTTAAGCGGTTTCCTCGAAACTAAAAAGAAAGCAAATAATACCGATGACTTAAGGAGAAGATGAAGAATTGTTACTGCGGGCGTATCTAAGGATACAGTGCGGAACTTGATGGCGAGTGTACCACAGCAAGTTCGAGAATTTTATAGAAAGAAGGATTAACATCTTGATTATGTTTCTAAGGTAGATAAAACTCTATTATTGTGAAATACACAATCAGTTTTGTTGAATTATGTGTCATTTATTTTTGCTGCTATTATTTAAGTGTCCAAAATTTAACATGGACAGGCTTTAATATTTGTCTGATAAATCTTGGATTTCATATGCAACCTCTGGAAGTTCAATTTCTCTCCGATATGTCAATGGATGAATCGAATAGTTGGTTGCCGAACCGCAAAGAATATTTGTCCCACTAGGTTCTTTGGTTGAGAAGATCTGTAGGAAAAGGGGTTCGTTGTTATTCGCTTTGTCCATACCACATCAGCTTTACCAGAACATCTTATGGCCATGAATCCAAAAAAATCAACTTAACGTGGACCTATCACAAAGCTTCTAAAATTGTTGAAACAAAAATTATGTTCATGGTAAAATTTACAGAATCACAAAAATAATATTTAACATAAGAGATGGTGCGAAAAAGTCAACACAAAACACAACTGACAACATAATAAACATCAATTTACTTCAACATTAGCTTCCATTCACTGTCGAGAAAAGTCAATTTTTTCCACCATCCCCCTCCCACACCTTGCAATACCGTCGTTCGAATTTCATCCGTTCCACCCCCGCACATCGTTTAGTAGGATTGTCTCCATCGTCGTCCGCCGACAGTCGATTCCGATGACCAGCAAAGGGCCGAACCGTATGAAAGGACCAAGCCAATCAAGCGACGGCAAAATTGAGAGCTTTCCTAGCAAAAGTGATTTCGCTTCAGCTACGACGATTGAGTTTCGTTTCCTTCGGAGAAACCACATGTGCCCAGTCCCGTCGCATCGCCGCATCTCAAAGCCGAAAGCACACCTGAATCTAAGATAGAATGGATTAGGGTCGGGGGCACTCACTGCGGTACGGTTCGGTAAATGCGGGTACATTGGCTAAATTAAAGGTCAATTGAGAGCGCTTAAGAGGCGCTGGTGCTCCACGTAGAAGAGGACGATGTGATGTCGCTTTGGGCCGTTGTCGGTCGGTCGGTCGGTCGGTCCTCGTTTCCTTTAATGCCCCTCTCATCGGGAACACCTTTTTCGGTTCGTCGTGGGGCGGCCTCAATGTCGACGCAGCGGAGGTAAACGGCATGGATAGACTGTTAGTAGAGCGTAACGTAGTAGAAAAGTGTCGTATTTCGCTACTGGCACCTGGAGAGCTTTTAAATTAGCTTTCAGTTCCTGCCCCGCACCTGTCGGGCCGTGAAAACACGCCAGGTGAGTTGGGACCGACTAATGAAAATACAGCTCGGAAGACTATGTCTATTTTTTTTTGTGGCGAGCGAGAAATTGATGCCTGTTAATGGTAATGGCATTGTCTTCAAAAGGTGGATGCAAAATGTCTACCTTTTTCAAATACCAGTCCCACCAGAGGATAACTCAATAAACTTTCCTACTACCCCATCAGTTGAGTAATCTAATCAAGTGGAATATCATCACAGCACTACATGCATTTGACTGGTAGTAGCTTCCGAACACGATACATTCTTTGCAGCCCACCAGGGATGAACTTGTCTGGCCTTTTTCCTTCGTACTTTGTCCGATAACATTCCAAGTTGTTTTGTATTTTCTTCCTTTCCTACACATTTTTAAGAATCCCAATCAAAACCTCTAGAATAGCTAGAACCGACCCTGCACTTCTGCATTGTACCTTCAGCAGATTCGAACAACATAATCACAATTTCACATCGACAGTGAAGAATGAATCGAACACACGAAAACCCCCCCACACACACACAAAAAAAAACTGAAAAACGCAAACTCCAATTAGCGTTCGCTCCACCGCGCTCAACTTCCTCCCAACCGGAACCGATTTTCATTCCATCTATCTAGTCCTATCGCCAAACCAAAAGACTGGAAACTTTTCGCTTCCCACCTGCCTAATTTGTCTATCAACACGTGATCCTCCCCTCCCCTCGCGCTGTCAAAAAATAAAGTTGCAATCTAGTGAGCCGATCAGTTCTCAGACAGACGCCTAGAATCCGGGCCCCCATTGTATTTCGGACGAACCTGACAGACGGGAGTTGGGAGGAGCATGGTGTGAAGTTATTGTACTCGTGCGAACGACTGGCAAAAGTTTTCACTGGAAAACTTTTTTTTTCCTATATCTACGAATTCACAGATCGATTCCATTCTGCAGGCCCGTTCGGAATGTGTCGGACTGGAAGGCACAGCCGTGAGCGATTATGCGGATGTGAACCGTGTAGAAAGAATGTGATGATGATGATGATGATGTGATCCAGTTCAGAATGGGGCAATGTGGATCAAGAGTTGTGCATCCCGGTAGTTTGAGTCGAATTCGAGACGAAACATAAATGCCCGGTGTTGGCATTTGACGTATATTTTAGTTGTGTGTGTGTGCAATGAGGAATGGCTTGAAATGAGATGTTTGTGTTTGATAGTTTGACCAATTTGAAAGTGATTCTTGAAAGTTCGTTACAGGAGAAAAAGTTGACCCGTTTGATGTTCTTGAAAACCCTGCGATTTCTTTTAAAATTTTGAATCATTTTCTGGTTATGAACGAAAAGCACATATTAAAGGATCTGCAGAAAGTTTGGAATGTTTGTGATTTTCCAGAAAGTCCACGTTAATTTTTTTCATTTCATTTTCAGTAATATGCAGTTCTTTTTTCTCTCTGGAACATTCTGGAAGATTAATATAATTGGATTTAATAGTTTGAATGGTTTCAAATATACCATACTAACAATATAAGCCACTTCCTTTTTCAACATACACATGTCAGACGACCCGTGTAGCGCTGCCAGCAGAACCATCTGGTGATAAAAAAGGTAAACAAAATATACTTTACCCTTCAGTTTGGCTAATTCATTCTACCGTGTATCCACGGTAAAACTAATATACTCTTTTTATGAGTATTGTTTGTTCACACAGAGTAGAGTTTGATAGTCAATTTTACCACTATTGGGGATTAGGATGACGAGGGCAAAATAATGATTTTCAACAGACTAAAATGACCATTCAAAATAGTTGATTCAATACTCACGATAATGTCAGAATGGTTCCTGTAACCATGACTATAGTAAATAATGTGATATCGTAAACCGTATGTTTGACATAACTGCGCTTCTGTTAATTAATCGATATAAGCTAAGTAAAATAAGTGAACATTTACAATAATCACTTCTACTTTTGTCATACTAAGCAGTTTTTTGTCAACTTGGTTGAACAAGAAAGTTAAACAGGTTCAACTTTTGGCCAGCCAGTTAAATCTTTTGGCAACTTTTGGCAAACCAATGCAATCTCCTCACTTGCTTCCACTCAGTTGCCCGATTTAAACGTCACATTACAGTCAAGTATACGAGTTTCATGACTTAAATGTAATGGTGATTAATATAAACCCTACAGAACCATGTACATAATAGCACGACAGCGTAGTTTTGGGATGTTTATCTCAGTAAAAAATGAAAGAAACGGTAAACATCAAGTCGCAATCACAGCGACAGCTGAATTAGTTCCGTTTACATAAATCAAAAACATCATCTTGTCTGAGTTGCTTAACAATAGAAGTGACCAACATCAGGTTGACAAGTATGATTTAAATTAGGTTCCGTTTCCGATGTTGTTGTGTTAGGGCCAAGGAATCAATTTTGCTTCAAAAACCGTGAAAAACTAGCAACAAAAGAGCAGGTCGATATGTGTTTGTCCCAATCATTTTCCAACATTAAAACTTTGCGAACCTATTTGTTGCCAACTAAGATAAAAAAAAAGTATTTTTTTTCAGTGCATGAATTGAGGATCATTTTCAAATCAAAATTTTATCTAACTGAATCAATGCATCCCTACTTCGTAATATTTGAAAACCACTCTATGGTAATCAATAATAATAATTGCAACCCGTAAATCTCTTTTTGCTTCCCAACAGACGATCCATTTCCTATCCTGCTCAAGTTGCAGCAAACCATAGTTGCTTTTGTCATGACATTCGCAGATGGCAACAGTTGTTCGTAAATCGTTTCCTTAGTTAGGGCCTTAGTTTAACAATTTGCGATTCGTTTCAATGTGTCTGCCGAGTACTTTTGGAATATTACGCTAGGTAAAACGAAAGCTGAATAGCTTAGTTTGAGCGTGTGCTTTTAGTAGTTTCCACGTTTCTCACGTATGGCGCCACAAGCGCAAAAAAAAGGGTCGCATGTGAAAGAAAACCATGTGACTTATATTGTGAATATAATATGTTTGATGGTTTGACAACCTCCAACTTCTTGTACGTTTTTTGACGTGTTTTCTGTACTGGGGTATAAATTAAAAAACATTCTATTGCAACCGTCACGAATTGCGGTCAGGTTTTGAGCGTTAATATCTCAGCCGTTTCTCGTTTCTACATGTCGATTCCAAAAATGAAAACTATTGATTTTTAAAGTTAAACTATTTAAAGCAAACTCAAATAATATTTCAGAGTAAATTTACTAAAAGCACGGTGTACTCCTATCTCAGACTTCATATTTAGGTAATTAAAAGATATATAAGAGGGACACTTTAGCCGATAGTATATCAAGATCTCAGCTCGGACCACTATCCGGTGGTGGCCAAAGTTGGCTCCCCGGTCAACCTCCATCGGATCGCCGAACACAACAATCACCTTAACTTAACTAGGAACTCTTCCGGCGATGCGTCGACGACACTGACGATAACGATCTACTCCCCAAGACACCAGAAGACATCGACCGACAACTGCGTACCATCGTCAAAGCAACCTTCCCTTAGTAAACGAGATGAGTGATTCTCTGAACCATAACAGGACGACTAAAATATTTACCTGCACTTAGTAATTCAGAAAAAGCACCAAAAAATGAAAAAAGTGCCACTAAATTATTAAGGCCTGTACCAACAAATAATGTGTGATCAGCATTAAAAAATTAGGAATGAGCAATAAAAGATGAGAAAAGATCTTCGGATAATCTAAATGTGACCGGTAAATCTATCAAATAAAGCAACAGCTATTAGTATATGTGCAATTAAATATGGCAGTATTTCCGCCAAATTATGTAATTTGAGCACTAAACTATTCGCATATGTCTTTCAATTTTATTGTATTTTCCAATAAAAACAGTAAAATGAGCAATGGATAAATAAATAACCATATAAATATCCATTGCTCATTCTACTGTTTTTATGGGAAAATCCAATAAAATTGAAAGACATATGCGAATAGTTTAGTGCTCAAATTACATAATTTGGCGGAAATACTGCCATATTTAATTGCACTATACTAATAGCTGTTGCTTTATTGACAGATTTACCGGTCACGATAGATTATCCGAAGATCTTTCTCTCATCTTATTGCTCATTCCTAATTTTTAATGCTGATCACTATTATTTGTTGGCACAGGCCTTAATAATTTAGTGGCACTTTTTCATTTTTATTGCTCAAATCTCTCTTTTAATTGATGATTAATTATGCTGCCATAACAGGACTACCAAGTACATTATCGGAATCCGTAACTTGATCCTAAGACAATTTCAACGCAACGGTCTACCTCACCTTAAGACCAATTTAAACCGCCTTACAAAAATTATTCAATGCAGGATGATCCGCTCTCTCCCAGATTGAGCAAAACCCTTTTGGAATTTGACCAAAATTCTGAAAAATTAACCCAGATGAATTTCGCCACTTAGTTCTTTCGACCAGTATCCGGTCCCATCTCAACTTATCACTCCCGTTGAAAATGACACTGCCCTAGGGCAACATTTTGGGAACTAACACAACCTTGGCCAACCTATTGTGAGCCCACATGAGCCTACGATTCTGGAGGCGATTTCTAGAGTCACCGAAACACCCATAGTTGTCCCTGATGTAGTATATCGGGTGATATGGTGATAGCTGCCATCAAGTGAACCAAGCACATGAAAGCGAGTTGAAAAACTTTAGTGTTGATTTCTTCCGATACCTTGCAGCGGTTTTCAATAGATGTTGGGTGCTTGGCTGCATTCCATCTTGCTGAAAAATAGTCAAAGTATTCCCTATTCCCAAGCTTGTCAAAGATCCTACCAGCGCTAAAAGCTATCGCCTCATCAACCTTTTGTCCTCCATCTCGAAGCTGTACGAAAAGCTGAACCTCAGCTGATTACTGGAGTTCACAAATCAGAATAAATCTTCCTTCAGGAACAATTTGGGTTCAGAAAAGGCCACTCTACCATCCACCATCTGACGTGAGTAACTAACATCCTCCAACGGAACACATGAAGCTTGCCACCTCGAGGCTCAAGCAGGTGGCCAAGCATCGAAAATTCGCGAGGAGGGCCCGAAATCGCGGCACGAACGACGAGCAAAAAGAAAACGAAACACTACACTATCGAATAGCATGAGAAACGAAAAACTACAAAACGATATCTAAGTTGGATTACCACTGATGAGGTCCAAACAAAGATCGAAGCGCAGCGGAGAAAACATGGAAAATCCTGGAAGGAAATGATGAAGTAGAAGGATTTTTTCTGTTACTATCATGCTTATTCCCTGTCACAGACTTCAATATTTTATAGCAATATATTAACAGAATGAAACATTATCTTCATTTAGTAAAACTTCGTTTCGCGTTGGACTGAATACTACTTGGAAATAGTTATTGAGAATTTTGCAAATCATTAAAATGCCGCAACATATGGGTGCTATATACTTTACGCAATTCCCGGAAGCGCAAGATGGGTCAACAGGCAAACGTTCCTTCAAAGCAACCGAAGACGGTAGCTAGGCGAGCTAAGTGTTATCGGTCTAAAACTAAAGCGGCCAAAGTTAAGTTGTCATTAACTACTGACTGACTATCCTTTCGAAACATCAACACCGTTCTTAATTTAGAACCACAAAAACGAAAAGCCAAAACAGGCCCTTTTCAGGGCCACCATCAAAAACCAAAAAAGGCCACCACACTTTTGAAAGAGTATATTTTTATGATGCTTCTGATCTTAAAACTACAATAATATCAAGGGAACTCAAAAAGAACTTTGTTTTAAATAAACGGAAAAAAAGACTACTAGTCACTAACGCCGAAAGAAATCAATTGATGATATGATAAATATCGTATTGTTATAAAGGTATAGTAATTTGAAATATTGCATAGCACAATTAAAATGGCTTACACTTAGTTGTTGTCATACTTCATCATTCCGAACAACCTACACTGAAAGTTTATTTCCGTAAAATAGCTTTCTTTCGTTTCATAAACATTGATTTTGTACATAGGGCAAATGTCTCGTATACTGTATGAAATATTCATGTTGCTTTTTGTCTGGTGAAATGCTATTATTACTCCTTTTTGTATAATGCACGAAATGGATTTTGTGAAGACCAGCCAATCGCTGCTTCTCTATTATCATACTCCTTGCATGTTGGTTTTACTGCTGGGATGAGCGGGAATAATTTATTAAAGCACTGTCGAGAGTTGTAACATCATACTCATTAATCACGTATCTTCTCCCAAGTCATCATGGCCTAGTGAGATCAACCACGGATTCAGGATCAACGATTTTCAAAAATACAGGATCGAATCCTTTGTTCGAAACATTAAAAAACGCTTGACAACTCCACGTGGTTGCGCTTTTTGTTTCAATTGCATTTTGAGTCGATAAAGTAGATCTGTCTGTCATTCTTGCAACCACCGGAGAAACGTTTCTTTTTCATGTGTAACAAAATATTCGTACACGGGAAAAATTTTGTAGTAAAAACTACCATTTTACCCGACTACGCCTATCTTTAAAACTACCATTAAATTTCAGTCAAATTTACTACGTTTATGGTAAAACTGTCAACGTTTGTGGTATATTTGACAGACCTCATATTGATATCAACCGCACCATGGTTGATCTAATTGCAGGCATGGTAAAATCGAACGCATTTATAGTCAGCTGAAAATTGTTGGTGCTTGCGCTTAATTTAACCCTCGGAATGGTAGTTTCTACCGCGGTTTGTTTTTGCGTGTAGCTCTTTTTATTGTTATCGTACAATGCACGAATGTTCTTTCTGTTTCAACAAATGCTTCGTGGTTTTGACAGTTGCGCGTGTGCCATTAATTACGAAGGTGGCTTCATAAATAGTACAATTCAGTTTCGTTGCAGAAAACAATGAATAGATTTGTTAGTTGTACCTTCGATTTCGTAATATAAACTAAAATTAATTTTCAGTGTAGTGGGGCTGTACCTTGTAGTTTTTTTCAAAGTTTTCAAAACGACGTACGCACAAACAAAATGTCGCTACTATGCTCTACAGATGCTTACCAATCCGTATTGGATCTTGTTATGGCCGACTTCCATCAACCGGACCGGAATACTTCGTCGTCGAAATGAACGCTCCCTTGATCACTAGTGGAACTAAAAATGGTGAAATGCATAAGAGTGTTTTCAAACGCGACTCCTACCATGCCTAAAGAATCACAAGGGATCTACTCTAATTTGGTCTGATATTGCCTCATGTCACTATGCTAGAAACATGTTGGCGTGGTGCAAGACCAATAATGTGCTTTTTACTAAGACACGAATTGTCCAAGTTCATCAGAAATTCACCCGATTGAACTATGCACAAGCTTAACAAACAAAAATCCGATTAGAGGCCGAATTTTAGTAAATATTTTTGGAGGTGCCACTTTCGCTCAAACACCCTTTATCCAGTGCATAAGGGATCAGGGAGGTAAGAAACCGATTGCAACGCTCCTTTTCAAAACCTAATATGAAGCGTAGCACCATTGCGCATATTTTGCTTGCAAACTTTTCCAAGAATCTTCAGTAATCAGTGAATAAATATTCTGAACCACCCTCATACACACGCCAACAATAATTTTCTTTGCCTCCAACACGCCGAAAGCTACCGTCAACAAAGCACCCTGTACCCTCCTCAATACCCATGGACCTATGTTGTTAAAATTTATGGAAATCACCGCCCCACCACCAAAATGCCGGTCGCCATTTAGCGATAATCGTGATTCATGTTACATCTCTATGCTGATTTCAGTGAGCCGGTTGTTTGTCGTTACTTGCTGCACACTTCAGTTGATGACGGCGGAAAGTACCACTTCAGCGACTGCTAGCTCCCGGAGAATCAGACTGTCGCGAAACAGAACAAAAACAATAGATGACGGAAAATTAAACCAAAAAAAAAGACACGTCGGCAGCCAGTGACAGTCGGCATATCCGAATAATTGGACGACAAAACAATGACAGTTGCAAGCACATGTGACGCAGAGAACATAACGGTTGTCTTGAATATTCGCTTTTTCGAAAGCTAGCAACTCAAAAAAAAAATTGACAATGGAAACAAGTATCATAATCGTTTTTCTTTTTTTTCCCCCTAGCAACGGTTTGGTTGTCAAGAGGCGCCGGCACCTACTGGGTTCGTTTTGTTTATTGGATTATCACGGTCTTATTTTCTGATGGCATGAGAGGGGGTGCTATTTTATTCCTATTTTTACTCGCAATTCAGCCAATGTTTGCGCGATAAGTGCCGGCAACGGCGACAAAAAAAAATCCTGAATTTATCCACCTATGGTGGGATCTGGCTCTTCTTGCGAAACTAGGTCTACACGGTCACTGAAAATTTGTCCAATCTTTAAGCAATACTTCATTTGGCCATCAATGAACTCGCTATTGAGTTCTCATGTGATTTATGGTTTCGATTAATAGGTTTTGAACCAAGTCCGTAACTGGGCTGCTTGGTCCGGATTGTGTGTCCTTGCTACATTTGTATAACGCCAATTTATGGAGAAAAATTAGGTGGAATAAATTAATAACTCAAAGAATATAAGAGATAGCGTATTGATGCCTTCTGAACAGTTTCTACACACATAGATTTTTTACAGAAGTCTGTAAAGTTTTACCGAATTCTCAACAGCTGAACGTTCGGTAATCCGATTTTACGGATTTCGGTGAAATTTGACAGATATCTGTAAAAAATTTACCGAATTTAGGTAAAATTTCGGTTTTACAGATTTCTGTAAAATAATCTAGGTGTGTAAATAATTAGCTTATGCATGTTGTTTGTAAAAATGTCCTTTATGCCTAATTTTATCAATAAAGTAATCCACTTTCAAACTTTTTCCTTGTGATAAATAGAAATACTAAATGTTCTACAAAGTTATCAAATATAAGAAGTATTAAAACTTTGTCCAGGAAATGTTTTATCAATCTCTTCTATTGTTTTCACCATTAGTTTTGTTGTTCCTAATTACATTATAAAGATTACATTTTAAAAGGTGCAAATGAAGCCGATAGTGACCGGGATTCCCAAAATCTGTATCATTTGGACTAGGTTTAGGGACGTTATTTGTAGTGACGAAAGATTCGCCGACAGATTCCTCTCCGGAACTTGTTTCTCAATGCAATTCGGCATGAGTTGACGGCGAACTGTAGGTTGGTACATGTAGGTATAAAATAGATCCTACTGAAATCCTTAGCCTCTTGTCCAGTAGCTCCTATCCCTACCTTCCTGTGGTGCCGGCTGGGGTATTAGTAACCATTGGAAAGAGTGGGTAATCAACCCCGATGGGACTTTGGACATATGCTGACAGGGAAGGGGGGCTGCAGTCTATCTGAGTGTCTCCATTTCAGGGGCGGCTCAGAACAGCGTCAGTTCTCCATATTAGGAGCGGCTGATCATCGTCCTCGTGCTAGCGTGAGACTATAAACAGTGCTGTGCACGATGGTCCTCCGGCGAGACAGGGGGTTGGTGAAGGCCCAACAAGCCGGCCTTTAAAATATCAAACTTACAAATAATACATAAGTTAATACGGACCGGAACAATAGCCAAAGATTTAGGCGACGAAATAAGGACTACGTTTGGAAACTCGGAACTTATAACTGCAAATCGCTCTGCTTCCCTGGCTACGATAGGATAATCTACGGCGAACTTCAACCACGTAACTTCGAGGTCGTAGCACTGTAGGAGGTTTGCTGGACAGGACAGAAGGTATGGAAAAGCGGATATCGAGTGGCTACTTTTTACCAGAGCTGTGGTACCAAATACGAGCTGGGCACCGCGTCAACGCGTGATTGGATGGTTTCTGATCAATGCGAGAATGTGCAAGCTGAGGATCAGGGGTCGATTGTTCAACTACAGCATCATAAACGTACATTGCCCACACGAAGGAAGACTCGATGAGAAAAACGAAGCGTTCTACGAGCAGCTAGAACAAGTGTATGATAGCTGCCCGCAGCGGGACGTGAAAGTCGTCATTGGCGACATTAACGCTCGGGTAGGATGAGAGGCAATGTACAGACCGGTAATAGAGCCTAACAGCCTGCATACTGTATCGTACAATAACTGCCAACGATGCGTGGACTATGCGGCCTCCCGTGGTTTAGTAGTCCGAAATTCTTCTTCGATATCATCAACGTTCGCACTTACGCTAGCGCTAGACTCGGACCACTACCTAGTTGCAGTATGTATGTACGGACGCCACAACCTAACATTGAGCTACTACAGGAAACCGGGGTGCCCAGGAATACGCGCAACAGCTAAAGGGTCTACTCGATAAAAATGGCACACACATATATACTCATCAAAATTAAACTGATTATCGGATTTTCTTGAAATTTTCAGGGAATGAAGAACTACTAATGAGTTTTGATTTACAACATTTGTTTTATTCAACTTCGTCTCCCATCCCGAATGCCCGCACCTTCTTTTTCGCTCCACCCATCAAATTTTGTACAACCGATTTTCCCAGTGTTTTTGTTGTTTTTACCCAAATTTTCTTCAATTCTAGCTCTGTTTTTATAGTTTTGGGATGTTTGCGAAGTTCCGTTTTCATAATTGCCCAGACTTTTTCAATTGAACGAAGTTCCGGTGAATTTGGTGGGTTCATATCCTTTGGCACAAAATTGACTCCGTTGGCTCGGTACCACTCCAATACGTTTCGATCGTAGTGGCAGGATGATAGATCAGGCCAAAACAGAGTTGATCCTTTGTGCTTCTTAATGAATGGCAAGAGACGCTTCTTAAGGCACTCTTCCGTGTAAATCGCACCGGTTATTGTTCCGGAAGTGATGAAGGCAGCACTTATTTCACCACATCCGCAAATCGCCTGCCAGATTAGAAACTTCTTTGCAAATTTCGACAGTTTCTTCTTTCGAACATCCTCCGGAACATCGAACTTCGACTTGGCAACGAAATATTCTTGCCCAGGAAGTTGACGGAAGTCGGCCTTGACGTATGTTTCGTCATCCATCACGATGCAACCGGATTTGGTGAGCAGTTTCGTGTAAAGTTTCCGGGCGCGGGTTTTCGCAGTGATGTTTTGTTTTTCATTCCGGTTTGGGGCTTTTTGCACTTTGTAAACATACAACCCAGCACGCTTCATGGTTTTCTGCACAAAACCGACTGACACCTTAGACTTTTTAGCGACATCTCGAATTGACATGTTTGGACGGTTCTTGAATTGTTGTACGACTTTCCTGGCCATTTTACTGTCCATTGGACCACTTTTATGACCACTCCCTTCCTTCCTTTGGACACTCAGACGCTTCTTGAAGGTTCTTATTACACGAGACACAGTTGTATTTGCAATTCCAAGCCTTTTAGCAATCTACCGGTGGGACGCCCCTGGATTTTGATTGTGAGTGCACAAAATTTTCTCACGGACAATTTCTTGTTTCGACGACATGACTGGAACTACTGAATGTATAACTATGAAACTTGGCAGATGTAAATAATACACTATGGATAAGATCTACTCAAATTTCTAGGTTTTTTCCTCATACGATTCAAAAGTTACAGAAGATTTTCTGTGTGCTATTTTTATCGAATACACCCTTTATACCCAAAATAGCTCCGTTTCTTATTTCGTAGTAAGAAAAAATAGAACATAAATTTAGATTCAAATGTCTAATAATCCCGTTGCACTAAATAGTCGAATCAATATTTTATCATAAAATAGCTATAATCTAATCTCAATCTTTTCACATTCACAATTGACGAGAAAAGAGGTGCTCTGGGGCTGTTGACAACACAGTAAGGCCGTTACAAATTATTTTAAAACAAGAGAGAAGACAGTGATTAATCAAAAGTAACTCTGAGCAATTCTGAGTATATATATATATTTTTTTTAAATAATGTAATGATTAACACGGGGAAGAACTAGCCTTGAGCTGCAAAAAGTGTAAAAATTCCCTGAATGAAAAAACTGATAAACAACGAAATTATTCAACTTTTTGTATTTTGTTTCAAAAAATGTCTGAAATCCGTATTACCTTCAATAGCAAACAATATAAAAAAAAGGTTTTAATCGATTAAAAATGAAAACTTTGTGCGGATGTCAAAAAAAGTAACTAACTATCAATTTCATCATTTACCCATAACATTTATTTAATTTTTGTCCCCTAATTTTTGTGAAATTTTTGATTATCCGTGAACTCGACCATCCGAGGGTGAAACATCTCGGGAGATTTGTACAGGGATTATAATTATTACATATGTTTAAGAGCACACTGAAAGTTAATTTTAGTTTATATTACAAAATCGAAAGTAATACTCACTAATCCATTCGTTGTTTTCAGCAACGAAACTGATTTGTTCTTTTTATGAAGATACATTCGTAATTAATTGCACGCGCAACTGTCAAAAGCACGAAGCTTTTGTTGACACAGAAAGAACATTCGTACATTGTACGGAAACAATGCAAAGAGTTACGAATATTTTGTCACAAATTAAAAAGAAACGTCTCTCTGGTGGTTGCATGAAGGACTGACAGATCTACTTTATCGACTCAAAATGTAATTGGCAAAAAAGCGCAACCACGTAAAATTGCCCAGCGTTTTTTTTTTAATGTTTCAGACATGGGGTTTGAACCTGAATGTTTGGAAAGTGCTGATTCTAAATCCATGGTTGATCTCACTAGGCCATGCTGACTCTTGATTAATGAACATGAAGTTAAAGCTCACGACAGCGCTTCGATTTTAATTTTGGGATAGATAAATTATTTCCGCCCATACCAGCAACAACACCATCATACATGAGTACGGTATAAAAGAGAAACAGCGATTGGCTGGTCATCACGAAGTTCATTTCGTTCATTTTACAAAAAGGTGTAATGATAGCATTTCACCAGATAAAAAGCATTATGAATGTTTCATACAATATACGAGACATTTGTTCAATGTACAAAATCCATGTTTACGAAACGCGTGAAAGCTATTTAACGAAAATAAATTTTCAGTGCAATCACTATGAGCTGAAAACAAAAATTTCGATGTGATTATCCGGGATGTTATCTTTTATAAACCCAGAGAAAAGAGTCCAATCTGTAGATTAATCAACCATGAACTGGATAGTTTGTGGCAGTGTATGATTGCATGGAGCGATATTTTATGGGAAAATACTTCATTCCTAACCATCATGCTTTACCACTTATAACACCTGTGTTTGTAGGTTTATGTTGGTATTCCTTAGGATATGATCAATATCCATTGTGACACTAATGACCCGTGTAGGCTGTTCAATTTGATTGAACGTTACTTCAAATCTACTCAAGTAAATTAAAAGCGCCTGAAAAAAAAAATCTTGAACATGCTCTGCTTCTGCAGCCTCGTTGCTTCCAGGAGGTTGATTTTTTGTTTAATTGCTCCTTCAAAACTCTCAAATGTTTTGTTTTCCGCCTTCATCTGGTTCCAGATTTCATTTGCCTTCAGCTGGGCCTTGGCGGCAGATAATCCGGGGTTGGCATTTTTAAATGCCTGGCACCACTTGATGTGTAAATCGCCTTTCTTAGACATTGCAAATTAACACTTTTTCTCAACTGAAACTTCAACTTTTCAATTGAATTCTTTTTCGTGGACCGATACGCAAGCGGATTGAGTTTGAATTCGAACTACGCGGTAGGTGCTGATTTGTTTTGACGTTTGCGTGGTTTGCACGGTATCATCAAATTACTCATTTACAAGTTTAAAATAACCCATTTGTAAGTTTATTTAATTAAATAAATTGTAACATTTAAATTTTTATACATATTCTTATCTTACGTAAGATTTTGACAAACCCCCCCTCGCTCCCTCATAAGCAAATGTAAGAAAACTTGGAACCACCCCTCCCCCCCTTTTCCCTTACATAATTTGTGGATGGCCCCTATGACAATTTTCTCTTGATACGACATTTTGCGAATGTCGGATTTTCAAGCAACCGCAATACTCTTCTTCGTAAGCAGGCGGCCTTCAACGCTTGTATTTATGTGTTTGAATATGTTTTTGTTTCAATTTGGCTTGATCCGTCGCTGGAAATTTGTTTATTCTCCCCGGTGCGCGTGCTTGTGTTTGTTTGCGACTACGAAGTGATTTTCATAATTTGCACACGATAATTGATGACATGCGTGATTGCCGCGATCGGGCGTGTTCCACTGTAGGGCTGGGACTGAATCTGAGGGGATATCAAATTCTTAAGGATGTTCAAATGACAGCACCATTACGAGTTTGAATACCATTAGGCAACATCAACAATATGATTATTGCCGAAGAGAAATAGAAACACCAGCATTGCAGCACTCTGCCATTGGGAGAGGTTGACCCGCTCAAGCCGAAAGCTAACAAACATCTTCTTCCATCATGTGGCTGGCTAGAACCATGCAGTCGTTCAGATTTGCTGGGACAAACCCGAGGACAGATAAAAAGCAATTTATCTTGTTTGGGCTCCCTGTCATTACCCCCCATCCGGTACCAGTCCCCGTATTATCCACCGGCCGAATTTATTCGTACATTTATATTTACGAGATGGACGTCATCCCCTCAGTCGTCGGAGTTGCAACCAGTATTTATTTTGTATTTGTCTCTTCTAATCATCGCTGGAGAACCGGTTCGGACTGTCTATCTCTATTTACGTCCCCCACCTTTTCGATTTGAGAAATGTTCCCAATGCAATTCCAACAGGATTCTTAGCTTCAGCCTTGCCTTTCGGAAAATGTTCCAAACATTCGACGAGCATCACGCAGCCTGTTTGTCGGAAGGACTGGACAAGGGGATCCCCGGACAGTTGTTGATCTAAAATATTTAGTTGAGGTGAAACGAAATAAATTACGAAGGCATTGAGCCGGGCTACCGTTGCCATCTCATCTGGTGTTTCCGGGCTTTGCTGGGCGGTCCTGGACGTACGAAGTCCGGCGGGTTCGACGGGGATGAAGAGTGTTTGAATAATTGCTTTCAACTGGAGGTGCGGTGTCGGAGGATTTATTGGAACGAATGTCTGTGTTGGTGAAAAGATTTCTGTCATTTATATCGAGTAGGTCATGATGGCTAGGTAAATATGTGGTTGATGAATGGTCCGGTTGATTGTTTTGGGAGTGATACAATGATTACTATCAGAGAAAGAGATGGAGACAGAGGGAGGGAGGAATAAGACAGCTGGCTTCGATTGCAATCGCCCAAATGGAAGTAAAACCGGGATCCTTGATTGAATTGGAATTGAAAATTTGGACTGCGAAGAATACTTTTAGTGTTTGTTCCGGCATGTGACTGTCAAAGAAACCTCCTTTAAATGGATGATTTCGGTAGGCTGAAACATTTGAAAAAAGCTAAGATCATTTTCATTGAAGCCATTCGTTTGATTATAACCGCGATGATAACTGAGCACTTGTCGACATGTTGAGCCAACATCAACTTGACATTGGATCGTCATCGACAAAAGAGTAACCTCAGATTTTCATCTAAAGCCTGTTCCTACTCGATGTGAAGCAAGATCTTTGAACTACCGCCGACTTGATTTCAATTCAATAACTGAATATCTGTCCAATATGGACTGGACAGAACTGCTCAATATACAGGATGTTAACGATATGACAGAGCGCTGCTGTGATATCTTGTGCAGATGGCTCAATGAAAACCTTCCTAAAATACGGTCACCGGTTAAGCCACCCATGGAGCAACCCAGAACTGAGTAGGCTGAAACGTGAGCGAAATGCTAAACAGAGGTTACTTCGGAAGCAACGTTCTTTCACTAGTCTATAGGTTTTGAAACGTGCAAGTGACGCATACCGCCTAGTGAATGGTAGTCTGTATAAATTACATGTTATGTGTGTACAATTTGGCTTGCATAGAGATCCAACAAGTTTCTGGAGTTTTGTGAATTCTAAGAGGAAATGCTCTTCCATCCCGTCAAATATATTTCTAGACGAAATAGACTCATATTCAGCTTAGGGCTTGCTACATTTAGAATTGGAACAAACTTTTGCTCATATTGTGGCGCTCCTGGTAGACGGATTTGGAAGTTCTTGGCGCCCACGTGTTGGGAATTTTGTCAGCTTCACGTATGTATTTTTGACATTCCGCAAATCGACTGTACTTTGTAAACAATCAACATGGAAGCCGAAAGAAGGGAAAAAATGGTGCACAGTTATTTGGAAAATCCATTGTGGTCTGCATCTAGGCTAGCTAAACAGCTGAAATTGCCCAGAAATACCGTATGGCGCGTTATCAAACGGTATAAGGAAACATTGACGACGATTCGGAAGCCTCAAGTCAATCGTCGGAGTGGAACTGTCGACCGGAAACTGCGTGGTAAGATTTTGAAGACGATTAAGAGGAATCCCAATCTGTCGGACCGTGATTTGGCCAGAAAATTCGGTGCTGCCCATAGTACCGTGAGGAGAACTCGACTCCGGGAAGGAATCAAGTCGTATCGAGCTAGCAAACAGCCAAATAGGACCATAAAACAGATAGTGTGGCCAAAATCCGTGCTCAGAAGCTATACGACCAGGTGCTGACCAAGTTCGACGGGTGTCTTCTGATGGACGATGAAACCTATGTCAAGGCTGACTTCGGGCAAATCCCAGGTCAAAAATTTTACTTGGCAACGGCTCGGGGGGATGTTCCAGCCAAATTTAAATTTGTTTTTGCCGACAAATTTGCACGAAAATTCATGATTTGGCAGGGCATTTGCAGCTGTGGCAAAAAAACGAAAGTTTTCGTTACAAATAAGACAATGACGTCGGAACTATACCAAAAAGAGTGTCTCCAAAAACGAATTTTGCCGTTCATTCGATCCCACGACCATCCCGTAATGTTTTGTCGAGATTTGGCAAGCTGTCATTGCAGCAAAGTCGTTCAAGAATGGTATGCAGAGAAAGGGGTCCAGGTTGTTCCGATAAACCTTAACCCACCCAACTGCCCCCAGTTCCACCCTATTGAGAAATACTGGGAAATCATGAAGAGAAGACTCAAGGCAAAGGGAAAGACGGCCAAAGACATCAATCAGATGAAGACCTGGTAGAATAAGATAGCTAAAACGATGGACGAAGAAGGTGTGCGCCGCCTAATGAGCCGTGTTACAGGAAAAATTCGAGAATTCCTTCGAAACCGTGACGAATAATTTTATCCGTATTTTTTCTTAAAAGTATGAAGAAAACGCTACATTTGTATAAAAAAAGATCTTGAATTCAATAATAAATAACTGATATACAGGCAATTTTTTATTTCCAATTCTATCTGAAGCAAGCTTTAAGAATCATGCGAACTGTTTGCCAAAAATTCCACGTCTGTGTTCTCCGCTGGCCTCAAATCTGAACAAGAAGCTGAAGTGGCAACTTTTAATATACCTGCTGATGTTTTTGACCTGTACACCGTTTCCATAACTTCGTACATGACCATTGCTGATTCTAGGAAACTGAAAAGCTCGTATTCGCTCGGGCCTGATGGTGTACCAGCTGTTATCTTTTGTCACTGTGCTGCTTCCTTAGCGACTCCTCTTGGCCACATCTTCAACAAATCGTTTGGACAGCAGAAGTTCCCCTCTGTGTGAGAGGAATGGATGCTATCCATTATGCCGGGGTCGCCTCATGACAGCATGTCACTTGCGCTGAGTTAAGATCCTGATATTTTGCATGATCAACAAGGTAGTTTACGAAGTCTCTATCGTACTTATGAGCTAGTAAAGCTCAATAGGACATCATTTCACAATTTAAAAAAAAACTTCCGAATATCTTCTGCAGTCCAAACAATTCTTGAGTTTAGATCATGATAATTTGCATGATCGAAAAGGCAATTTACGAGGTTCATCGTACTTCTGAATTGGTAAAGCTCTATGAATTTTCATTGTATTAAATTCATATTATAGTGCTCTCAGAATATCGACGGCACTTCAAACTTTTTTCGAGTTTTGATCCTGATAAATAGCATGATCAACAAAGCAATTTACGAGGTTTCCATCATACCTATAAGTTAGTAAAGCCTAATTCTTTTATTTTCAGAATATCTACTTCACTCCAAACTATTCTTGAGTTTAGATCAAGATGTTTCGCATGATCAACAAGTCGATTTTTACTACAAATCTTTATGAGGTTCTTATACCGCCTTGTTGACCATGCGGAACATTAGGATAATTTGGAGTGTTCTAGACATACTGTAACATGTCTATCAGATTGTAATGATGTCCCTTGGAGTTATTTCAACCCATAAGTACGGTTGTGTACTTGTCAACAAATCCCGCATAGAAACCATGTTTCTTTCATAAACCATACCAGTGGCATCACAGCATCGATCTGCTAAGATGGCAAATGCAATGCACGCCAAAGCAGATAGTTTACGATTTGTGCCACTTCCACCGATCCACCGTCAAGCGCTGGTTAAATGTTTGCAAATACAAAACACGGTACATTCCGGTAGTTTTAACGGGTGTTCAATATAAATTGAGTGTGACTTCAATACCTTTCTGTAATTAAAGCAAAGGGCGTGAGTTTTTTTTCTCTCCAAGAGAATTGCTCTCTGGACTCCCTAAAAATGGGTTGGCATGTTTCTTTTCGCTCGGGTTCTGTCAGTTCAATCGAAGATGGCGTCGAAACAGAAAGCATTCCGCGAGCGGGTTGTACGAATTTACGAAACCAAGACCCGTGCCCGTGAGTACAGTTTACCGGATCCTAGCATCCCTAAGCGTGGAGCGAAAAGCCGGTAGCGGCCGTCCGGCGAAGATAATGACAAAGAAGAAGGAAGCGTTGAAAAAGCTGTTCAACAAAAAAGACGGCTCCGATACCTTGATTCACCGAACCCTCAAGATGGAGGACATCATCTGTCGGAAGAAAACTCAGTCCTCCGACCACACGGACGAGCAGATAGCGATCGTGCAATCGCAGTGCCGGTGGATGATGAAGAACTACCGCGAGACGTCGTTCATGCTGAACGACGAAAGTTACTTTCCGCTCTCGAAGACCAACATTCCAAGAAATGACAGCTACTATTCCAGCGACAAGTCGCCCACACCAGTTTAAGCTTGAATTTAAAAAAAAAACAGTTATTCTGTACATCGCCATATCGGACAGAGGGATTTTTAAAGCCGTGGTTCAAGCCGAGCGGTCTGGCCATCAATCAACAAGTGTACCAGGAGGAGTGTCTTGAAAAAAATCTTCGAGCACTTCGAGCGAAAAGTCGAGCACTCGACACTGAAGAAGTCTGTAAGTAGCAGACGAAATAGGCCTATCTGTCAAAAAATAAGCTCATAGTAGAATTAAAAGGAATTTGCTCGCGTTGACTAGCGAAAATTTGAAAAAGTGTTTCAAGTTTTAATTTTTAATTTTTAAAAAGTGATCAAATGAAGTGTAAATTTTAAATTCTCCTGGTTTCCCAATCACAATCGTTCTACTAATACGCTTAAAAAAGTTTTTAAAAAAGTGTTTAAAAAAAGTGAAAGTAAAATTCTTCTGCCGTTCTTAAAGGAGCATCATGCGGATGGGAAGTACGTCTTCTGGCCGGACTTCCCATTACGCCAAGAAGACGCTGGAGTATCTTGTGCAGAAAAAGCCACCGTACATGCCGAAAGAAAGGAACCCGACCAACCTGTCCCACTGCCATCCCATAGAGGATTTTTCGGCTCCCTCAGTTCCCTAGTATTCAAAAATAATTGGCATGTCAATGATACGAAGCAGTTGACCACGAGGATCCGCGGAATTGTATCCGAAAGATGGACGTCAGTGCCGTCCAGCGCTCTTGTGAGAGCATCGCGGCTAAGTTGTGTCATACGGCTGACCAAAGCTCCTTCTGCAATATTCATTGACGTTTATTTTGAAGAATAAACATTATGTTTTAAATAAAAAATACAGCATTCGTTGAAAATTTTTGTTTTTTTGTTTTTTTTATATATGATTGAAAAAATTCTCATTTTTTATTGCACACCCGTTAGTTTCCTGGCAAGATCGCGTACCGATAAATTCGGATTTTGTTGCCGTTCGTACAAAATGCGTTTGCGCACATCCACTTAATTCGACGCCATTTTACTGAATCTGACAAGAATGTTAACATGTTGTACCACGAAATAAAGTTGAGAGTTTCAACTGTCATATAAGTGAAACGTGAAATTATTCAATATCTGCACTGAAAGGAAAGTGTCCGAGATTTAACGTGGACTGGCTAACAAACAAGTGTACCGCGAAGCCATTACATGGCACACGGTGGAGAAATGGTATATTGCCCTGTTGATCATGTTGATAATCAAGATCTGAATCAAAGCATAGTTCTGAGTACTGTAGGTATTCTAGAAATACTGTAACAGGTCTATTAATGTTTGAAGTTGTTGAAGAATTGGTTTACCTTGGAACACTTGTGACGTGTGACAACGATGTATCCCTTGAAGTGAAAAGACGTATTTCGATGAAATTCGCGCTGTATGAAATTCTAATACTTCCAGAGGCTTTCTACGGGCACGAAGTGTGGGCCTATAAAAAGGAGACCAGAAATCTCTCGGTGTTTTTGAGCTTAAAATGCTGCGGACAATACTCGGCGCGAAATAAGCTAACTGTGTTTGTCAGGGGCATGCATCACGAGTTATGTCGAGTTTAGAAACAAGCGTTACTTATTAAGCGTAAAACGGCAGACTTCATTGCGTGGGTCACTTAGTCCGATTGCCGGAAGAAAGAGTTACTAAAATAATATTCAGCAGGGAACACTGCCAAGGTCGACGACTTCGTGGAAGACCATGCATACTCTGGCAACCTGCAGTGGAGGAGGACCTGGGAACCCTAAACTTTCAGGGCAGCTGGAGAAGTATTGCCGAAGACCGACGGAGATGTTGCTCTTCAACACGCCTGACTTTGGAGTGAAACTACGCTATAGCCAACCAATATCGTATGATAGTATTTCTCATTTTATAAGAAACCAAAAGCTTGGCATCGGACATCTATTTCCAGCCTTTGTTAGCCATTCCAAATCTTGAAATTTATTTATATTGAAGGGTATTTGGCAGATTTTCTCACTCTTTAGCAGCCGCCATCTTGGGTTCCAAAATGACATCAGGCATAGATTTTTCACCTTTAAGCGCCATTCAGAATCCTAAAGTTTCGATTTCGTAGGGTGTGGAAGCAAGCTTTTCTATAACCGTAAGCTTCCATCTTGGATTCCAAAATTTGTGTCAGACATCGACTTATGGTTTGCAGGTGCCCATCTGCACAACTTTGTGCAAGACGACGTCTGCCTAGATGGCCAGGATCTCGAGATACAGCTTGTACAAGATATTCAAATGTACAATAGCGCCAACTCTGGACTGCTATTCACCAACTTGAAGACCTTAACCTACTGAACAACTTTGCTGAAGACAGTTACTGGCCAGAAACTCTAGATATTCGAGGTTGGAATCATTTAATACAAACATTTTGAATGCCAGCTAGCGCCACATACTGAGTCAACGGTGGCGTACCGAATGCTGTTCACTACTGAGAGCTTTGGGTGCATCTTAACTGTCACAAGGCAGTAGTGGTCCTTATCGGTGTTAGTATCTCGATAGGTTCTGACGTCGGTTATGTCTGCGAAATGCCAACCATCTATCAAAAATTTATTTAATTCAAAACGAGGTCAATTTGCGACTCCGTTGCGTTTGGTGATATCTAAGTGTACTAAAAAAGGTATAACATACGGTCCTGTTTTTCTTATTGGAGGCGGCGAAGTCGATAAGTCGAAAGCTAATCGTCTTTTTATTATATGTTTTTGAAACTACAAAACAACAGGGAGCAAAAATCTACCCAAAATCCCATTAATTTGGACGGCACAGGTAGGAGTCCTAAAAAATAGCATATCTTATGGGAAAACATGCAGGAAATCGAATGGTGTTGATCTCATACTGTGGATTGAACACAGTATGTGTCCCATTTTGCCCATTGCTCCCCGTATTTTGGTTGAAAACTAGAATAAAGCTCGATTAAAAGCAAATCTGGACGCACGGTTTAATACACCACCGCGTCCGGACGAAAATTTTACCTGTCAACTGATCGTGGGGATGTCCCATACATTTGTTTTTGCTCGCCATGTAATGATTTGGCAAGAAATCAGCAGTTGTGGCCTTAAAAACAAGGGTTTCATCACATCTCACACATTCAAGAGTGTCTGAAAAAGCGGATTTTACCCTTCATTTGGCAACACAAGATCTAAGTTATGTTTTGGCCAAATCTAGCCAGCTTCCACTACTCTAAGGAGGTACTAGAATGGTATGCTGCAAACAATATTCATTTCGTCGCCAAAGAGATTAATCCTCCGAATCGCACTGAGTTCAGACCGATCGAAAAATGTTGGGCAATTGTCAAGCGAGGACTTCAAGGATGCGGTAAGTGGCATGATGGCATCGATCACAAGTAAAGTGAGACAGTTCGTTCGAAACGGTGATATGTAATTGTTGTATATCGTTTGAAAGTTGATTAAATACTCTTTTGTTTGACGTTTCAATCAACCGAATATGTTGTTTAATTCTTCAGTTATGATCACTTGAATGCGTTCAAATTTACTTTGAATCGGGCTTTAATTACCCAAAAACTAAGCATGGTTTTACTATATTGAACCCAAGTGCACTGTAAATTTGTAAAAAAAGCTGGAGAACTAAATGGAAAAAAAATTATATTGATTGGATGCCAGTCGTCCGACCTAATTTCTCATGCATAAACTCATATACTCATGTCAAAATGACCATAATTTGTCATAATTTGATAAACTCATATAGTATGCGCTTTTGAAGCTCGGCGCCACTTGCACTTTATTTATGTTAAAATGTTTGGTAAACCGAATGGTGATGTTCTCGTTCAGGGTTGACCTCAATAAACTGCCCATTTTACCAAATTTTTCTATCATACTTGAAAAAACTCACCTAAAATGCTGTTCTGAAGATTGGCACCAGCAATATCACTCTTACTTGCGCTGTACTTTATTTGTATGAGGGGAGAATCGGGTAAAATGGACAATTTATTGAGGTCAATTCTTAACGAGATCATTACCTCTCGATTTTTTCGATATTTTTTTTCACAAGGAAGTGTAGGTGGAAGTGATATCTTTTCATACATTTATTGCAAGTGAGAATACTAGTACTGTTAAGAAATCGGGTAAAATGGACCACTTTCTGGCATCCGATCAAAGTAAATGTTGTGCCAATTTTGGTATGGCAAGGTTTTTATAGACCACGATATAAACTTTAAGAATGCTTTAAGGGGAGATATACAGTTAGAATGACTAAAAAAATCATTTTTTTGCATAAAAAGTTAGTAAATCTCCCGTAGAATTCGCTGAAACCCTTTTTTTGAAATTAGAACTCCAAGTGTTTCTTTTTATCGTTTTTTGAAATCGCCTTTTTCGCGCGCAGCAGGTATAAAGAGACACTTTTTCGATAATCAAAACTTTCAGTGCGTTTTTCTCAAAACAGCATTTTCGGAGTTTAGCCGGTGATAACTCGGAGCCGGTGATAACTCGAAAACTAATTATTCGATTAAGCTGAAACTTAAAGGATTTCTTTTTTATAGTATTACCTTCTATATGAGTTAAAAATTATTGTAACATTTTATTATTAAATATGGAAAAAATTTAATAAAATGGCGGAAAAAATTTGAATTTTTTCAAAAATGGTAAGCCAAAATTGCAATATTTTTTTTAACTTTTTTTCAATTTATCTAATAATTGTAAATATTATTACTATATATTTTTTTGGGTTAGCATATTTTAGATCATAACTGCGACAAGGAGAGCCGGCACAAGCAAAATACAAGGACTTTTTCAACGCACTCTAACCTTCCAAACACAATGATAACGGAAACGGAACGGAAAACGGCAATTTTGACAGTTGCTGCAAATGACTTCGATATGTCCAATTAGAATCGGCTTGGATCAAGCCTGTTTTCTTTCCGACAAGCAGGCATACTCAGATCGGGCTTTGCCGTTTTCCGTTTCCGTTATCATTGTGTTTAGGCCATAACGGCCGCCATTTTGTTGAAATAAATTTGAAAAAAGCATTTTTGTATCCTACATGGGTATACCTATAATTGTAAAAAAGTTTCAATGGATATGAGTAAAAACACCTTGACATTTTTTTTTTCAAAAATGAGTTTTTTTTCTTAGAAATTAGAAGAAAAATTAGTATTTTCCATTTAATTCCAACTACCTTTGCTTATCTTCGACAGATACGCATATTTCGTGTACAATGTATAGACTTCTTCAGTGTCTCGTACTAATAACTCGACTTTACTAATTGTATGGCAACTTTGAAATTGACCATAAACTTCTCCATAAACGCTGCTGGTGAAGCGTTTCTAAATTGACCGATCGTCCGTGGCCACCAAATTGAAAGCAATGCAATCGGTGGACTTGGTAAACGACCACACAATGCTGTACAAAACTCGACTACAGCTTGTAACGCTTTCATTTCAGTCATTTCAGACGATTATGCCATCCCTGCAGTGGCATCAGCGCTTACTTGAACTGATTCGAGCACATTTCTTACAGGGAAAAGATTTCCGTTGCATTTCACCCCGGTGAACATTTCCCTTCAGATAACTCATGCATTTCAAAACGCAGTGCACTGCCACCTGCCAAGAAGGAACATTTCACACCATTTCCGCAAGCGCCGCTTGCCTTTCTCCACGCCGCACCACGACCTGTCAGAACACCGAATTACACCGACCGGGAATCCCGTGAAAACTCGGCACTTTTCACAAGATAGAAAAATTAAACCGGAAATTACCTCCATTTCCATCATCGTACAGAAATCCCTCGAATAGCAGGATTATCTCGAATCGAACCAACCGAGCTTGTTTGGTTGGATGAACTTCCAGCACTATCGCCGCAGCATCCAGCAAAAATTTGATCCTTATGCTCGTTCTCAACCCCTCCCCCATCTTGCCGCTGCACCAGCACCGACAGGAAATAGTTGGCAACCCTAATCATCATCGTTTTTTATTGAACCTGCATCGATATTTATGACGACGACGACGCCAACGGATGGAAGAAGATGAATTCGAATGTCAGACCTTCCCCGCCGCCGCCGCCGCCCAACCAAAGCAGGCCAAGCCAGGTGTGTCTTGGGATAAAGCAAGGTGAGCGAAAACTCATCTCCTGTTCGTAGCAGGCCGTGCCTTCCATTGCCGGTTATGCGCTGATCCGAGACTCCGGTGCTTAGCTGCGCCCTTTGCAAGATGTTCGATTTTAAATTAGCAAATTGATAAACGCTTCGTCGGGCCAAGGAGGGGGGTTTGCGCGATCGGGTGCGGAGAGATGAATCTTCCGAGAAAGGGAATAATTTTGCTAAAAGCTTGGAAATGATAATGTATCCGGAGAAGGAACACAGAGCTTGTTGAGCAGTTGGGAAAATGCGCCCATTTCTTCGGAGCATCAGGCATTCAATTCGGAATAATTTTTGAAAGGTTGCTTTCGAACTCGGTGGGTTTGATACCTCCAGGAAAATCGCGGTCGCTTTGATGTCGCATCGCGACACTGAACTGGTGGCAAAAAGGTTTTCATGAAATTTTGAATTCGTTCGGCAGAGGAATATTTGAGGATTGTTAAATTCAAAGTGATTCGTTAATATAAGCTGTTTTTTAATTTGAACCTCAGATTGAGAAGGCTATCATCATATATAGTTTATTACAGCATGATCTAGGGTTTGTGGGAGGAGATTTATTCTGACAGTGAAATTATAGTCCGTTGTATCAAATTTATTGTGTTTGATTTGATGACAGATATTTTCTTTTGTTTCTAGCTTGGCCGTAACAATAAAAGGGTGTAACGATCAAAATTTGGTTAAACTAAATTAAGTGTTCAATGATAAAGTTTTATTGATTTGCTTTACAAAAATTGCATTAATTTTAATTCTAAAGTTCAATTGGAATACAGATATTGGCAGCCACGAGGAAAGAAGGAATACACAGAAAAAAATAAATAATTTTAACATGCGTGTAAAATTTCCCCTCATGTATTTCCAAACCAAAGAAGGCGTTAACAACGAAATTGTTTGGAATCTTTCATGCGGCATACAACAATGCTGGCAGTCTTTCATACAACCACCTAGGTTCAGGTATTATCTGCCTTAAATTTAGATGAAATATCCCGTTATTTTTTGCCAAATCTAGCATTCCCTTTATGTGCATTCGATAACGCAGAAAATTCAATGTTGCGTTTTATCTGTGTATCTTGATAATTAATCAATCGTACCTTACGAAGATACAGCGATCGGGCATAATCCAAATCAATGTTTGTCCTTGCATCGTTCTAACCCCAAGATGGGTGAAAACGGTACGTGAACGAATTCGTCAAAATTCTCGACGATCAGCGAATAAAATGACCAAACATCTTATCGTCTTCCATAAACCATCAGAAATATACTTAAAAGAGAATTAAGCTTCAGAACATACACAGCTCGAAAAAGTAGTGTAAATTTCTGTTCAATATCATGCACATAAATGGAGCGTCACAAAACATACACAATTGAATTATAAATCGTGCAAAGTTCTAGGAAATCCCATACAATTTCGATAATGTTGTATGCAAAAGCTTGCCTTCGTTAGAACTATTTTATGCAAGTTGCTGGTTCGTGTGGAATGAGATACAATTTCACATGCTATGATGTTTACATCACAATAAAAATTCAGATTTTTGTTCTGTGTAGGTAGAAGAAATGCAATACGAACTTACGGAAGCCAGCAAAAAGAATAGGGTCATACAATTTCGGCATCTCCTTCGCCGACACCGTGGTTCATTGATTCTGCTTTCAGAGGAGATACATTTTCATGTTACAACATAGTTTGGATCCTCATAATGGTAGAATCCGAGCAACATCGACCCAAGAGATGCCTTTATCGGCCCGAGCAGTTTCTCGATTTCAAAGTCACACATCCGTTTGAGGAGCAATAGAAGGTCGACTTCCTGTACTTTCTTTGGAAACGGATGTTAAAGCAATGCGAATTACTACTTCAACAATGTGTTTGGAATGTTTTGCATGAAACATGATTACACCAAGGAACTTGCAAATGAGCTTTTCAACAGGATTCTACTCCTTCATAATCAGGCCTGGTGCAAAAACAATTTGCCGGATTTTATAGCTTAAAAACTATGGCCGAATTCTTCAGCAGACGTAAACTGTTGAGTTGTACAGGACTTTTCCATTCGAGGCATTTTGGAAGAATGTTGAAAAACCTCAAACAATTGGGCGTTGGAAAGTTCAAAGCAATTTTGAGATTCAATGCCCAAGTAACACGAAATGTTTGATTGCATGCATTTTTGCCTGAATGTGACAAATCATTATGTTACCATTTCGATGGTGGTAAACCTTTTAGGGTACTACTATAGAATTGAAATAGCGCAGAAGGTGGAGCCTACGAAACATAATTTATGTCAGACAATTGTCATAAACAAAAAAGTTTGAAACATTATTTAAACAAATTTTCGACGGTAACAAAAAGGCTTCCATGAACCAGGTTCATTACTATGGGCTCCTAGCTTCCTAGATCGGTGATCTTACCATTCGACCATTTCGACATATAAGATATGGAGTAGTTAGAATCCTCTTAAACCTTATCAGCATCATACATATTTGCCAACCTTATTGGAGACTTCAATAGATAGTCGTTTGCGCTGACGTTTTGAAATATCAAAACATTATCATACAACTAATTTTACGCATTCTGATGTTGGCAATTGGCAACTGAAATTCCATTCTAACATGACAGAACTAAGTTCTTGAATGTTGCAGTGACAAACGAGTATATGACATAAATATCTATTTGATATATATTTGTCTCAAACAAGCTAAAAAATTGTATTATTCCATCCAATACGACGCTAATCAAACATACCTGACTAGTTTTGTTGTCGTTTAGCCTTTCTCGCATATGTTTATTTCTTGAAATGCGGAAGACATATGATGATACATTTATAAAACATAATATACAGACAAGATTTCAGACGTAAATAAACATGTCCCAGCTGAAAAACATCAAACACATGTATGACAAATGAATTAGGCGACTAAAAGAATCTGGATTTTAATTGCATCAAACGAACACCTTTATGACAAAACTAGTCAAATCACACTGTTATAGATCTACAGCATGACACGAGATAAACAAAGCAGGAATATTTATGTTTTCAGTGCTACTTGAGCAATCAGCAATGAGATTCCTGAACAATAGCTGCATCCCGCTTCTAATGTTTTCCAAAATGGCTCAAGGTAATCATTGAAACAAAAGGTGATCGAATCGAACTTTTAGTTTATTCTTTAATATGTAAGTAAGAAGACACAAAGAGAGCCATTTTTACGCCAACTTTGTAAAAGGTGGCAACTGATTTTTTGTAGTTTTTTCGTGGCCCCTATCCTCAACAAGAAACGAGTTCAGAGAGAAATGATAGTGTGTATGTGTTGGCTCTCCTCTTTGTAGTAGTTTTTTTTTATGTTTTCTTTATATTTGCTCAGTTTCGCTCAAAATGCCGTCGAAACAAGAAGCATTTCGCGAGCACGTTGTATAGTTCTATATCTATATACACCGTGTCCAATATATTCTCATACACTTTTTTGTTTCATTGGTGTCGTGCAACTACTCAAAATGCTTCACGTATGTGTTGGTGTAGTTTTTGACTATGTTTATAAAAACGCTTTTAGGTTATGTCCGATTGTTTTTTTCATTCGGTGTTTATCTTTTACCAGCGATGAAGGAGTTTCGTGCAGTGGGGATACAAAAGTTTTTGAAAAGTTAGCGCCCGGACGCTATTTTCAGAAATTTGAAAAACCTAGGAGTAAAGCGGGATTGTATGTACCGAATCATCTGAAGGTACCGTGACACCTGCTCGTTGGATGACCGGAAGAGATCTGTACGTAAAATGGCCGCGGATCTAAATGTTTCCAGATCTTTAAGGCACAATATACTGCAAAATGACCTCGGATTCCAAGCTTTCAAGAAACGTAAGGTTCGCGGAGTTTTGGAACCTTCCAAGCAGAAACGACAAGTCTGCTTTTGTTGCGGCACGGTGGGGAAGAATTTATCTTTTCCGACGAAAAGTTGTTCGTCTTGCAACAATCCCACAATGTTCAGAACAAAAGATTGTTGGCTCTCGCTTCAAGAACTGTTCCAGAGAGTGAGGCAAATTACCACTGGTTTTCATCGAAAAAGACGTTAAAGTGAATGCCGTATATTATAAAACGGATGTTTTGGAGAAAGTTGTCAAGCCATATGTACAAGAGGTGTTTGGAGATGATCACTAAGTGTTTCAGAAGGACGGAGCGCCATCGCATACTGCAAATCTCGTTCAGAGCTGGTTCCGATAAAATATGACCGACTTTTTTAACAAAAATGAATGGCCTCCCAGTTCACCAGATCTATATCCCTTGGATTATTTCGTACGGTCATACATGCTGGTGAAGGTAAATGAATACAGGGCGTCTAATATGAACCAATCCAATACCGTAATCAAACGAATTTGGGACGAAATGCCGATGGAAGTCGTGCGTGCCGTCTATGAGGGTTTCGAAAAACGTCTGGAAGTGGTTAAGAAGGTTAAAGGCGGTGTTATTCCAAAACATATGCTGTAGTTGATCTGTATTATATTGCAATATAATGGGTAAAGTTATCAATAAAATCTGGATTATCGATTTGAAAGAAATAGAGTTTTATTTTGTATGAGACTTTATTGGACATACCGTAAAGATCGAATCCGCAGCTTATGGGATTTTCACTAATTGGGGGAAATGAGGTCTTCCTCATTTGTTTCAAGTGATAAACATCTACAGTCTTCAGCAGAATTGTTGAACGCTGGATTCCGTTTAATTGGTAAATTTACCACTAGAGGCACTTAACCTTCGAGTTACTAAACATGAGTGCTGTGACGCGTTGGGATACGGGGTAATCGGTTTCGTCCTAGGATGTCTCGAGAGCCTCACCAGTTAGGACATATCTTCAGTAAACTTGTCCTAATGGCCAAGTCCTTTCTAAATGTCCCACAAGTTCGAAATTAAGTCACTACACGGCGCTAGTGTGCATATAATCTTCCAGTTTGTGATTGCTTTATCTCGACAGCCTTACTTTTTAGAGCGATGCTTTTTTTTAACAAACTTGTGCTAGTGACCAAGCCCTTCCACATATGTTCAGAGTTCTCTCACTACGGCGCTAGTGCGCATGTGATGTTTCAGGTTGATTATGCTGTATTTTGAAAACCTTCCAGAGTACGATACTACTTCCTTTTTATTTGTTGGAGCGTAGAACCACTGCGTCCACTGAATTGAACTTTTGTGGTATACCCCTTGGAAATAAAATTGCCAAAACCATCCAGCTTTATTAAGTTTTATCAAAGTTTTGTGTACGCCACTGGAAATCAATTTGGATTTATAATGGTACTAAGAGGTGCCAATAGGTTTAATATTTTAGACAGGTTTATGAGAACTTACACACTTTCTTTAAAACGATCTTGAAACCCTGTCGTCTAAAATTCCTTTTACTCCTACCCAAGGTTTTATTTTGACTTTATGACTTAAAATGCTATTTATGACTTTATGTAAAATGCTGTTTTGAAATGCCATTCATATTATCTTATTATGATCAGTTTTTTATTTTATTTTATTTTATTTTATTGACGTATAAGGGGGCGAGGCGCCAGGTCACCAGTATGAGTACAAGAACTCAAACCTTACATAATACATCAGGGGATAGTTGAATGGGCTACGCAACGTTTCTTCCCATGGGGGATTTGAATTTTGCGGGATACACTATAAGTGCACACTAGAAGTGTACAATAATGATATTGCATCACTACCCACAGGATTGGGGAAGGGGGGATAAATGTAAGGCTGTAGGGAGAAGAGTTTACATCAATCATTTGAAAATATCTAGAGTTTTTTTTTCATTGGACGAATCTGCAATTGAGAGACTCTCTTTGATTGCTTTCTCTTTCATTCATATTCCATTCAGCGTTACGTTTTACATTCAACTATTTGTAGAGTATGGTAGCCAGCACTGTTGTGTTTATATATGTACTAAAGAATCCCTCAAAAAATTTATAATGGTGCTGTAATAAATGAAAGAGAGCGAGAGAGGAGAGAACCTCTCATTGTTAGATTCGCCCTTTTGAAAAAAAAATCCTAGATATAATCTATTACCTTGTGATTAACTGTCAACGATATCTTCCAAAATACCTGTTTTGCTTGATATTACTATAATTCAGAACTTGTTCTCTCGTTTCAAGATGAGATTTTGCTTCTTGTTTGGGGGGTTGGTCTTGAAATTTGTTATGAGTTCTTCAGCAAAACTTCTTTTTGATGACAAGGTAATTCGCTCATTGTCGATGCGTACCTTAAAAGCTTTTGATATGTTGAGAGGGGTAATACATTTATTACTTATCTTAATTTTTAGCTTGCGTCTGTTGTGACTAGTTCATTCGATCCGTGTAATGTTTCGTTAGAAACAGACAGGATTTTTCATCCAGTTTCGGGGGCTTTGTTTTGAATTTTATTTGAAATTCTTCAACAGGACTTCATCTTGATGACGAAGTATATCGTCAATTGCCGATGCGCACTGTAAGAGCTCCACTTTTCTTCAAAACTTGGTATCTAGAATGAAGTAAGCAAAATCGCCTCACGGTAGAAAGCTTTGATACAAGCATAGCATCTTGGGTTACCATTTCCATGTTCATCTCATCTCATAGCAATTTGCACAATTTGAAAACGAAAGATCGACGCGTAACCATCGGATTTCTAACTTTTTATTTAAGTTTAATGTTATTTATTTTTGGAAGTTGAAAGTAACTTAAAAACAAAAGGAACAAATTCATTCACATATCAAACTCCTATAATTCCGAATATTATGAATAATGGATCATGAGATGAATAATGGAACAGGCTCCCCTTGTGATAATGCTTTCCGAAAGTGCGCTAGGTTGTGATAATAAAGTATACAGATTTTTCAACTGCGTTTATATGATCAAGTGCAACATTCCAACTATTCGCAAATTATGTACTTGACCATCGATCACTATCTCAGTATAATAATGTTTGTCGATAGGAAATACTGGAGGATTTTCAGACGCATTTTTGGGCTGCATTATCACTGATCTGGCAACACTAGTGTGCTTCTTTCCAAAATGGTAAAGAACCAGACCAGCCCTGGGACCTGGTAGTTGAAGTTAAACTACCTCAAGGTTTTGCCAGAGCCCAGGGATTATCTTATTATGATCAGTTGAATACAAATTTTGAAACCATTTTGCCTTCAGTAAAGGCATTAAACGGGAAATTAGCATTGAGAGAAATCGCCAAATGACTAAATAGTTTTATAGTAGCCATTGCGAAGATAAATTGACTTGTTGGAAATACCTGTGATTTCTTTCAATCGCCACAATGCATTGGAATATAAAAAATAATTGAAATGTGGAAAAATACACCAAATATTAATTGTGTAGCAAATGAACTGTAGATTGGAGTCCAATTTTTGGCATTCTTTTAGACAACCTAATTGAATTCCATAAATTTTCAGGAAATTCATGATTAATTTATCTCGCCGGCCACGCCCTCGCGGTCTTTGGGGAGGGGGGAAGGATGAATAGTTTTGACAATCGTTGGTTAGAGACCGTGTTTACACCTCTGCGTCTCCACAATTGCCAAGGGAAGGATAGGGTAGTTTTTGTGTTAGTGAGGTAGGTTATTTTTAGATCATGGATTCACTGTGGTAAGTAGTGGTGCGGATCAATGAAAGCGCAGTAGATTGCTTTTTATTTTAAATTTAGTGATGATAGAAAGAGGCAAGTGACAAATGACAATTGAAGGGGACGGGCCTGGGATTGAACTCCCGACCATCTACTCAGTAAGCAGAACGGATAACCACTGAGCTATTCAGCCACGTCTGAGTTTTGACGTTCAAAACCTAAACATATTACGTGAAGGTCCAACTCTTTGCACTCGCAACACGTACCACAGTACCATTCGTTTAAGTACATTTTAAGTACAGATTAAACAATCGTAATGAACTGACTTAGAAACTAAATTAAGCATTAATGTTCTAACTTTCGAATGAAATACTTATCATGCTATTTCTGTTGGCCAGAGAGGAGATACAATCGTTTAAAATCTCCAAACCTGCGCGACGCTTTCGATTTCAGAAATTTTAGAACGGCGCCCCTATACAAGAATAGAATAGAAAGACGTTAAGGGTGATACGGTCAAAATTTGGTCAAGGGAAAACGCGTGTAAATCGGTGAAATCGTTTATTTAAAAAATCAAATCAAATTTCTTTTTCAAGTTCAATTAGTATAAAATTCAGGAAAAATATTCAGTTAGGCTTCCGCTTTTCCAAATCCGAATTGCCGGGCCTTACGCTTGACCCCTGCCATCAGATTTTGTACAGCCACCTTGTCCACCTTCTTCGCCGCAGAAAGCCAGTTTGCCTTGAACTGCTGCTCGTCCTTAGCAGTTTTTTTGGTCTTCTTTAGGTTCCGCTTGACAATAGCCCAGTATTTCTCAATTGGGCGGAGCTCTGGCGTGTTGGGAGGGTTCTTGTCCTTGGGAACCACCTGCACTTTGTTGGCGGCGGTGTAGACGATACACCCAGCTTATTTGCGGCATCTCGGAGAGATAGGTTAGGGTTTCGCTTGAAACTACCGGCAACTCTCTTTGTCGTCTCAGCGGCTTCCGGTTTTCGATTTCCCCCCGATCCAGACTTCTTGGCTGTCGACAAACGTTCCCCAAACACTTTAATTACATTTGTAACGGTTGATTTGGCAACTTTTAGCGAGTTTGCCAACTTTGCGAGCGAGTAGCTCGGATTTTCGCGATGCGCGAGCAAAATTTTGATACGCTGCTCTTCTTGCTTGGACGGCATTTTGACAACTAAAGAGTGAATTCCAAAATCAAAATAGGAGCAACATTCTACACACACACACACCTTCAAAATGAGGGGTGTTCAGGTTTTTTAAATACAAAATTGAAAGAAATACGTCAAGTTGATAATGACCAAATTTTGATCGGATCGCCCTTTAATTCCTATGTCATAAAAAAACATGAGTAACGTACAAAACGCGAATGACAGCATTTGCTCGGCATAAAGCCTGTCCGTTGAATTTTGGGCTCCAGAATAATAGCAGCAAAAAAATACTCATAATTCAACAAAATCGATTGTTTATTAAACAATAATAGGGTTATTTCTACATTAGAAACAAATGATTAAGATGTTAATCCGTCTTTCTGTAAAATTCTCGAACTTTCTGTGGTATACCGCCATCAGGTTCAGAACGATATCCTCAGATACGCCCTCCGTGACGATTCTCCATCTCATCTTGAAATCATCGCTACTATTTGCTTACTTCTTAGTTTCGAAGAGTTTCCGCTTAACTAGAGACCAGTACTTCTCTATTGGGTGAAGTTCTGGACAGTTTGATGGGTTGGCTGTTTTTTTTTGGCACGGATTTGACCTCTTGTAACTTATACCATTCTTAGGCAGATTTTGCATAGTTACAATCGGCCAAATCAAGGCAAAACAGAGTTGGAGAGTCGTGGCTGCTGATAGGCATCGCTTTTGCAGAAATTCTTTCTCGTACACATTCTCATTGGTAATGCCGGTAGAGACGAAACTTCTAAATTTTCGACCACAACTACATATGGCCTGCCAAATAAAATAGCTCCCTGGGATTTTGAACTCCTTCTTTGTCCGGAAATGTTCACGAATTGCGTTCCATTGCATTACAGTATAAAACGCGTGACTAGAAAGCCGTGTTTAGTTTTCGAGCGCGTATGTTACGTCGTCCATTATGATACGAGAAAATGTTTGCAAAAAATGTTGTGTAAAGTCCCTTAGCACGTTTTTGGCACTGAAATGTTGCTTGTCATCACGCTTGGGCACATTTTTTGTTACTTTGTACGACTCCAGTCCTTGCTTCTGCTTTACTTTTTGTGCGTATGATTTTGACTTCCGAACTGTGCGAGCCACATTTCGCACAGAAAGGTTGGAATTTCTCTCAAAAATGGCTTCCATCTCCTTGTCCATTTGTTGAGAGCCAACTTACCGATAAATTCGGATTTTGCTGCCGTTCGTACGAAATATGTTTGCGCACTTCCACTTGATTCGACGCCATTTTACTGAATACAATAAGAATGTAAACATGTTGTACGACGTTATAAAGTGGAGAGCTTCAGCTGTTATATGAGAAAAACGTTTCAGCGATCCGTGAAATAATTCAAAATCTACACTGAAAGAAAAGTGTCCGAAATTTAACGTGGACAGGCATTATTTTGTTTTCTATTTCATTTTTGATACTTTTGTTCAACAAAATTTCTACCTTATTGATTAAGCAGATGTTTTTGGTGTTACTTGACAATACAGGATCCAGTTCATCTGCCTTGCGTTACGAACCAGCGCATGCTAAGAGTCACGTTAATACGGAACAACAACAACAACATCATTCAACGCGTGAATGAGTGAAAAGAGCTGCTTCTGAATGTTCTATTTCCAGAGATAAATAACAAATCTACTTCTTTGAACTATAAAAAATAGTCCTTTTCACTCCACTCCCATCATAAATGGCACACTTGGCGATTGCAATTGCTGCCCGATTGAGATGTTCTATCCTCCTAAAAGCTCCTCCGGGAAGAAAGAAGCCACCGTAGAAAAGGCGCATTCCATCGTTTCGAACGTAATTGAGATCACTCGGGTGATAGTATTTGTGTTTATGTGTATGTGTGAGCTGTGACAGCTCTTCGGACCCTCGTCTCTCCAGGTCCAGCTTACTGATAAAACTTTCAGAAATGGCACCCATTTGACTTGAAAGCAGCTATCCTTGCCGCAATTGCACATCCACCTTATTTTCTGCTGAAGCTCTCTAAGCTGCAACTCCAACCGATATGAAAGAAGTAATCAACGTAACGTTGTGGATGCAGCTATAGGTGTGTGCAATGAAAAGGAGCCAAGCCGAGGGACCTCCTCGACCTCCGCCTCCGGACTAAGCTCGGGAATGATTTCGACTGGCAGCATAAATAATCCTCCCGATGGTGTAGTTGGATGGGATGGATTTTGAAAAAAAGGATGCCGCAAATAGCGACGAAGATGATAGTAAACAGCTAGAAGCATTCCTGAGGCGAGCTGCGATGGTAACCAGAAATATAACAGTACACTCATTTTTTATTTCTCAATCTGCCAAACCTTCATGCCGAGCTCATTCGGTATTTTCACTGTTTTACTGCGCTCTTACATGGGGTTAGGGGTGCCCCTTTTTCAGTCTACAAATATTTGTAGTTTGTAGTCAAATCCGAACGGAGGAAATGGCAGGAAATTCCGATCCCCCTCGTGTCTCTTAAGCTTCCATTTTCTCCAGTGGGGGAATAAAGGTGAAGAGATGATACTTTGCCATGAGCTGACTAAGTGCTCTCTCAAGTGTTCACTATGCAGCGAGAATGCTACTTTTACCCATTCAGAGAAGTCAAATAAAAATATGAAATATATGGAAAAGTGGGTGCGCTCTGGCTGCTGCTGACGACTTTGCGGTGTGTTTGTGGGTGTGGGTGGGTGTGTGGTGGAAAACTACTTTACTGCAAGCTCTATCACTTGTAGTTACAGAACTGCTGCTGCTGCTGCTGAGCCGGTTTGATATGAAACGTAAATGGCAATAAATATTTATAATGTTTTAGCTATGCAGCTTCCGGGAAGATTACATTTTTGTGATCTTCCCCTCCAGGGATGTGCGGTAGCAACACAAATGTATGTGGTTGGATGGGTTGGGATGGGTGGTGTAATAGAGTCACTCCGAGCGACGGATCCATCCATGAAGGGTTCTGTGAAATTATGATGCATCGAATGCACTTTGCTGTGGGTGTGGACTGAGTGCAGGAAGGTTTCAATTTGCAAATTAATTGAAGGAAAGTTTGGAGTGTGTCACTACGAATGAGTCTTGGAAAATTTATAATCCAAGTTGAATTTACATTGGTTGATTTACGTCCAAATCAACAGATGCTCAGTGGGAAAAAAGTGCCCGAAACGCGAAAGAATTCTATATCTCAGCTCGGAGTGAAACGATATCGGTAAATATTACCTTCACTTAAAGGAAAATTTCTAAGAAATCAAATGAATGTAGTCCCATTGGCCGCACGGAACTTTTTGGGAGCAAACGAGCTCATTTTACCCTGGTCAGTGCTGTGCATTTTCATGACGGATATAAGTCATTAGAGCTCACGAATGATGCTCAAATACTGTGTCACTCACAAACAGGTTGATCTCATTTGACCGTGTTTAACAATTAAAGCCTACATGACTGCTGGAGAATGTGATATGAAGAGAGTAGAAAAATCACCACTCACTGATTATCTCTGAGAACGATATGCAAGACAAATTATTTTCAGAACAATAGGTGTTAACCTCTAGCAATTATAGTTCAATTTTAATTTTTTTGGCACCGTTAGATTCAAAAACTCACCCGCTTAATGAATATTATCGGCAATGTCCGTTTGGATTTATCTGGTTACCGTAAATCCGGGTTGTCGAAGCTGTGGTCTGGTACGGAGGCACTATTTGGGAATTTCAATTGCATTTCCCGGATCTTTGGAATAATTCCTACCAGCTATTTCTTTACCATTGTGGGTCATATGCCGACTTCCCATAGAGTCTCGAATGGCCATGAACATTTTGAGAAGGAATCCTTGGCACTATGGGTATCAAAATTCGAGAAATTTCTCCAGGAGGATATTTCTCAACGTTTTGTGGCCATCTGATGATTGGTCCCCGTACCGGTTATTCCAGAACAAGTTCTCGTGGGACCTCAAGTTGCCAGAATTAAATTTCGAACGAAACCCTGGCAATATTGGTATCACAATTCATGAAATTTCTTGAGAATTCTATTTCTCAACGTTTTGTGGCTGTTTGATGATTTGTCCCCGGAACACTTTCCAGTGGGGTTTCGAGAAACCATGAACATTTTAAGAAGAAAACCCTGGAAACATGACTATCAAAAATTCATGAAATTTCTCCAGTAGTCTATTTCTCCACGTTTTAAGGCTATCTGGTAATTTGTCCTCGGACCGGTCATCCCGGAAAAGGTTCCCTTCGGGTCTCAAGTGGCGGTGAACAAAACTAGCCACAAAATATTGAGAAATACCCTACTGAAGAAATTTGATGAATGTCGAAACCCATTTTACCAGGTTTTCCTTTTGAAAATATTGGCTACTCGAGGTTCCAAGGGAACCTGCTCCAAAATGGCAGGTCCGAGAACAAATTATCAGATGGCCACTAAACGTTGATAAATATGCTCCTGGCGGAATTTTATGAGTTTTGATACTCATATTACCAGGGTTTCTTTCTAAATTTGTTCATGACCACTCAAGGCCAAACGAGAATCTGTTCCGGAATGACCGGCCCAAGAATAAATCCTTAGATGGCCACAACCCGTTGAGAAATAGCATTCTGGAGAAATTTCCTGTATTTTGAAACCCATATTGCCAGAGTTTCATTTTGAAAATGTTAATGGCAACTCGAGGCCCCACGGGAACCTGACAGGTCCGAAAAAAAAATCATCAGATGGCCACTCGATGTTGAAAAATATCCTACTCGAGAAATTTCATGAATATTGCTGCCCGTATTCCCAAAGTTTTCTTCTGAAAATGTTCATGGTCTCTTGGCCTATGGCCCACAATGGAATATACATAGTTTTTAAGAGTTTTTCCAAAGATTTTGACATCCATTCCAGGAAATTCGAATGATATTCCCAAATAGTGTCACCACACCACAGCTCCGGAAATCCGGAATTCTGGGAACCAAATGCATCCAAATGGTCACGGGGCCAAAAGAATTAAAAACGGTCAATAATTGCCAGAGTTTCAATCATTTAAATTTGGTGGATAGCCGGATACCCAGTTGAACAGCTAAAGGATAAAAACAAACGATGTTCCTCCCTTCGACCCACCTTACTACTCTACAAAATGTTTTATTCAAAAATTTCCCTTCCGTTTCTTACGAAGATGTCAGTGAATCTCAGCTTCCTGTTAAAAAAAGAAATTTCGTAGTATAAAACCTGAAAAGGTACCCGGGTAGCCTGTCAAACACATAAGGGTTAAAAGTTCTACACACAAGTTCTATAGCGGTTGAAAATACTGTTATATGACCAGATTTGGTTATATAGAAGTTTGTTCAACATAAAATCATGAAGATGTGTAACCCGGGACGATCGAATCACATAACACATGTAGGGTAAATTGCCAATTATTGCCGAGTTAAGGCCAAGGTTCAATTACTTTCATTTATTGGTGTTTGGTGTTATGTCATTTGTGAACGGAGAGTAGAACTGTATATTCTTAACCAATGGAAGAGACATTAGAAACACAGATGTTTTAACGATAGTATGTATTGCAATAATCATCAGGTAAAAAAAGGTAAAATAAAACATAGTAATTCAACTTCATCATTACTGCTCTGCATTTTAATAAGTAAAGCTGATACGTATTTTGCTGGGGTGACTCCTTGGTGCTCTGAGATTACATTGATTTGAGATGCGCCTGAGTCACTTTACAGACTCCTTAAAGCGTTTATCAAACTCACCCGCTTCCATCAAGTGTCCGCATTTTCATCAGAACACTTGGTGTATTTGCGAACTTTCTTTGGTGATTTGGCTGATTTCTTAGCATCTCCCTTGAGCCGTCTGTCCAACTCTTGTTCCATACACGCTCATTTGGATTTACCCAAAATTGAGTGAAGTTAACCCAAAATCATAAAAATTGGAACTACTCAAAATTTGATAACCGGGTTAAAATCCAAAATTGAGTAAACCCACAATTTATTTGATTTTGGGTTAGTTTTACTAATTATCATAAAATGTGATTTTTATGAAAATTGGGTAAAATATTAAAATAAAATAAAATATCGTTGGCTGCTATGAATACTAGTTGATCCTCGGCAACACTCATCAAGGTGTTAAAAACCCGGTGCTGGTGCGTATCGCTCAATAGTTCCATGAATTCTTTGGCTATCAGTCCGGTCAGCTCGAACAGCCTCTGCTGGATGCGGTTGGTTAGCTATTGCTGATAGATCACCCTAACAATGTCAAAGTTTTCATCCAGGCACTTACCTAATGGATGTACTCACAAACGAGTTGAGATTCTGGAAACTCCGGAACAAATTTAAAATCTTCTCATTAGATTCCAGATAGCGTTCGGAAGCTTCGATGGAACGCTGAAGGAACGCAGAGGTCAAAAGGTATCCAAATATTTTTTCTAATTCGATTTGCCAATTCGAGCAAGTAGTTAATCGATGCACCTTTTTAGAAGAAAAATCAATTAAAAACGCCGTTGCCATGTCCGGCTTCTCTTTTAAACATATTGCACAAAAGTTACCTGAATTCTAGGGGACTAATCACTGTTTGTTCCTGTAATACTTTCAACCAATGTACAAATATGTGTCCATTGTACAAACAGTAAAGATTTATGAGGAACAGAGTGAGATTTACCCAGTTTCATAAATCGCCTTACCCATGGTTAGACGTTTCAGCGTTCAGTGTTTTATGAAAATGGGTAATAGTTACTCAATTTTGGGTAAATTCAGATGAGCGTGTACAATTCTTCTGTCTAAAATAAAAAGACTATGTGTGTACCTATAGTATTTTTAGTTAAAATTGGCCGCACCACGAAAGAATGAGGTGTGCAATGAAATTGGAACATTTTCACTCTCTTTGGTCCAATTGTTGCACAGTGGTCTAAAACATGTATTTTTTATGCAATAAATTAATAATTGTTGCAATCACTTAAATAAAGCGTATTAACTAAGTTTGAATCAAAATATACCGCTGACACGTTGCATACGTCAATCATGAGTTTAATTCGTAACGCACGATTCTTAGTGTTTGGGTTAAGAAATACAGCAGTTTGTTGTGGAATCGGACCAAATATTTTCGATCGGGATAAAAAGTACTTTAAATCTATTTGTTTTGTAAATGAATAACTATTCTAGCAGTGAAAATGTTCAATAATTTCATAAAAAATATGCCCAACGCTCAAAATATTCCGTTTTTGTTAGAATACACGATAATATACTCAGTGTGCAACAATAGGGCAGTGTGCAATAATTGGCAATCAACCCTACAAGATATAGAAAATGAGTAAGAAACGCGAGAGAAAAATATCTCTCGGTTGTTATTCCATGTTGATGAGAAGTTTGAGAGAGTCAGAGGCTCTTCTGTTGCTTTGATTGTCAATTGCTATAATCTCATTTGTCAATTTCAACGCTGTCAGTACCGTGATGAAGCTAAGCACTGACCCTAGTTCCCCTAATATTTCCTTGTTGTTCAAAAATTTCTTTGCTCGGTGTGACTCAAGATCAACAAAATTGATGGAAGTAGGTTTCGTCCACCACACGGCTCTGTGAATGAAGATATGGCTGATTTTACCCTGATTCCCATAATACTGTTGTGTTTTTCAGGAATTGCTTTGCTCGATATGATTAAAGAACAACAAAATATGACTAGTCCCATGTAAATTTTCCTGGAAAATCGGCTAGAGTTAGTTTTGTTCACCGCACTCTGTGAATGAAGATATGGCTGATTTTAAAATCTGTATCCACATTAATCCGGACACCTTCAAATCATTGTAACTTTTGAAATATTGCACGTAGGAATGAAAAATTTCACTGTGGTATAGCTGAGAGTCTATGATGAATACGACTACGATTGATGTTTAAATTTCATGTTTAGTATTCAAGATGGCGACGAAAGAAAAACAAGTGCGCGAGCGAATTTTGTACGGGCGTACGGCAAATCCTGACTTGTCAATACGAGACCTTGCAAAAACATTGGATTTGCCTAAATCCACTGTTCACGATGTGCTCAAATCATTTTCGAAACGTTTGACGGTGGAGAGGAAACCAAAAAGTGACAAAAACATTGGACGCACTGATCCTGTCATGGACCGAAAGGTGAAAAGGATATTAACGATTAACTCGTAAAATAGGGATGTCGCTTGGTTTTGTCCAAAAATCAAAACAGCGTTTGGGTCTTAAGTCGTATGAAGTAAAAACAGTTCCAAATCGCAACGACAAACAGAACTTGGCAGCAAAATCACGGGCTTGACGATTGTACTGCGAATATTTGACGAAGTTTTCATGCGTTGTTATGGACGATGAAACTTATGTCCTGGAGGATTTCAAGCAGCTTCCAGGGCTGGCTTTTTATTCTGCTATGGCCAGAAATGCTACAGCTGAGCATTTCAGAACGAAGAAGGTATCGAAATTTCCCAAAAAATACCTTGTGTGACAAGCAATTTGCACGTGTGGCAAAAATAGTAAATCTTTCTTCACTACAGCCACAATCAACAAGGAGATCTATCAGAAAGAGTGTCTGCAGAAGCGATTGCTACCCTTCATCAAAAGTCACAAAGAATAAGCTTTGTTCTGGCTCGATTTGGCATCATGCCACTATGCTAAAACTGTGATGGAGTGGTACCAAGCAAATCCAGTGAACATTGTACCAAAAACCTCACACCCACCAAATTGCCCAGAGCTACGACCGATCGAGAGATATTGGACTCTGATGAAGCGGAAGCTTTCTGGAAAGGAGCAAGGAATCAAAGACATCAAACACTTCCAGCTAATTTGGACAAAGACGGCTTCTAAGATTTCTGAAAAGTCTGTACAAACCCTAATGGACGAAGTTAAGCGCAAAGTTCGAAATTTTTATGCACATACCGAATAACTATGTTTTGTCTTCACGATATATATTGCAAAATTTATGTTTTATTCATGTTTTGAGGTGTCCGAATTATTGCGGATACAGACCTTACCCTGATGCCCCTAATATTTTCGTGTTTTTCACAACTTTCTTTGCTCGGCGTTACTCAAGATCAACAAAATAATGCTAGTTCTCTGTAAATTTTCTGGCCAATCGATTAAAATTGGTTTTATTTACCGCACGGCTCTGTGAACGTAAATGTGGCTGGTTTTACCCTGATTTCCCTAACATTTTCGTTTATTTTTCAGAAATGTTTTGTTCGGTGTTTTTCTAAAGCAACAAAATAAGGTTAGTCCCATGTAAATTTCCCGGAGACTTGATTGGAGTTAGTTTCACCACTCGGTGAATGAAGATATGACACATTTTACCCTGATTCCCCTAATATTTTTTTGTAATTCCGAAATTCCTTTGGTCGGTGTAACTCAAGATCAACAAAGTAAAGCTAGTCCTATGTGAAAATTTCTGGCAAATCGATTGGAGTTGATTACATTTACCGCACAGCTCTGTGAACGAAGATATGGCTAATTTTACCCTGTTTCCCCTAATATTGTTATGTTATTCAGAAACTGCTTAACTCTGTGTGACTCAAGTTCAACAAAACTATGTTAGTCCTATGTAAAATATTCTGGACAATTGATTAATGTTGGTTTCGTTTGGCTCTTAGAGCGAAGATTCGGCACATTTTACCCTGATTCCCCCAATATTTTTGAAAAAAAGAAAAAAAAAAATTATTAGTAAACATGTCACCGCTCAAACGTCATCTAATGAATTCGTGAAAATACTGTCTTTTGCCTACTTTACACTGTTCAGGTGCTCACAGCTGACGGCACGAATACATGCAATGAACTTCATTGCATTCATCCTGATTCTTCCCTTCTTTTTTACTCACATTTTGACAGTTACCGGTATCACTTTCCTTGTTATCTCTTTAACTCTTACCGTGAAAAGTAAAGTTAGTTTTCCTTGCAGTTGGCAATGGATGAATGCACCGAATGAACTGAACGAAACTTTTGAAGTTTATGAGAATTTTATATAGGACTTGCCTTATTTTATTGCTGTAGAAACACACCGAATAAATAAATTTCTGAATTGCACACAAATATTATGGAAATGAGGGTAAAATCAGCCATATCTTCATTCACAGAGCCGTGTGGTTATGGAAACTAACTCCAATTAATTTTTCAGGCAATTTTACATGGGACTAGCCTTATTTTGTTGTTCCTGAGTCACAACGAACAAAACAATCTCTGAATAACAAAAAATTATTAGGGGAATCGAGGTAAAATCGATCATATCTTCGCTCACAGAGCTGTGCGATGAACGAAGTTAACACGAATCGATTTCTCAACAAATTTTTACAAAGGACTAGCCTTAATTTGTTGATCTTGAGTAACTCCGACCAAAGAAATTTTTGATAAGCACAAAACTATTAGGGGAATCAGGGTAAAATCAGCCATATCTACGTTCACAGAGCCGCGGTAAATGAAACCAATTTCAATCGATTTCCAGAAAAAAAAATTTACATAGGACTAGTATCATTTTGTTGATCTTGAGTCACAGCGAGCATAAAAAAATTGGGAAAACCATGAAAATATTAGGGGAATCAGGGTAAAATCATCCATATATTCATTCACGGAGCCGTGCGATGAACGAAACCTACTTCAATCGATTTTCCTGGAAAATTTACAAAGAACTTTCATTATTTTATTGATCTTGAGCCACACCGAGCAAAAAAAATTAAGAAAAACATGAAAATATTAGGGAAATCAGGGTTAAATCATCCATATATTCATTCAAGGGGCCGTGCGATGAACGAAACCTACTTCAATCGATTTTCCTGGAAAATTTACATAGGACTAGCATCATTTTGTTGATCTTGAGTCACAGCGAGCAAAGAAATTTCTGAACAACAAGGAACCAGGGTAAAATGAGCTCGTTTGCTCCCCAAGCAGCTCTGTGTGGCCAATGGCACAGTGAGCAAAAACTTATGAAAATCAAGGAAAAAATCTGTAACTTTTGTCGCTTTTAAACGCGGCTTGTAAACAAGGCCGTTTCCGCTTGGAAATCCTGGGAAATCTGGGAAATAAAACTGGTTTCAATCACCGCACGGATATGGTTGTGGAGTTATAGAGCTTATATTACCCAACTTCCCCTTATATTCTCGAATAATTTATAGACATCTTTGCACGGGGAGGCTAAAGATTAACAAAATAGTACCAGTCCCATGTGAAATTTACTGGAAAATCGAATACAAGCTGTTTCAACTACTGCACGGCTCTGTGAACGAAGATATGACTGGTTTTACCCCACTTCCTCTTGTATTGTCGAATAGTTTATTGATATCTTTGCTCGGAGTGGCTCAAGATCAACTAAAAAGACTTATTTATTCTATGTAAAATTTTCTGAAGAATCGAAAAAAAGTTACCCAAGCAACACATCTCTGTCATAATTGGTTGCAGAAACTTGATTGTGACTTAATTGAGTCACATTGCAGTTACTTTGACTTATTTGCAACAAGTGTGCTACTAGGGTATTATATCTACCACATGGCTCTTTGAACAAAGATATGACTGAGTTTACCCCACTTCCCCTTATATTATTGAATAATTTATAGATATCTTTGCTTGGAATCGCTCAAAATCCACAAAATAGTATTAGTCCAATGTGAAATTTCCTGCAAAATCGAATTGAGGTTGTTTTAACCACCGCACGGCTCTGCGAACGAAGATATGGCTGATTTCACCCCACTTCCCCTTATATATTTGTAAAATTTATAGATATCTTTGCACACAGAGGCTCAATATCAACAAAATAGGGATAGTGTTAAATTTCCTGATTAATCGAATAGAACCTCAACCCTTCGCGGTAGGCACGGCTCTGTGAACAAAGATATGTCTGATTTCACCCCAGTTTAACTCATAGTTGAATTATTTATCCCAAGAATATAAGAGGAAGTGGAGTAAAACGAGCTAAGTCTTTGTTCACAGAGCCGTGCAGTAGATGAAACAACTTCTATTCGAATTTTCAAGAAATTTTACTAGGAACAGCCCCATTTTGTTGATCTTGAGCGACTCCGAGCTAAGATATCTATAAATTATTCAATAAAATAAGGAGAAGTGGGGTAAAATCAGCCATATCTTCGTTCACAGAGCCGTGCGCTGGTTGAAAAAACCCAATTCGATTCCCCAGGAAACTTCACATTGGACTAGTCCTATTTTGTTTAACTTTAGCAACTCCGTCCAAAGATATCTAGGAATGATCCAATTATATAAGGGGAAGTGGGGTTAAATCAGCCATATCTTTGTTCAAAGAGCCGCATGGTAGATGAAACAACTTCTATTCGATTATTCAGAAAATTTTACTTAGGATAAGCTCTATTTTGTTGATCTTGAGACTCTCTGACAAAGATGTCTATAAATTATTCAAGAATATAAGGGAAAGTGGGGTAAAATAAGCTTTATAAATCCACAACCATATCCATGCGATGATTGAAACCAGTTTCTTTCGATTCTCCAGACAATTTCCAAGCGGAAATGGCCTTGTCTACAAGCCGCGTTCAAAAGCGACAAAAGTTACCGATTTTTTCCTTAGTTTTCAACAGTTCTTGCCAACTGTGTAATGGGACTACGTCCATTCGATTCCTAAGAAAATTTCCTTCAAGTGAAGGTAACCCGCATAATCACAAACCATTCCGGGGCCATTTCCCTTAATGTTGACGACCGTTTTCATTATTGTTACGACATTTATCCCTATAGTTGACAACTATACACTAACAATCTTATATATGGTTTTAACACAGATGGTAACAGGCCAAATAACAATATGCTGAATAGGCGGTTAAGTTAGGTTACCATAAAGAAATGGCAATTTTCAGGAACAAAATTTTTGCTGTACTCTATGCCAAAAAGTTGGTTTATAATCCAGACCGAGTGCAGACATTAACAAACCTTTCAATGACAATATGGCAAACATTAACAATATATGTTGATGTTGAGGGTGTATGGTGAAAATGAGATTAAAATATTCGATAACAATAACATGAAATGTGATAATATACATTACATTCGAAATACAGTTTTGACTATATAGCAAATTGTTTTTCGTTATGCGGGAACATTTACAGAAATTGTTCCACTTCGAGCTGAGATATAGAATTCTTTCGCGTTTCGGGCACATTTTTCGCACTGTACAATCGTTAGAAATCACTCAAGCCCAGCCAAACTGATCTCGAAATTTCCCGAATTGATTTCCAACGCCTCCCCCTCTCTCCGAGTGGCACAATAATGATCCCATAGAAACCCAGTTTGCGGTAAACAAGTTTGACCTTTCATCGCCTGCTGAGCCATCAATGAGGTATCGAATACATGTATTTAGGTGCCACCCATCGTCGACTTGTTAGTTGATTGGATCCCAAATTCGACCGGGCAGATTTCACCGAAGCGGAGGGCAAAAATGAACTCCATACAATTTGACGAATGCGGAAAATCGAAACTGGCGCACGGGAAAATTGAAGGAGTCTGATTAAATTTGCTTCCTGTTGATAGCCGGCGTTTTTCTTCTATCCAGCCTCGTCAGCTTATTTGAAGCCAGCTCGAACGATTTCGAAGGAAGAGGCTGCGACCGTCGGAAGGACGCTGGAAGATATCAATTTTGACAACGATGACAATGCTATGTTTGACAACGTGATTAAGCTTTGGATTGATTGATTGGAGTTGTTGGTTGACCGGGAAGCCGGGGTTGGCCACACGTCAGGCACGGATCATTGCATTACTTTCCCTTCTTGTTCTGAAAAGTGGTCGTCTGGCGGGAAGAAATGATTAATATCCGCAGGGCTCAAAACGGATTACGCGCCGGAATGGTTCTGTGGAAATTGGTTTCTCAGTTGCAAACGGAAAAGTTGTCGAAACCCCGCCTTAGTGATTCAAAAATGGGATTGATTTGTACACATATTTAATGGCACAGGACCTCCCCCGAGGCTGTTTGCTGCGGTTGGGGAACCGAACAGAAGGCTGTTAACACTTACCGGCGTCGTGGTATTTAAGATTCCGTGCCAGATGGGTCAACTGCAGGGGGATGTAGCGGGTGTCGGCACGAGGTGGGCTGCGGGGGGCTGCGGCTGGCGGGGAAGATGCTCCGGGACCGAGTGGACACAGGAAGGCGCGCTGCAGCTCCCAGCCCACCTCGGAGATGATGCTGGCTTTTCGGAAGTACGGTGTGACTTCGCGGAGGAATTTAACTGAAAATAGAGTAATGGGAAAGAGGGTGGTTAGGTGTCGATTTGTCATTAATGATATTTTCTGGTAGATAGGAGAAGATGATCTCGCAACGAGTTGGCTGTGTTTGTCAACGGACATGACATTTTTTTCATTGTGAGTTGGAGGCAATTGGTTTAACAAATATAATTCGATCAAAAATAAGTCATTGGACCGGAATAGGAGAAAATACTATATGATTAACTAGTTTTGATCGTGATAACTGAAATTGGTGTTGGAGATTGAAGTTGTCGTTACCGAACCGAGGTGTCCAGCCTCGGCCACGGCTATATGAACTGGCGATGCTGCTTTCTCTCCATCCGATATATCTGCTTATCCGTTACTAGTCTTTTCAAATTCACCACTTGAATGGCGATACAAACTTGAATGACTTGAATGACGATACAAATAAACGTAGGTTTATTTCCTGCTTGCTGTGATTATAATCTCTTTTTTCCTCACGGTTATTGGATTTGACTCGAAACATGTGTAGGAAAAATTAACTCAATGGATAACATCATGATGAGTTAAAAATCGTAATAAAAATTTAAATTTAAATTTAATGTATTTAATACATATTTGTTTTCACTATCATGCTTATTCCTCATCAGTTACATCAACCACAAAAGTAGGCTCTTGTCACGTGTGAACGTGTTTTTATAGCTGTCAATTTTGTTTCAATCGTTTTAAAAATTCTTCAAATAAGTAAATAAAGACTATCAACCTGGGCGAGACAGTTCACTGGAATCCGTTTGGTTGGAGATAAAAAGAACAAAAGCATCACTCGACGGAAATGCTTCGGTGAAAAATAGTGCGCAAGTGGCGATAGCTCGCGATTTGCAACTTCCGCCACTGACAATAACCTATCCTCCTAGATGCAAGATGCAAGAACACTGGAGTGTTTTATGCCGAATGCGAATTATACCTTGGTCGATATGAAAACTTACACAGATGAAAAGAAATATTGAATTTTCTGCATTATCCAATGCGCATAAAGAGAATGCAAGATTTGGCAGAAAATAATGAAAAACTTCATGTAAAAATCGGTCACATAACGCCTGAATCTAGCCTGTTGTACGAAAGGTTTCAAACATTGTTGTATGGCTCATGCGAGATTGCAAACAATTTCGTTTTTTACGCTTCCTTTGGCTTGCAATTAAATGAGGGGATATTTAAGGAGCCTATTAAAATTCACTTTTCTTCTGTGTAGATCAGTTGATTGAAATCTTTCCAAACGAAAAGATGCAGACTTTTTTATTGGAAGATTTTCGGAAAAAGCTACAAGTAGTAGACAGTGAACAAAAAGCTTGCTTCCGATCATATATTCCTACCGGTTGCCTCGAAAATTCGTGTAAGAGATAAAAGTATTAAGGCAGTACAACCATCTTTGCTTTGCGCTCATTTTTTAGCTTAACATGTTTTATATTTCCAATTCATTTGTCTTACATACTAATTTTAACATTTTAAGTGTTTCAGCCCATTGGGCTCTTCAGCTTTGTTTAATTTTAAATTTTCTGTGTTTGGTGTGTTTAGTGTGCTATGTGTTTTACATTCAATTTTCAGTTCAGCCCTTGGGGCATTGATAGTTTTATGCTTTGCGCTCATCATAAAATCCTGATATTTAATTTACGAAATACTAGCTGTGGTTGCGATAGTCACCCAAGAGAAATACAGGAAGACAGGCCATCCCTTATTTTGAAAAAAAATGACCAAGTCAAGAATTCCATCTCTTGAAATGTTCGTCTTGACTAGAAAACAAACATACTTAAATTCGAAGACCGTACGTTGACGTTAAGTGGTCCCCCAACGGACCTAAAGAAATATTAGTACGGGTGACTACCCACGCGGTGGCAAGCACGCTACTGTACAGTACGGTCTTGCAGGTCGACCATGATCAGTGTCTTCAGGTTGATGACATTTTATGTTTGTTTTTTTTTTATTATCAATGTCGTACTTAAAATCTGGTGTACTGATGATATAGACATTGATAATAAAAAAAAAAACATAAAATGTAATCAACCTGATGACCTGAAAGACCGTACTCTACAGTAGCGTGCTTGCCACCGCGTGGGTAGTCACCCGTACTAATATTTCTTTAGGTCCGTTGGGGGACCACTTAACGTCAACGTACGGTCTTCGAATTTAAGTATGTTTGTTTTCTAGTCAAGACGAACATTTCAAGAGGTGGAATTCTTGACTTGGCCATTTTTTTTTTTCAAAATAAGGGATGGCCCAAGGAAGTGCCTAGAAATGAAATCCTTGGGAATTGAAGGGTGAAAAGTAAAAGATACTGAATGATTGATTGTCTTTATTATCGAGACTTTCAGCATGTGCCTGGTTGGTCTTTTAAACGGGTGTGAAACTTCTTGCTGCATCTGTAAACTCAGAACTAGGTAAAAATGGAAGTATCAAATGAAGTGGACAAACAATGGAGCCACCTTAAAGATGTTATTCAGGAAGCCGCCTCAAAAGCAACACACCTATAGATTGTACATGAAAAAATGCTACAGGCAAAAAAATCACCAAAATTTCATTTCAAGGTGGACATTTTTGTATCTCTCAAAATTGGTTTGTTCAACCTCCTCTCCTAGTCTAAATGCCCAAACCATGGACCTAGCCCTACACAATAAATCCTGTGCAACACTGGCACCACTTTCTTCAAATTCGTGTTGTTTTTGAAGACCTTCCCTGTTTTCTATTGCTCGAAGCCACCATTGCCACCATTGGCACACTTTCTCATTGATGTGTATTGTTTACATGCTGTCAAACTCGAAGTCGTGTTTTTCGATTCAACGAAAATGGAGGTGAACCAACACGAGTCGAGAGAACAAATTCTTTCCAAACACCTGGAATTTCCTGACCTGTCACACCGGCAGTTGGGAAAAATGTTGAACATTCACCATTCAACCGTCTCCAGAGTGATGAAGCGGTTCCAGGAGCGGTTGACGTTGGACCACGGCAAAGGAGCTGGAAGAAAACCGGGACCGGAGAACAAAAAGACGGAGGGAAAGGTGAAGCGGATGATTAAAGCAAATCCCAACGTCTCAAGCCGTGATTTGGCTAAAAAGATCGGCATGTCGCAGAGCTACGTCCAGAATGCAAAGAAGAGAGCTGGACAACATACATACAAAGTACAGAACTTCCCAAACCACGATGAGCGGCAACAATCGACGGCTAAAACTCGGGCACGGAAGCTTTACGAGAAGATGCTGACAAAATATGGCTGCTGTGTGATGGACGACGAAACGTATATAAAAGCCGATTTTAAGCAAATTCCGGGGTTGGAGTTTTTCACCGGCAAGAGCAAGTTCTATGTGGACGACAAATTTAAGAAGAAGAAAATGTCGAAGTTCGCCTCCAAATATCTCATTTGGCAGGCCATCTGCTCTTGCGGACTGAGGAGTGAGCCTTTCGTGACAAAGGGCACAGTAAATTGGATTGATCTACAAATCTGAGTGCTTCGAGAAGCGCCTTTTGCCGTTCTTGCAGCAGCGACGAAGCTCCGCTATTTTGGCCAGATTTGGCATCATGCCACTATTCTAAAGGTGTCCTGGAGTGGTCTGAGGCCAATTCTGTCCATTTTGTTCCAAACGACATGAATCCGCCAAACTGTCCGGAGCTGCGCCCGGTGGAGCAGTACTGGGCAATGATGAAGCGGGAACTTCGGAAGAGCAAGAAGACAGTCAAAGACGAGAAGGACATGTTAAGAAAATGGAAAAAAAAAACTGAGAAACTGGTACCGGATGACACTGTAAAGACTTTGATGGAGGGCATCAAGCGAAAATGCGTTCAATTTTACACTCAAGGCTCCATTGATTAACTTTTCTTTTGATTTTTGAAGTAAATATATGTATAAAACTACCCTAAAATTTTGGTTTGATTCTAAACATTATAAGAAAATTGGCATGACATTTTCGGTGTCGCAATAATTTCGTGTTCGCATTTTATTGCGTTTAAAATAAAATACATGAAGGCAAGAGGCTCACGAGATGAAAATGTTAGCCTTCCACCACGAATTCAGATCGGCAGTGATGAATTCGAGGTAGTAGACTAATTCGTGCACATGGGTTCATTGGTGACCGCCGATAACGACATTAGCAGATAAATACAAAGGCGCATTGTGGCTGGCAATCGTGTCTTCTTTGAACTCCAAGGACAGTTAGATCGAACATAGTTCACTGAACTACAATGTTGACCATCTACAAGACACTAATTTGCCCGGTAGTTCTATACGGCCACGAAACGTGGACAATGCTTGTGGAGGACCAACACGCCCTTGGTTTCTTTGAACGAAAGCTGATGCGTACGATCTTCGGTGAAAGACAGAACGTGGAGGAGGCGAATGAACCACGAATTTCATCAGTTTCTGGGAGAACCTCAAATCGAATCGACGGGAACAAGTCTTCGGGCACTTCGCAGACAGCGAGGCTGGTGAGGTGCAGCCATGGACCGAATAAAGCCTTGCCACGTTAAATCTCGAACACTTTTCTTTAAATGTAGATTTTGAATTAAATCACGGCTTGCTGAAACGTTTCACTTAAATGACAGCTGAAATTCTCCACTTTATTTCGTGGCACAACATGTTGACATTCTTGTTATATTCAGTATAATGGCGTCGAATCAAGTGGAAGTGTCCAAACGCATTTAGTACGAACGACAGAAAAATCCAAATGTATCTGTACGCAAACTCGTCAAGAAACTAGAACTACTGAAAAGAACCGTGTTTTGTGTTTGCTTATCATTTGACCAGCACCTGACTGTGGATCGGAAGAGCCAATCCACCAAACTGTCCAGAACATCGCTCAAAAGAGAAGTACTGGGCTCTAGTTAAGCGGAAACTCTTCGAAAGTAAAAAGAAAGTAAATGGTAGTGATGATTCCAATAGAAGATGGAAAATCGTCTCGGCGGGCCTGATGGCGAGCGTACCACAGAAAGTTCAAGAATGTAACAGAAAGAAGGATTAACATCTAAATTAACTGTTTCTAATATAGATAGGGTAGGGAATGGCTTAACCAAGGATCACTATTTTAATCAGTTGTTAGGAAATAGGTCTAAAACTCCAACATTTTTAAAATTCTTTCACTTTTAATGATACAATCAAAAGCTATATCTATCGGGCTTATGATTCGATGTATTGACTTCATGATTGATAACAAATTTATTACTGTCATTTTGAGGATTTAAAGTACAACATCTAGAAAACCATCGGGTAAGAACGCTGAAGAAGTTCGCTCAAATTTCACCTTGGTGTATTTTGCATTTAATCGCGTGTTCCGGAGAGCATGTTTTCATCAGCTCTCTCTCACAGCTAGGTTTGTTGTCAGAATGTGATGTAGAATATTGAGTTAAATTTATTAGACATTTAGATGATCTGAAATCAATATTTATTTCATGTTTCTTCCAGTCATTAGAGGTTGCCCCATCATCTGGCACAATCTTTACAAAAATATGTATCGGAGCTGTTCAATAGTACCAAACGATAAATAATGCTTCGCTGTTGAGCGGCAGCTATATGGCATCACTGTTGCTTTTGAGAGAGCCCATGTTTCCTCTCTTCTTTGTTAATCATGGATATAGCGCGACAGTATTGTAACGTGTAGCCTGCTGCCTCTTGCATTTGTTTGTTTTTAAGCAAAACATCCCGTTTGTCATCACGGGTTAATTTTTATTTGTGCTATTATTTTCGTGCCCGAAATTTAAAGTGCACAGGCTTAAAATGAACGAAGCATGATGGAATTTTGATTTATTAAACCGTTATAGTAGAACTAATATTGAAGATACTTGTTTGCAATCAAAATTTAGTCGAAGCTTTCCCGCATATAATTTGCCCATAATCTTGATAGGATTCTTGAACTGGTTCTTGGCCTAACTTAACATGGCCCACAAATTTCGTATGACCAAAAATTGAAACACCTGAAACGGTGAAGACAAGTCGCTTTTGCTGTGTGTAACTATCAACAGTATACAACGCACCAAAAAATTGTTCCAATGCAAAAAGAGTTCGAGTTTATTTTAAGTCGATCAATCAACCGGTAATTTGAGCGATTTGTTTTGTTAGCAATGTGTGTGGAAGGCATCCGGATCGACGCATTTCAGTTCCGAAAATCGTAACTCAGGCAGTCAGAATTGAGTGAATTATGAGGGACCTATTGCCAATCAAATTCACGGCCAACTGTGACTGGAAAATGGAGGCGAAAATTGAACCTTTAAGAATTTCAGAGTCAATCTCTCTAATTGGTACAAATTCATCAATTCCTACATACGTGTGGACGATTGTTCTGACTTCGATACTAGATTAATGTTCTCTCTGTGGAAGAAAAACCGAACACCCTACATCAGCTGCCAATTAGTGTTAACTAGGTGAGAAGTAAAAGGTATGCATTTTAGCAAAGTTTTCCCTTGTTCGGCCCTTGGCACACCATCGCCAGCATCAGATTGAGATATTTCCGGGCCCGTGTTCTACGGCAGGAAAGGGAGCTCGCTCCCAATCAAACCGGGGTAGAACGACAAGAACGAATAAGAATATGCAGTCCTGCGGGAAAGGGTGGTTCGATACTTTGCTCGGTATCGAAAAACTTTTCCCATCATGTTCCATCAGTCCGGGCCGGGAAGTGAGTGTGTGAAAGTGTTCGGAAAGTGATCGGTATATTTGTAGTTCAAACTATATCGAAAATGGGAGGAACATCTTGAACAAATTAGTATCGTTTATTGAGAGCAAATTGCTGATCTCGTGAATTTCACCCATGCAGGAAAATGGGTTTGGAAGTGCTTTTCCGAAAGTGCTGTTAAAGGAATTCCATTATCGTTTCAATATGCATTGAAATCATCCTATTCAAGGTACAATAGCAATTCATTACCCGTTCTCGTGCTCGTACAAAGGGTAAATTTGAAAAGTGCTTATCCGGAGGAAACTTTCCGCCTCTTGGAAACATTAACAACTTCCAGGAAAATCTCCGACAACAAACGCTCATGCCAGGCCTTCAGGCATGAGCTTACATGGCTTCCATGTAATGAGCTCCAGTTCGCGCAGTTTCCGCTTCTTGGAATTACAACTTTGTATCTTACCTTCAGTACACGTGAACCAACGGAACCATAGGCAACGAACGACCTTCCACTCTCTCTCACCCGGGGAAGGGGGTTTTCTTCGGAATAGGAACGAGGCGACATGAAAGGGGAAGGGATTTGGCCCTCAGACAACGCAAACAACATGTGCTTTCAGCGGAAGCGGAGATTTGACTGCGTTACGAGACTTAAATTAGCCTGGAGGACGACTCCGCACAGTGACTGGATTGCGAGGAGAGAAAGTTTCCACCATGTCATACATATGAAAATATATACAGCTATTCAGACATGTACGCGCAAGGGAACGTATGTTATGAGAGGATTTAATTTGGCGGTCTTCGTTTGGAGGGGGCAGGTCAAGGCGTGTTCTTTGCTGGCATTTTGCTATGCGAAAATACTGGTAGACATTTCAGCAGTGTTGGTTTCTCAGAAGGATGTCGATAGAATTGGAAAAATGGCCGTTGTCACGCATCTTTTGATAGAAAGATTTTCACCGAGTGGGGGAATTTGTCAATTATTGCACACCATCCAATTATTGTACACTTCAGTGTTTTTGTAATTATTTTTCGGGATTCAGGTTATAGCTTCTAATTGTACATTGATTTACACTGTATAATTCAGTTTTGCATCCAATTTAATGGTAACTAAATTTCGCCTTCCAATTTTCTTTTCAGAATACATAAAAAGGTTCACTTCCAAGATAAGCTTTAAAAAGATGTTAGAAGCAAATACACATGTTCTTTGCATATTTTAATATCTTGAAATTAACTCTGCTCAATACGTTAAATCAAGATGGTTCATTTATTAGAAAAGCCAGACAAATTTTGAAATTCAATAATTAGGATAACGCCCTATGCTCCTTCCCATTTCATTGCACACGTCCAAACCTCGTTTTTCATGCACCGAACATTTGACAGTTCACGCGATTGCGGTGTTGTTATTGTTTACCTACGCAAGCTGCAGGAACAGTAGTTTTGTATTTTGCAGTTTTCAACGCTTATCACGAAGTTTTCAGATCAACAATGGATGTAGTAGTAAGAATCAAGTATATATATATAAGTGATTTCACTATAATTTGTCATGATTATGTTGATTTCAGCGAAGCGCCTTTTCTATTCCCAAACTGAATCCCCGTGCCCCGCTCACATCGAAAAACACAAAAAAATACACGGAAGTATCTCTTCAACGAACTGCTGTTGGCGTGAAATCTAAAGCAATGACAATGGTTCAGGCATCCGGGACCTTCGGAGTATCTAAATCTACGATTAAGTTTCGATTAAGCGAGGTCCACAAACAGTGCTCACAGCTGAAGAGGAATTAAAGCTTGTAAATGGGGTACAAGAGATGGCGCGTCGAGGTTTCCCATGTAAAAAACATGCCCTTATTTCCAGGGTCAAAGCCTTCCTGGATAACAACCCTCGTGTATCGATGTTCGTGAATAACACGCCAGGTAAATACAACGAAAACAGCCATAACCAGTGCATAGAATTAACCGAAAAATTTGCTTTTCGTAGGTCTCCAATGGTTGCGGCTGCTCCTTGGTCGTCATAAACAGCGTCTTACCATTAGAACTCCGGAGAACACTACTATGTCTGGCGCAACAGTTTCTGAATTCGCACCTGGTTTGAAAAAATCCACCAATACTTGAAGGATAACAACCTGGAACATGTTCTCAACGACCCGCGTCATATTCTGAACGGCGACGAAACTGCGTTTCTTTTTGATTCTGTCACGAAAGCTGTCGTTGAATCCAAAGGAAATCGCAATGTCTATTTGGTACAGAAGGCAGATTCCAAGAAGTATGTGACAGTATTTTTTACGTTCGATGCGCAAAGCTTCATGTTCCCACTTGATGCAATTTTACCTTAATCGACTGTCCAAACAGGTTTTGCAGAGTTTTGATCCGGATCGGATCCGGGTGTTGGAAAATCTGAGAAAAGATGGATGGACAGTCAGAACTTTATGGCGTACATACCAAATATCTTGCACCTTTCTCTGTTAAGTCGAAATGTTCCATTACCTGTGTTATATTTTGTAGATGGACACTAATCTAATACGGGAGTTGAAGCAGCAGAGCTTTGTGGATGTTTCTGTGTGCACCTTGAATTCAACAATGCTTGATGAAACTGTACCTAAGAAACTCTGTAACATCAAGGAAGCTTTAAGGTTGGTCCACGCCACCAGGATTAAATCACTTGTTCACTTTGCTGATGAACAGGTTTCGGCTTAGTCAGAAAAAGCTCTGTTGTGTTTTTAGAAATACCATAAGGGCGAAGACGCGGTGTTCTGGCTGGATCTGGTGTCGGCCCACTACTCGAAGCGATCTTTGGAGGAGATGGAGCGGCTGAATATCGATGTGGTACCCAAGTCGGCCAACATCTCCCAACTGCGTCCCATCGAGAATTTCTGGGCCAACCTGAATCGTAAGATCTACTTCAACAATTTTGGCGCGAAAACTGAGGAGGAATTAATAAATAAAACGAAGAAAGAACTCAAAAAAATGCCTACACGCATGTTTTCGTCCGCCATGGCGAATGTTCCGGTTAACTGCGGGAAGGCCGCTCGCAAGGGCGTACACTTTTTTGCAAGTAAGCTATAATAATTACACAGATAAAAAGAAACACTGAATTTTCTGCGCTATCTAATGCACATAAAGGGAATGCTAGATTTCGCAGAAAATAATGGGATATTTCAGGTCAATTTAAGCCTGATAACGCCTGAATCTAGCCAGTTGTGTGAAAGATTGCAAACAATATCGTTGTTTACGCTCCTTTGGTTTGGAATTACACGAGGGAAAATTTTACACGCTTGTTAAAATTAATTATTTTTTTCTGTGTACCTTCCATGTCTTAGCTTTTATTATCACCATCCGAAAAAAAGTCCATTGTTTTCAATGTAAACGTTATGAGAATTAAGAGTACGCTATGGAAGTCGATGAAGAAGGGGAAGGTTGATATACATGCTTGTGAAAAATTGGGAGATCCAGCCGAAGGTTTACAACGACTATCTTCGGAGGAACGTGATGAAGGGAATGAAATCGAATCACCTATTAATGCGAACAACAAGGAGAATGTGCTGAAAGAAACAGTGAACGCTGAAGAGCCGATTCGCAGGATTAGCATTTCATCATTCTTCAAAATTGCTTCAACACCTGTTCTGACGTCGGTGGAGCCTCCGTGTGATCTTGTTAAATGAGCTTCAGAAAGTTGTTGCGTGGATAGCAAAAAAAAAACGGAGGACAATATTGTATCTGTTCCGATTTGCAAGAGTGAAATTGATCATCGGTTTTGGCTCAACATTTCAATGATTTGTTCGCAGGTCACAGTGGAAGCAGACAAAAGCTGAACATCGACATCGATCCAACCGTGGTGAAGCTCGTGCCGAAAGGCAAAAGTATTGAATCGCTTTCAAACGTAAAGCGCTGGATCCCGAAACATGGCCTGAAGGGCTTCTATTTCGAGAGCTTGAAGACAACGGATCTTCAAAATTTCGGCACCCACTGACGAAGACCTTGCAAGCAACACCCTTGCTACTTCCTCAAACTCCATCTTCCGTCACTCTAATTATGGACTTATACTGAAGTGGTCCACTCCAGTTCGCAACAACATGATTTTTTTTGGAAGCTCAATTGCCAGTTTTCATCTCAACACCGGGATGTACGCCTGGAGTCCTCAAGGAAGCCCCTGACACTCTCGTCACAGTCGAAAGTTTAGAGAAGGGGTCTTCCAACCCGTTATCGCAGGCCAGTATGCATGCAATTTGAGCATCTCCCTTCCGATAGCATTTGTCGATTCCAGCAACTCAGCTGCAATCCAATCATTTCGATGCACAACGGAAGCCTCAAGAATGGAAGAAAGTACCTCTATCTCGACTCAACGTGGAAATCTTGAGCTTCCTCCTTCAAGGTTTGAAACTGGGCAAAAACCCAATATTTCCGTCTACTATCAGAACGTGACAGGCTTACGTATTAAAATCGTTCAACTACTCTTGGAACCAGCTGCTACTACAACCTCTTGGTTTCACGGAAACTTGGCTGCGAGAGGATATCGATAGTACTGAAATATCATCCGACTATACGTTGTTCCGTTGTGACCGTAGTGCATCAACAAGTATGCTCGTGGTGAGGGCGTATCGATTGCAGTAAAAAACCACCTTCGTTGCGAGGTTATTCCTTCGATGGATTGTGGACGGCTTGAGCAAGTGGCAGTTTGCGTTAGATTGACACACCGTTCGCTTTACATCATTGCTGTTTATCTTCCCCTGAACTCACACACGGATCTTTATTCTGCCCGTGCCAAAACAATTCAGCATCTCAAAAATAGCGCTTGCAAAACCGATATTTTTTGTCATTGGGTGACTTCAACCTCCCGAACTTGCGGTGGCAATTGAACGACGAGGTCAACGGTTGCATTCTGTCGAACGTTGTTTCCGAACAAGAACAATCCCCCATCGAAACCGTATTCGCTGCGAGCTTACGGCAAGTTAACAGTTTCTTGAACACCAATGGAAAACTCCTTGATCAGGCATTCGTAAGTTTGCCGAAGTATCTGGATCTGGTCAAACCCACCATTCCACTGTTACAGATCGACAACTACCACACGCCTTTTGTTTTACGTTTTGACGTGAGCGACAATAATTTTGTTACAATTAGGCTTTTTGACGTTTAATCACCTCTCCCTTTCTAGCACATGCAGACGAATGATGATTTGTTTTCCTCCAAAAGAGTTTCCTTCTTACTTGCACTCGTTTGATTTAAATGGCACTATAGTGTGCGTGCGTTCAAGGTCACTAAGCCTAATAGATGATAATTTCAACCAATGACGGTTCCAATCGTATCATATATCATTCGTTGCACGCTTTTCTTTGATTCAATAGACGCACACAAGCAGATGTTCTGCTTCACCTCTCAATCCGAAAACTGATGGGCCAAAGTAAACATTGAATGAGCATGGCATGAATTTCGTCGCCTGTCAATTGGCTGCGTGTTCATCGCTGCGTGCTTGTACAATTTATTGATTCGTTCGTTGGCTTCTGCTGGTGATTCATTTTCGTTTCCTGATTCGATTGTGTGCTAGTGTTCGTAGCTTCCGATCGGATCACTTGGTAATTGTGTGGTACCGAGTTCAAAGCAAAAAAGAATCGGAAGCCGAATAGCACAGTATAGCCAGTAAATACAGCGGGAAAAACAGAAAATATGTAGTAACTAAACGCCAAATGTTAATATAATGTGTTCTTTTAGGTCAGTATTTTCTGTTTTTGGTAGATACTGATGATGGCACAGGTTACTTAGTAAGTAATGGTACGGATGCAGTGGATTCCCTGTCCAGTACAGAAGATTTTTCAAATGGCACAAAACAAAAATGCATTCTTGTTGAAATTGAAAATTCTTGTTGAAATAGAAAAGCTAATGTTTGTTTAACGAACGATAATCGATGGTGTGGATATTAAACCCCTCTCAATTGAAATCTCGATAACGATTTTTGTTGCATAATATGTGATACAAAATTCATAAGGTGTTCATGTGGCAGGAAAAATTGAATAAAAAATCTAATTGAGTAGGCTGATTTTTCCCAGACTTAATAAAACTTCCAACACTGTTATTCGAACTAATAGACAATGAAAGAGTCTGTTCAAATGAATGCTATCATCTCTCGTCTCCGAACATTGCAATCTGGCGATCACTCAATCAACCAAGAGTGAATCCCAAGTAAGCTGTTGTCCATTCGAATTGCGTGGTGGAATGGAGTAATCTAGAAACGTCTAATATTGTTCACTCACTGAGTTCCTGCGTATGATGCCTTCACCAATACATTTGTCGATGTGGTTGTTTCAAACACGGATAACAATAAATAATTTTCACCGACTGTTCGGGAGTCACCAACACTGATTTCAACAATTATAAATTTGATTTCATCGCGTGTGATTACAGCCAGCTGAAAACAGTATTTGCCGATACCGATTGGAATGCCATTTTGTGGATTGGAACAATTGACGATGCACTGTCAGCCTTTTATGAAAAGCTCTCTGAAGTCTGCAATGATTTTGTGTCTCGAAAACGACAATCATTTAAATCAACATATAACACACCGTGGTGGACCTCCGAGCTACGCCATCTCAGAAACATACTAAGGAAAGCACGACACCGCTTCTTTCTCACAAAGTCCGAGAGTGACCAAATCATCCTACGTAATGCTGAATCATCGTACAGGTCAGTAATGCTAACCACATACGAGAATTACGTATCGAGAATCCAGGCCAGTGTCAAACAGAACCCATCACGTTTCTGGGATTTTGTGAAGAAACAGAAATCATCTTCCCGAATTCCTTGCAACGTTAGCTACAACGATGCTCATGCGAGCTCAAATTCAGAATCCGCTAATCTCTTCGCCATTGTTTTTCGAGAGTGTGTTCAGCAAAGTGTCGCCTGTTCAGCGTCAAGACTGCTTCGCCCATATTCCCTCGCATTCCATCAACCTTCCCATTATCAAATTTTCTGCAAATGAAATCTCGCAAGCCATCGACCTCGACGCCAAGATAGGATCCGACGCCAAGAAAGAATCCGGGACAGACGGAATTCACCAGTGCAGTGGATATTTTCGTATCTATCTGACCGAACCTCGTATGTGACGGTTAACTCAGCACGATTCAGTTTATTCTGCATGACGTCCGGTGTACCTCAGGGCAGTGTCCTTGGTCCACTGATATTCAACATTTTTGTGAACCACATCATCACATGCATCACCAATACAGTATGGACAATGAAACACTGGAGCGTGTTACTTCTATCTGCGACCTGCGCGTAACCATCGATGAGAAGCTTGGGTTCAATGAACATGTTGGGATTGTGGCTTCCAAAGCATTTTCTGTTCTTGGGTTCATTCGTCGACATGCATCCGACTTCACTGACATACATGCTTTGAAAACACTGGACTGCACGCTGCTGCGTAGCATCCTAGAATATGCTTCCCCGGTTTGGTCTCCGTACTACGTAGCGCAGATTGTTTCAATTGAACGGGTATAGAAAAAGTTCGTAAGATTTTCATTGTGGCTACTTCACTGGAACGATCCAAACAATATCCCTCCCTATCCCGAGTGATGCCATTTGATAGGCTTGGAATCGCTCTCTGCCGGACGCGTGAAAATGCAGCGTTTATTTATATTCGACGTCATTAACAGTCGACTTAATCGACTGCCCTGCGCTTCTTGAGCAGCTACCGCTGAACATTCCTCCACGACACTTTCGGAACTCCAACTTGCTTACAACAGCCCTTTTGACATTTTTATTCAGTCATTCAATGACATTTCTGACGAATTTGATTTCAACATGCCCAGTACTATTTTTAAAAACCCAATTATCCGCATTGTTTGATTATATAAGTTTTGTTAGTATAGGTACAGCCTGTACGATCTGGTTCTCGAAGACAGTGAAAATAAATAAATTTGCTTGATTAGTTCTCGAGTTATGCAGAAATTGGTGTTTTAATTGTATAAGAGTCCTCGCCCCCTTTCAGTATGGAAAGGGGTCTCAAACAACCATTGAAACATTTCTTCCCTTCAAAATCAGCTACCTGCTAAATTTGGTTCCATTTACTTGATTAGTTCTCGAGTTATGCAGAAATGTGTGTTTCATTTGTATGTATTGTCTATTGTAGATTTATTTTTTGCCTTCAAAATCCCCACAAGACATATTTGGTTCCATTTACTTTATGCATTTTTGAATTATGCAGAAATTTCAGTTTTTTTGTATGAGAACCCCCCTTCTAGGGATGGGAGGAGTTTCGAAGCAACTTAGAATCATTTTTCAGAAATACCTACAGGCGATTGCTTGATTAGCTTTTGAATTATGCAGCAATTTCTGAATCCTAGAGGGTTTTGAGCTGTTTAGTGGAATACCTGTAACTAGAAATTAGAAGAAGAATTAGTATCTTCCATTTAATTCCATTCCCCGGAAACGAAATGAGGGAGATTGTTTCATCTGTAGGATCTCCAGCCCATAAGCTAGCAAAATGGCTAGTAAAAGAATTTCAAGGTATCTCCGAGCAATTCCCAACAAGCTCAGTTCGCAACTCCCAGGAATTTGTACAACAGCTACAGTCATCAGGTCATATAAATGACAATGAAGTTATGGTATCTTTCGACGTCACAGCCCTTTTCCCTAGCGTACCGATCAAGGACACAATTAACCTTCTAGAAGATTGGCTTTTGAAACAAGGAGATGACACAACATGGAAGCAAAAGGTACGGATGTACCTTAAGCTGACCCGACTTTGCATGGAAGAGAACTACTTCACTTTCAGAGGATCATTCTATAAACAATTAAAAGGAGCCCCTATGGGAAATCCTCTATCCCCATTCCTCTGTGAACTGTTTATGGCGAATTTGGAAACAATCCTAAAAGCGAAAGGATTACTCCCAACTCGTTGGTGGAGATACGTCGACGACATCTTCGCCGTCGTGAAAAAAGACGATCTCTCCCTGATTCTTCAAGAAATCAACAATCTCCACAAAGACATTAAGTTCACCCATGAAATAGAAAAGGATGGAAAACTTGCATTCCTCGACCTTCTAGTAAAGAGAGAATTATTGTCGCCATCTCCTTTAGAGTTTGAAATCTTCAGAAAACCCACAAACACCCAAAGAGTCATCCCATACACTTCAAACCACTCTTTTCAGCACAAAATGGCCACTTTCCACCACATGATCCACCGGATGTTGATCCTTCCTCTCAATAAAACTGGAAAAGCCAAAGAATTAGCATATATCTTCGAAACTGCCAGACTCAATGGGTACGAAAAGAGGACAATTCAAGCGATCATCAACAAAAAGGAAAAACATCTTCATAGAAAATCACTAACAACCCTCTCAGACTCACCTGAACCCCTAAAACGTGTATCCGTCCCCTTCGATAAAGACATTACACAAAAGCTTAAACCACGACTTAGGGAATTTGGCTTAGACTTAGTTTTTTTCTAGTAGGCACAACCAATTAGCATCGATGTTAGGCTCCACCAAAGATTCAGTAGACACATTAGGCAGAGCAGGGGTATACAGAATCAAGTGTAAACACTGCAGCAAAATATATGTAGGTCAAACAAAGAGAACCTTGGCAACAAGGTTCAAGGAGCATCTAGCGGAGGTGACTAAGGCTGTCAAACAGAACGAGAAAGGAATTTCACATAACTTCAAATCAACAGTCGCAGAACACATCTTCACGGAAAATCACGACATAATGACGAATGACATCACAATATTACGGACTACATCTATACCCTGGAAATCAGACGTCGCAGAAAGCTTAGAAATAAACAAACAACAGAACACAAATCTACTAAACAAAGACCAAGGCAATGGTTACACATGGCTCTTCAACTTAATACCCAAACGACATCAAACCCGACGAAGCGGAGCACCCGCTGCTACACAATAAGTATGTTAGGTATAAATGAGAAAGAAGCGAATTAGATATTAAGTACACTTGTTTTTGACTCAGGATAGGTATAGACAACCTAATAATAAGATAGGTATAAACAACATAATGATAGGTAAACGTTTTGTATTTAGAAAATAGTATATATACGGCAGGTGGCGAAGGTTTTCTTTCAGTCGAGTTATTAGTACGAGACACTGAAGAAGTCTGCACATTGTAGACGAAATACGCGTGTCGAAGATAAGCAATTTCTGTTTCTTTTGTATGAAAGCCTCCCCTTCTAGAGAGAGGGGAAGTCTCAAACTACCATAGAAACATTTATTATCTCCTAAAACTCTTAATTTGGTTTGCTTTGCTAGATTAGTTCTCGAGTAATGCGGAAATTTGTGTTTGAATTGTATGAAAGGCCCACTTTCCAGAGAAGGGAGCAATCTTCAATGATCATAAGAACCTTTCCCGACTTCAAAAATCACTCCATAAAATATTTCACGTCAATCGGTTCAGTAGTCTACGATTCTATAAGGTTCAGACAGCCAGACAGAGATTCATTTTTATATATATGAATGGTGTTCCGATCAAAATTTGGTCAAACAGCAATGTGTGTGAGTCGATCAAAGTTTTTATTAATAGGTCAAATTCTGTTTCTTTTTCAAGTTCAGTTAATACAGAATACAGGAGAACTATTCAGCTTAGCTTCCTTCTTACCGAATGCGGATTGCCAGGTCTTTCAATTAACACGTGCCCTAAGATTTTGTACAGTCTCCTTGTCCACTTTATTCACCGCAGAACGTCAGTTTGCCTTGAACTGTTTCTTGCTCACAGCAGCTTTTTAAGTCTTCTTAAGGTTCCACTTGACGATGGCCCAATATTGTTCGATTGTGCGGAGCTCTGGCGTGTTGGGAGGGTTGTTGTCCTTGGGCACCACTTGAACATTGTTGGCAGCATACTACTCCATGGCCGTTTTTTTCGTAATGACAAGATGCCATATCCGGCCAAAATAGAACGGAACAATTGTGTCTCTTCAGGAAAGACTGTAGAGTCTACAGTGTAGACGTTTTTATAGGCACTTGCTCAGATAAATTTCCTGGTTGACGGTTCCTGTCACAATGTGTAGGTTGCTCTTCAAGCCACAGGTACAAATGGCCTGCCACACCGGATATTTCTTCGCGAACTTTGACAGTTTTATGTGCTTGAAAATATCTGCCACCTTTCCCCGTCCGGTTTCTGTGTAAAATTCCTGTCCAGGAAGCTATTTAAAGTCTACTTTGACGTATGTTTCATCGTCCTGTACCTCGCAATCAAACTTCGTCAGTATCGTCGTGTACAACTTTCGCCATCGTGCTTTGGCCGACGTGTTTTATTTATCGTCGCGATTTAGAGTCACCAGTTTCTTGTAAGTCGACAGTCCAGTTCGTTTTTTAGCTCTATTCATGGTTAAAGGCTTCTTTGCGACATCTCTGACGGAGAGGTTGGGGTTCCGCTCGAATCAGCGGGCAACTCTTTTTGTCGTCGCTGTGGCCTCCGGCTTTCGATTTCCTCCCGATCCAGCTTTCCTGGCTGTCGACAAACGTTCTCCGAAAACTTTCAATACGTTGGTAACAGTTGATTTAGTCACATTCAACAATTTCGCCAAGTTGGCGTGAGAGTAGTTTGGATTTTCGCCATGTATTTGCAAAATTTTGAGGCGTTGCTTCTCTTCCTTTGACGACATTTTGATAACTGAAGTGCTAATCTCAAAATCAAATTAAAGGCATGATGCTACACGCAAACATCTTCAAAATGAGGGGTGTGCAAAATTTTTCAATGCACGATGAAAGGAAATGCGGCAAGTTTAAGTCGACCAAATTTTGATCGAAACACCCTCTATACATCAACCAATTACCTTAACAATTATTCAAGCGTCTCAAAAAATACCAATCCCGAGTCGAGCTTCCATTTTGAACCAGCAATAAGCAAAGCTAGTTAACGAACTTCATGATGTTGAAAAACAAGCAATTTATAGACTCCCTTATACAAACAACAATATTCTATCAACCGGGTCTTCTCTACTAGAATGAAATTAATATTTCTTGATTGAACTTTTTTCTTTCTCATGAAGATAACTCCCCTGTCTGCCACATCACGCCCCAACACGAAATAAAAATTAAGCAACTCCGAAAATTCAACCCGTCACCGTTATTTATGAACCCTTCACCTTCATATCTAATCAAAATCGCAAAACTCGTTCAAAAACAAGCGAGCATCGAAGCCAACGAAAAGAAACGAATATTTCACCACTTTTTCAATCAACGTCAACGCAGCGAAAATCGTCGTCACGGAAACTTTCCCGCTGCTTTCTTTTTTCTTCTTTTTTCTCCTCCTCCAGCAAACAATTTTTCATCGTCATCGCAATCAACGTAGGCTCTTCCATTTCTTGCAGCACGGGTTAGAGTGAGAGTGGGTTTGTACCTTCTTGAAAGCAATCCTTGCCATTACTCCTTCTGGGTCTGAGAGCCATCCAAACAACCGAACAGAAAATGGGGGAAAGTAAAACACGTTTAAAAGCAAGCCAAAAAAAAGTGCTACATTCGGCTCAAAACTTAATCCTATCAATCATAATTTATTACCGAGTCGCGTCCGAGGGCGGCGTGGCTGGCTATTTTCGAATTTTCGAGGAAGAAGCCGGCAAGTTATCGCGAAACGAACCCGTGCTGAACAATAACGCGGATTAAATCGGTGGGCATATCAACAGGAAACAGGAAGTTGGCGATAGGCGTCACGCCCGCCGTTGTCCTTGGCCGTGGCGCGACGACGTGGCTCAGGACCGGAACGAATGAATGACGAGTAGGAACAGAAATATGCACGGATATGCCGGAAGAATAATTCATTCTCTTAATTCACTCGCGCTTATATAATTCCTGAATCGGTTACCAGGGAATGGCGGCCAATGGCGTGGTTAGGTTGTTCCGTTCGGAGGAGAGATTCTTCGAGATGCCCTGACTACACGCAGTATTGCCAAGACAAACAACAAGCGCGAGTAAGAGCGGATTGTTCGCAGCCTTCCGCCAGGATTTGAAATCCTTTTTGTAAACTTTCGCAGCTTCTGATCCGGTTTTGTTTGTTTCCGTTTTCTTAAATCTGCACTATGGCGTCCAGTTTGAAATCATCTTTTAGTTTCCATTGTTCTTGATTGGTTGTGTTTCTGCTTGGAATGATGATTGTCCATGAAATCAGAGTAAGTTTGAAAAAAAAATGCCTTGATATAAATGTAATAAATGTACATCATTCCACCGTTCCCTCTGTTGTATCGGAATCAGGCGCGATGGCAAAACCTGTGTTACTATTAAAATGCCGACACACAAAGGGAGAAAGGTGGTCCTTTATTCGCTGGAAAAAGATTATCCCCCGAATGACAGATAATCATCATCAGCTTCATTTACCCCACGGCATGCAATTTGTTCAACATTCCCAACACTTGTGAGCTGTCATCAGACAACATCCCCACCTTCCACGCTTCCATGCTTCCACATTCCCATCGCCGCACGCACACGAAGGCGAACACGTGTGACCATTGTTGAGCGCTGGGAAAGTTCCTCTGAATCATTAGTAATCGACCGTCTATTTCTATCCCTATTTTTAGGAAGGGCAATGGTATCAAACGCATCCTTGTTCTGGTAAATAAGCAAATTTACCTCGTGATTTCTAGTTGAGATGCTGAGCTAGAAGTCCTGTTGCGAACGAAGCAAATCTAGTGTTGAAGAGGTGCGTTTTGTACGGTTCTCCCCTAGCTCTCCGCAACTCTTCCATCGAACCTTCCGGATGGATTTGCTGTTGCAGCTCCCACCACGAGGATGATGGTGATGATGATGTTATTTAGATTGGACTCCCGTTTGCACGCTTCAACCGTATTTCTATGGCTTCGTTACAAACGTTAACAATCCCATGGACCATCAGGATGTTGTCCGGATTTGGAGAAGAGGCAGAAGGAGTTTCAAAACCGAGATAAAAGCTTAAATAAATTTCCATCGTAACGATCTTCAAGAACTTCCGATATAGGTTCAATAGTATTTACAACAGCAAAGAGGAGCCTGCTTTCAGTGATGTTGGCTGGAGGTAGCATAAGCTACTATCTGATTGCTAAAGATTTTCTTTGCACTTCACCTGCCTAGCTGCCTAGGTTTACTCTAGTTTGAGTGGTTGTTGCGTTGAATGTAATTATTGTCGTTGTTATTCCTGCTGACATGCGAAAAATTCGGAGGTTGGAATCGATGTCGTTCTGGATTTTCTCATTATAATGAAGCACATACCTCCTTATGACACTTACATGCATTCTTGTGTCCTTCAACCAAGATGGATGCAGGTTCCACTTTCTTCAAAATAAAAAGATTGTACACGAAAAAATGCAGCAGATAAAAATTATAGACACTGTATATAGACCGGACAACGCAAAATCATACAATCTGCCAACCCTGAAAAATGTCATAAATTTGAGCAATTGATCTGGCACCACTTGTATTTGTACAAACTTGAAATAAACAGCGCAATAGGCTAAAAAAAAGATTCGGTTTCGATGTTGGTAGTTTGTTTTAATTCCGTTTGAAGATATTCATTAAAAAGCATAGTGAAAAGTGCCGTGTAAAATATGAATTGTTTGGAGCGAAATTGTGGCAAAACTCGCGATGTGAAGTGAATTCTGTGGATTTCTTTCGGTTTCCAAAGAAAGATAATATAAGGAAATAAATAATACACCGAAAACATTTACATTTACTGAATATGTAAGTAGGAAATCCATTATTTGTTCATAATTGGCTTTTGTCAAAACAATACTTGATCACAATACTTGCTCCTTTAAAGTGAATCAAAAGTAGACCGTCCGTTTGGCTGCATTTTTTGACAAGTCGTTTGGCTGCATAAGACAATTGTTGTCCGGTCTATATACAGTGTCTATAATAAAAATGTACACACATTCATTTACACCGTGTTCAATATATTCTCATACACTTTTTCCTTGCATTAGTGTCGTGCAACTACTCAACATGCTTCACGTATGTGTTGGTGTAATTTTGCACTATGATTATACAAACGCTTTTAGGTTATGTCCGATTGTTTTCATTCGGTGTTTATCTTTTACCAGCGATGAAGGAGTTTTGTGCTTTTTGAAAGGTGAGCGCCTATTTTTAGAAATTTGAACTTGAATCTCGGAGTAAACCGGGATTTTGTATACCAAACCAACCGAAGGTACCGTGACATCTGCTCGTTGGATGACCGGAAGAGATCCGGTCGTACTAGTACGTTGCGGACTGCACGAGTTTTTAAAGTGGTCAGGGAACGGATTAGACGAAAATCACAGCGCTGTGTTCGTTAAATGGCCACAGATCTGAATGTTTCGAGATCGTGAATGCACAATATACTGCAAAATGACCTCGGGCTCCAAGCTTTCAAGAAACGTAAGGTTCACGGAGTTTCGGAACCGTTCAAGCAGAAACGACTCGGTCTGCTTTGTAACAATCCCACAATGTCCAGAACGACAGATTGTGGGCTCTCTCTTCGAGAACTGTTCCAGAGAGTGATAGGAATATTCCGCGGTTGCAAAGTGCTGCGTCAGTGATGGTTTGGGGAGGACTTTGCAAGCGAGGCAAATTACCACTGGTTTTCATCGAAAAAGGCGTTAAAGTGAATGCCTTATATTTCAAAACGGCAGTTTTGGAGAAAGTTGTCAAGCCATATGAACAAGAGGTGTTTGGAGATGATCACTATGTGTTTCAGCAGGACGGAGCGCCATCGCATATTGCAAATCTCGTTCAGGGCTGGTGACGAAAAAATTTGAACGACTTTTTGGACAAGAATGAATGACCTCCCAGTTCATCAGATCTGAATCCCTTAGATTATTTCCCAAGTAACACAATTTGTTTCAATGAAGCAACGTTGGCTTCTTTGCAACAAAATGTGGTTGAAATATAAGGCAACCACGACGTTACGCGTGACTGCATTGCAATCAGAAAAGCGCAAGAGGTGGAGTCTATTTGCAACACATTATCTGAGTTTCAAACGTGTTGACAAAAAGCCCCACGAAACTTATGACACTGATACCGTAAACTGACATGTTGAATGATAATCATGTTCCTGGTGAGTTTTTAATACGTTTCATCGGTGTATCAACATTATATGATAAATACGCGAGTCTATCGTTCACCGTTCATATTTGTTTTCAGTTTATAATTGGTTGCAGATGAGGTGCAATTATATTTCAAAAAAATTAACGTTGTCTTCACTGGTGTGCAGGCTAAAAAAAATATGTATTATTATTAATAATAATTAGAGCTTTGAAATTTAAGATTTTAAAGATAATTTCATTAACGAACTCAGATTTATGGTGAAATACGATGTTTCACTTCTAGAAATATAATGGGCTCAAGAAATGCTTAAAAAATATCTGTTCAGGCAAAAACTAGCTTTAAGTTCCATATACGCCTTTTATAACCCTATCCTGAATTATTTCACACCCTAGCATTGTATAAGCTCATTAGAAAGATTAGACGAGTGTGACTTCCTTCTACATAGTGTAATTTTACTCTCACTCTCATTTTCGACATTGTTAGTCACTTCGGATTAGATACCCGATTGTAGCCACATCAACTATGAACGATATAAGTAAGCTAGAGATGGATAGGAGTCAGTACATTTTGGAACATCACACGGAATAGATTGTCGCTTCGTGAAATACAACCAAACTGCAACTCCGAAAGAAGAGGACCTTAGTCCGTTTCCCACCGCCAGCTACTCTTTCTCATCGGCCGCAGTGAGATCCCAAACTCAACAATATCCTTTTATCCATTAAAGATTCCAAATTTGATTACCATATTCTTGTCTGCCATGTGCAAATGAAATGTGTTTAATTTGAGTCATCCAAACTTAAGAATAATGCAAATACATGAATACATTTGTCTACGCACGATTTCATCATATAATTTATCATGGTGGCTGAGCATAAAAAAAACTACATCGCAGATTGTAAGTTTATTGACAATTGTACAATCACAGCGTTAATCAAAATATGAACCATTTTTTTTATCGAAAGCCTATTGTTTCAGAAGAAAATTCCATATTTTTTCTGATCTAGGAACTACTGTTATATAGGTTATCCATTTAATTGAATACAGCTGTTTTCAAGTTACTGTGAAAGAGCTGCTGCTAAGATATTGGTTTTAATGGCCAGCCAATTAAAAAGAATCATTCAAGTAATAGTTCCACTCACCCAAGTAACACAAACAAGGTGTGAAAGTCTGTTTATAAAATGTATTTGAATGATGGAATTACGTACATTTCTGCCTGTGAAGACCAAATACATAGGAAAAAAGCATTAATCTAAATCGACTTTTGTCTTTGTTCATTGAATCCAAATTTTCAATTATTTGTTAGCGTGAAGAAGTTTCTGAGATTTAAAGAGCAGGTGTTAAATCCAATAAACATAGGAACAACATATATTCATAAAAAAATAAAAAAATTTAAACATATATGACGGAGTTGAAATAAAGAAGCGATTTAAGATTAACATTACCAATAAGTTTTTCTTTTTCTTTTTTTTATTGTACCCTAGAACAACAGTCATTTTTCCACTTGATTTTAGTAATAACATTTTGCTATGTTTATGAAACAAGTAACATTTTTCCAAAGCCTCATCTCATCGTACAATTTTAATCGGGCATTTCTGGTTGAAATCTCGTACATCTCGTACGTTTCTTCGATACATGCCTTAAATCTAGATAGAAGAAAAGATAATTACTGTTCGCCAAACCAAAGTTTTTATATTATGAAAAAAGGGAAGCCAAATTTCATTTCGATTTTTTTTTTCTTAACCAATAATTGTGAACAATATATAAACAAATTTTATCGGCGATGTACGGCTTATTTCTCTTAATCTCAAAACACTGGACTGTTACCGAGATGTTCATTTCAACGTTGCCATACAGTAGCGTTTTTTCATTGCAGCTTGCGTAGTATGCAACATGTATCTAATACGTTGCAGATTTAATAATATTAAACTTAGTTTTTCCTATTAAACTGCAACCTTACCGCAACGGTTTTTAACATACATGAACTTGTTTCTGTAGATTATAATATGTCACGATATAAGTTACATCAGAATCATGTTGCAAATGCATGATTTGAAACAAGCATTGCATGCGTAAAGTGTGATCACAAGTATGTGTTAAACGTCAGTTGTCAAAAGAAGTGTATAGAAGGAAGTGTAGTTTTTAAGACCATTGATTAAAAATTTCAAATTCTAGCATTGTTCCTTCCTGTTTAAATGGTTTTCCGTTTGTTTCAAACGATGCAATCAGACTAGCAGCACTAGCTCTCTCCTGAATATATGACCAAGGAAATAAAATAAAAACAAGTCTTGGTAACAAGTATCTTTTAAAGTTTGTTTTTTAATTCCCTATGCAGTTACCAGCATGAAAGTAAAAATCCTTTTCCGTAAAATGGGGCGTATAGATTTATATCTGTGAATCCAAGGTCCAAGGCTTGAATTGTTCATTAAATAAAATATATGTGTTTGTCAACAGACTGATAAAAAGTTAAACACTTAAGATTTGGAAGGGTTTTCATTCATCTGAGATTTTTTTGAACTAAAAACTCCTAAGCTGGAGAAGCTCTGGGAAGCAATTGCTCTTTCGATATTTTAATTGAATGATCAATACTGGTGTTACCTGAAATTTCTATGACATAATTTCTTCCTATAAAAATAATTTGCATTCAATTGCGAACCATATGGGTGAATGAAGGAAAACGTTTACAGCATAAATATTGTTAAAATATTATCCTATCAGTGAACATTGCATTAAAGTTATTCTAATATGAAAGACGTTAGAGTGTATATTCCCCACGATATTCCACCACGATTAAATATATACTATAACGCTTTATATGCTAGGAGTCCAGCAAATTATTGGCAGATTCGTTGGACTAATCAAGCACAACGAAATAATCATAAATCATGTTTTGCAAATCAGCTTTTGAAATAATCAAGATTTATTGAATCTGACTGAATGTAAATGACTATGCATGGCACTGGTCAGCATTATTCAATATGAAAAAATCTATAAAATCTACAATCAGTTCAAATGATTGGATTTATCTTGGGTTTTAAACATTTGGAAGGGAATACTTCATTCAATAAATTTATGACTTTTTCAAATTAGCTGGAACTCTTCTGAAATGTATTCAATAACACTTTGTTTCGCGGTTATATTTATCCTCCCCTTTTGTAAGATTTCACTCTAAGCATTCTAGTTCTGGTATGTAACATCGCTGTGGCATGGTACCTGGATGCCATATAAGTTACTAAATGGTTGCATATACATTCCAATATATTTTCACAACTACGTATGAGAGTAAGTTGCAAAAAGGGTGTTGGTAACTTATAGGTTCATAATAATAAAATGAAACAAGATTGTATTTTAAGATTATGATGCAATTAAGTTCCTGGCTTCAACAAGTTTTACATTCCCAAAGTGATATTTATTTGAAACAAACAAACTCAATCTGACTTGAGAACATAATTCAATGTTAATAATTGTGTCAAATTTGAATATGTGGCAACGTTTGTGCACTTTGAAGTATCCTTTGCAACATTACATCAGCTCTGATGCAACAGTGTTTGTTTCCTGTGCCGGATGATAGTCGTTTTAGTAACAAGAAAATGAAAAACCATTTTTGAACGATGTTGCATGGGATGCTTGGGTCGTATGGACATACATGCTGACGAAGGTAAATGACCACAGGGCGTCTAATATGAATCATTTCAAAACCGTAATCAAACGAATTTGGGACGAAATGCCGATGGAAGTCGTGCGTGCCGCCTGTGACGGTTTTGAAAACGTCTGGAGCTGGTCAAGATGGTTAAAAGTGGTGATTTCAAAACATATGCTGTAGTTGATCAGTATTATATTGCAATGGGGGGTAATCAATAAAATATGGATAATCGATTTGAAATAAATAGAGTCTTATTTTGTATGAGAATATATTGGACACGGTGTATATTGTAAACGGAAAAAAAATCTTCCCACCGTCGTAGATGAACGAGGCAGAATTATTAATGTTGACATTAAATTCCGTAGATTCGGAAATGTAACTGAATTATCAAATCTTTTCAACGTTAAAACCTTTCCCAAAATCAACGTGGCATCATTTCCATCCTTCAAATTATAAAAGTCTATGTGTCTAAGTTCCCGAAATACATTATCAGTATCTTGATATTTATCAGCAGGAACAACTTTCAAAATGTTCATTGCCCAGTGAACAAGCGAACAGAACAGTTCGTTCGGTCAGCTCTCCGTTGCTTTGGAAGCTTTTCACAAGTTGTTTCAAGCCTTCAGCTCTAATTTTTTCTGAATCGCGAGTGAAATCAAGTCTTGGTTTTCGGAAGTAGAAAACGTTGAGTGTTAAACAGTGCAATAACGCCATTTATTGCAATTAGCAATATTGCCACGATCGAAAAGCCATATTGTTCCATATCTATACGGCACGCACACCAGCAGGCCATCGTGTGTAGCGTGCATTAGTTCATCTGCTAACCACCACCGACCAGTATCACCAGTATCATTACCATCATCGTTCAGCTCCACGCCTAGCCGGTACACGCGGCCACTCATCGTCGCTCGGCAGCAGCAGCAGCACATTCGTCGCCCGTCTGCAGTAGATCAGTGATACATATAAGATAAGTTTTTTAGTAGTATATAAGATAATTTTTTATTTCTCGCTCTTTTGAATTCATTATAATCGTATTGTGTGTGAGTGTGAAGAGTGACTGAGAGTGTGTGAGTGTGTGTGCTTAGGTTTAATTTGTGTATCTGTGATTGATTGTAGTTAATTACGTTAGTGGTTGAGCGCCATAAGCTCCCACAAGCGAGCCATGGATGATTTATCGGAAGATGAATCATCTATGGCGCAAAATGATGGGGTAGCTCTTAAAGTTACCCGATCGCGTGCTTATCCTGAAAATTCAGCTGGTCCTTGGGTTGTCTATTTTCGGCCCAAAACGAAACCTCTTAATGTTTACCAGATTTCAAACGATCTGACGAAACGATTCTCGGCCGTGACCGAGATAATTAAGGTGAGACACAATAAATTAAAAGTCGTTGTGTCCAACCTTAAACAAGCTAACGAAATTGCTGTCTCTCAATTTTTTACACTGGAGTATTTAGTGTACATCCCAGCTCGAGGTATTGAGATACAAGGTGTGGTCTCCGAAGTGAGTTTGACCCCTGAGATCCTGTTGAAGCAGGGGTTGGTCGATTTAAGAACCCTCTGCTTCAATCAGTCAAGATACTCGATGTGCGAAAACTAGGCACAGTATCGATCACTAAGGGTGAAAGAAGTTTACTCCGTCAGACTCGTTTCGTGTAACTTTTTCTGGTTCAGCCCTCCCTCAATACGTCGAGTTGGAAAACTTCGACTACCTGTGCGGTTGTTTGTACCACGGGTAATGATCTGCGAAAAATGCAAGCAGATGGGACATACGACCTCCCATTGCAGCAATAAAGCACGCTGCTCTAATTGTGAGAGAAACACGAGGATGGCGCCTGTGCAGACAGCACACCAAAATGCGCCTTCTGTAAGGGAACTCTTCCTCATGCTCTCTCGTCGTGCCCAGCGTACAAACAACGCGGGGAACAATTAGAACGCTCGCTGAAACAGCGTTCCAGGCAATCGTTCGCCGAAATGGTGAAAAAAGCCTCACCGTCACCCGATGTCAATACAAATCCCTTTGCTCCTCTGTCAGATGACGAGTCTGACTTTGATTCGGCTGAAGAGGGAACATCGTTCACTTTTCCGGAAGGTGCTTCAAGGAAGCGAAGACGCGTCCACCCACGGAAAGTTGTTGAGAAGAAGCCCGAGACCAGCTTGCCCATTTCAAAAAGAGGTGGAAAAAAGGAAAAAACAATTCCTCCTGGTTTCCGTAGTACCAACTACACCCAGGACTTTCCATCTCTTCCGGGGACATCCAAAACCCCTGACGGCCCTATTTTAAGAACAGAAGCCCCCTCCTCAAGTGGGCTGTTCTCATTTGATGACATTGCCGAAGGTATCTTTAAGTACCTCGAAATTTCTGACCCTCTCAAAAGCATTGTTATGGCAATGCTTCCACTGTGAAAACTTTTTGCAGAAATTAACATTAAAGTGGCCCATCCTTGCAGCTATCATTTCCTTCGATGGATAATTTTCCAAATGAGGTCGGGGATTTGATCACTGTTCTACAGTGGAATTGTCGAAGTTTGATTCCTAAATTGGAATCTTTTAAATTTTTAGCTCACACTACCGGTTGTGATGCATTCGCTCTTTGTGAAACATGGCTCTCTTCCGAAATCGATCTTCCGATTCATGATTTCAATATTATTCGTCTTGATCGTGAGGATTCGCGTGGAGGGGAGTACTTTTGGGGATCAAAAGTGCTACTCCTTCTATAGAGTGAATTTTCCTCCTATTCCAGGTATTGAAGTTGTCGCATGTCAGGCTGTTATTAAAAATAAAAGCCTTTGCATTGCTTCCGTTTATATTCCTCCTAGAGCCTCCATTAACCGAAAACAACTTTCAGATATTTGTTCGGTCCTTCCTGCTCCACGGTTGGTCATGGGAGATTTTAACTCTCACGGTACAGGCTGGGGAGAACTGTATGATGACAACCGGTCTTCCCTGATATATGACCTCTCGTGACAACTTCAATATGACAGTACTTAACAGTGGAGAAGTAACACGTTTGGCTGGTACATCCTCAGTTGGCAGTAGATTAGACCTCACACTTTGTTCGAATTCATTATCGTTGGATTGCACATGGAATGTGATTCAAGATCCCCACGGTAGTGATCATTTGCCCATAAAAATTTCGGTTGCCACCGGGTTCAATTCGTCGAAATCTGTCAACGTCACGTATGATCTTACCCGTCACATCGATTGGACAAAGTTTAGGACAGCAGTAGATGAAGCCGTAACGACGGTAGAAAGGCTTTCGCCGTTGGAAGAATATAACTTCCTCTCAACCTGATCTTAGAACAGCGCGCTTCAAGCTCAAACTCGACCAGTTCCAGGGACGTCATCTCGCAGGAAACCTCCTTCTCCATGGTGGGATCAGCAATGCACCGAGGTTTACCGAAAAAGTCCGACGCGTTTAAAGTTTTCCGTAGACGTGGAACACCTGAGCACTTCGAAGTATACACAGCTCTCGAACGCGAACTTGAAGAGCCTCATCAAGGCCAAGAAACGCGGTTACTGGCGATCATTCGTGAACGGGCTGTCGCGCGAAACGTCGATGAGTACTCTTTGGAACACGGCGCGAAGGTTGCGTAACCGAACTACGAACAACGAGGCGAGAGAGTACTCGGACCAATGGATCCTCAAGTTCGCGCGAAAAGTTTGTCCAGATTCTGTGCCGGCACGGATGATTCCTCGCGAAACCACGAATTCGATAGATGAGATTAGCCAACCCTTTTCAATGGTAGAGTTCTCTCTCGCACTCCTTTCGTGTGGCAATACGGCTCCAGGGGCTGATAGAATCAAGTTCAACTTGCTTAAGAACCTCCCAGACGTCGCGAAGAGGCGCATGTTGAACTTGTTTAATCAGTTTCTGGAACTCAACATTGTACCGGATGATTGGAGACGGGTGAGAGTTATTGCCATTCAAAAACCTGGTAAGCCCGCGTCCGACCACAACTCCTATCGACCCATCGCGATGTTATCTTGTATTCGAAAGTTGTTGGAGAAAATGATCCTCTTCCGTCTGGACAAATGGGTTGAGACGAACAACCTGCTTTCAGATACTCAATATGGTTTCCGTAGGGGTAAGGGAACGAACGACTGTCTCGCGTTGCTTTCCACGGATATTCAGTTAGCTTTTGCTAAAAAGAGCAAATGGCTTCTGTATTCTTGGACATAAATGGGGCTTTTGATTCAGTATCTGTTGAAGTTCTTTCAGATAAACTCCACGCTTGTGGCTTTTCACCATTAATGAACAATTTTTTGTACAATTTGCTGTCAGAGAAACATATGAGCTTCTCTCATGGAACCTCTACAGCTTCACGATTTAGCTACATGGGTCTCCCCAGGGATCATGTTTAAGCCCCTTTTGTATAATTTTTATGTCAAAGACATTGACGGTTGTCTAGGTGACAACTGTACGTTGAGACAACTTGCAGATGACGGCGTAGTGTCTGTCACGGGACCCAATGGGGTCGATCTGCAAGGACCCTTACAGGATACCTTGGACAATTTGTCTACTTGGGCTCTAGAGCTAGGTATCGAATTCTCTACGGAGAAAACTGAGTTGGTAGTTTTTTCTAGGAAGCATAACCCAGCACAACCGAAGCTTCAAATTTGGGGTAAGCCGATAACTCATTCTATGTCATTTAAATACCTTGGGGTCTGGTTCGATTCTAAGTGCACCTGGAGATCCCATATTGAGTATGTGAAGCGAAAGTGCCAGCCAAGGATCAACTTTCTCTGCACAATTACCGGGACCTGGTGGGAGCACATCCGCAAGATCTTCTAACGTTGTACCGGACAACGGTTTTGTCGGTTATGGAATACGGTAGTTTTTGTTTTCAGTCAGCGGCTCGGTCGCACTTCATTAAACTGGAACGTATTCAGTATCGGTGTCTTCGTATCGCGTTAGGTTGCATGCACTCGACTCACACCACGAGTCTTGAAGTGCTGGCTGGCATGTTGCCACTCTCGGATCGGTTTTCAGAATTATCTCTCCGGCTCCTCACCAGGTGTGAAGTTATGAACCCCAGGTGATCGAAAACTTTGAGAAGCTCCTAGAGTTGAATCCTCAAACCCGCTTCATGACCTTGTACCATTTGTACATAACACAGGATGTCAGCCCTTCGCCGAACATTTCCAATCGTGTTTGCTTCTCCGATTTCGACAATTCGGTTCATTTTGATTTATCCATGAAGCAGGAGCTTCGTGGAATCTGAAACATCATCGTCCTATGATTGCTCCGGTGATATTGCTGCTAAGTTTGGCCAAGTTGATTCCACTAAATCGTTCTTCACTGACGGATCTTTGATAGAGGAGTCAGCAGGCTTCGGTATATTTAATGAAATTTATAGCGCCAACTGTAAACTTCAAGCTCGCTTGTTCCGTGTATGTCGCTGAATTAGCGGCAATACATTTTACGCTAGAAATTGTTGCCTCATTAACACCGGATCAGTACTTCATTTTCACGGATAGTCTCAGTTGTATAGAGGTTATTCGCTCATTGAGGCCGGTAAAGCACTCCTCGTATTTTCTCATGAAAATACAGGAGCTTCTAAGTGCTTTATCTTCGCGTTATTTTATCATCACCTTTGTATGGGTCCCATCTCATTGTTCGATTCCGGCAATGAGAAAGCGGACTCGCTTGCAAAGGTGGGCGCTATGGAAGGCGATATTTGTGATCGACAAATCGCCTTCAACGATTTTTCCTATTTTTCGTCAACAGTCACTCGTCAGCTGGCAATATATATGGAGTAAAGGAGATTTGGGGCGATGGCAACATTCTATCATCCCAAAGGTGTCGAAGAAATCTTGGTTCAGGGGATGGATGTGGGTCGAGACTTCATTCGTGTCATGTCTCGCCTCATGTCCAATCATTATTCTTTGAACGCTCATTTATACCGGGTTGGGCTGAGGACAGCAATCTCTGTGAGTGTGGACAAGGCTATCAGGACGCAGATCACGTTATTTGGTCTTGTGCTGAACATTGTAGAGTCAGATCTAAACTTTATGATTCCCTTCGGGCCCGAGGTAGACAACCCAATGTGCCAATTCGAGATATTTTGGCTGTACGTGATTTGGAGTACATGAAACTCATTTATGTTTTTTGACTAACATTAGCATTAGATTGTAGTTAGTTTAACCTGTATGTTTAGTATAAGTTTTTTTTTATATGTGTATGTGTGTGTGTGTTTTTTTCTTTTCAAGAAATGTTCAAGTCAAAGAAAACCATAAATTGTATGTAGTTATAAGTGTTTAGATAATTTAGAATTTAAATTTAATGTGTTCTGTAAACCATACTTTAAATTCCACCCTCTTCCCATCCGTAATTTGTAATTCCTATTAACCTCGAGACGGCCGCGAGTAATCGGCTCTATCCTCCTAACTTTAGTTTTAAGATAAATGATGTATAAAAATATGAAAGTTTGGCTCTGTAAAGTTAATTCGATTGAGCCTGTACAAATAAATGATTATATAAAAA